>JBAMIE010000036.1:4273012-4286801 GCA_037177295.1 Kaempferia parviflora | reverse complement strand
TAAGCATATTGTTCGTTAATGGGACGGCTAAAGAAAGAAGACACGCCACAACATTCCATGTGATAATCAATAACACAACAAATTTCAAAACAAATAAAATAAAATAAAAAAACCAAGGAGCAAAGTGGAATGTATAGTGCAGGCTCATGCCTAGCTGGTGATCTCACAAGGTGCGTGGAATGTCCTTCCACGGCATATGGCTTCGAGGTTCTCCCCGGTATAGGAGCAAAGTGGAGAGATTTCAACGCCTGCAAGAAAGAAATGGTCTACTGCAACATCTTTTTGGCAAGGCGAGAAGAAACATGAATTATAGCGATGGGAAGAAGATTACCAGTCAAGTACAGAGGCACAGAATGTGTTAGGAATCCTCCAGCAGCGACTACCCAGCGACTGTGGAGGCGAAGAAGCATCAGTTTGGCACTGTCAGGAGTGTCATAGCTTGCCCCGTTTGCATTCTTAACTGGTGCAAATTCTTCCTCCCTCAAGATCTGTTTTCCAGTTCATAGGCAGCAATTCGAATTTCTAAGCCAGCAGCAAAAATAGAGATCCAAATTATCCTAGATTTTGAATTATGGTAACCAACCTCAAAAAGTGCCATAGATGGAGCATATGCAAATGCATCAAAGATGAAATGCTCTAGCTTAAACCCAACAGTGGATCCATGGATAGAGGGAATTTTCTTCTCGGCGAGGTGGTAACTGCATTTCAAATGTGACTTTTATGAGTCCCCTACCAGGGGCTTTTGAGATGGTTAACATCATGATGGATAATGCTACTGAATCAACCTAGTTCCAAAAGGAAGATTTAAAATATCAAATAGTTAGGTTGGAAGGAAAATCTTGAACAGCTAAATAGGAACCCTTATAACAGATGGTGCCTGCAAATCTGAAGACAAAAATACAGAAACACACCTTTACATATCATATATTTGTGTGAAATTGATTTGTTTTCTCCAAAAGGAGCATGCTGAACAGATTAAAACATTACTGAGTATCCCTCCCAAACCTCATAGAGTAGGACTTTGTTTTAGAATGACTCCCCTTGCATACATCTGTCTCCTCTATGACACTTAACTTTGCATCTACCCATCCATACCCATGTTGGAGGCCAACACTTGGATACCAACATTCTGAGTGGACACTTGGTAGGTCTATTGATCAAGTGTAAAAAAATTAAAAAAATTATTGTGTTACAGGCTTGGATGCACATCTGAGTTGGATACTTGTGCCTGAGCCTGAGTAATAATATAAATGTTTTTGTTCATAATTTCAAATTAATCAATCTTCCTTTGCAGACTTTGCAGCCCTCTCCATCACCGACTGTTGTCAAAAAAAAAAAAGACAACCAAGAATGATATAGTTGCATCAGAACAAATTGACTTGCAAAACTTATAATTCTTAGATCCCCGGAAGCTTGAGTCTTAAGCTTATAGACAAAATCTAAATTGAATACATAACTACTGCCAGATGTAACTAGGAAAAACAGAATCAGTAAATTGGCATTTATAAAATAGTCGAGCATAGCAACCTAGAACATGGTAGCATGAGCCAGTCGAGTTACTAAGAGCTTACATGCTGTCCCTTTCGAGGTTAATTGCCACTTGATTCAGGAAATCCAGAGTGAACATATGCAAGCATACCTAATAATATGTTTCAAACACATCATTTAAGATATATTAGAAGCTACATTATCGGAACTCAAAAATCATATTGAATGTGATAACTCCTAAAAGAATAAATGAAAAACAACACTCAAGATAACCAAGAATAAACTTCTTTAATAAAGATTAATAAAAGAAAAGAATATAACCAAGTCTCAGAATAGGTGCACAACAAAAGAAAGAAAATGTATTGATTCTAAGTGAAGGGAGCATTATATTGAGATCCTAGATTCACATCTCAATTTTCATTCTATTTTGAAAAAACTTCCTTAATTTTTACCTAGCATAATCTGGAAGACCATATTTCAGCAAGACTCAAAAACATTTAGGTGTTATAAAAAATACATTGACAGGTCTGTCGTGTATTTATTTGGTTGTTAGACAATGTAGCATTTAGATTGCATTTCTCATAAATGTTGCACAAGCTATGCAACATAAACAACTAAGATAACCTCATATTTTATCTAGAATCCATAATTTGTGGTCAAGTGAAATAGAAAGAAATGATTTCTTATACAAAGATGTGGCTTAGAACATTGACACATCTCTCCTTTTATTTTTATAAAGGATAATGGAGAAGGTCGCTTCTATCCCACATTCGGGCAAGAAACGCAGCTACTAATAGAGAATATAGCAAGATAATAACAAAGGGGATAACAATTTACATTGCTCCAGCAATAGCGAAGGCGCCCAGTGGTCTGGTTGATCTCAGTAGCCATTGATGCATCCATCTCACTGTATTCAACCACCCTGAGAGGCCCACCTCTGCCTTGTTGAACAAAGACCCCAACTTTCTCTTGTGGATAAGCCTGATTAAAAAATCACATAAACAAATTCAAGTTAGAGAAAGAATTCAAGCTGGCAGTATTATGCCCAATTAATGGTATCTAAAAACATGTTAAACGTGGATTGCACAGCACATGTAAGAGAGCATGAACTGATAGTAAATATGAACCCAACTGCAAAATTCTTTATTATATTTACAGCAAGAAACCTGATGAGTTAAACGTGCAATCTCACATACTTCTATACATGTTCATGATAAAAAAATTAAAAACCCACCAAATCTTGACCAGAAACCCTGAGCTATTTTAAAGAGTGCAAGGAAAATTTGTTTCAATCAGATGCTTCATGGCATGGAGAAAATGATTGTGTAATCATTATCATCCAATTGCCAATGACAACTAAAAAGAAAAAATTCTTTATAAATGATCAAAGAAGTTCTATACTCAAATGTCAAACTGCAGCTATACTAAAGTAGAACTCCTAATGACAAGCTCAGATGCATTTTATTGTTCCTATCAACGAGTGCTGAGGATACTGTCTTAAAGATTCTCTTTAAACCAGGAAAAATTCAAGCTACAAAGTAGAAATTCCATAAATCTATAATCTATTATCAGAAATAAGATATGCAACCTTCCTGTTTGTCAGCAAATGAGGCATCAAATTCTCTTACCTTGCGAACAACCTTTGCTGCTGCAGCGGGACCTTTATCAATAAAATATCCTAAGAATGTTGGATCAGCAACACGAACCTGCTCTGAGGATGTTAAGTAAAATCTAGCAGAGAATTTTTTTTTTTTTTCAACAAACCAATTGTCTCACCAGTGCATTATCAACCCCATAACAATCAACATATTTGACCCCTCTCGAGGACATATCTTCTAGTAATTTTGTAGATTTAAGAGCTGTCAAAAGATGACCCATGTGTGATCAACAAATTTAAATGATAGGGGAATTGCTAGAAAATCATTGGTAATTAAAAAAAAAAAAAATACCAGAATACAACCCTCCATTTCCATCAGGAGCCTTCGCCACCTGAGTTTAAAAAACATTACGGTTACAACTTCTACTGCAGAAGGAATGCAGAAGAGGAAATACGCAAACCAAGACATAAGTTTCTAATTTTTTAATACAATAAGACACATATAGTACAAATCAAGATTTAGTAACAACTTAACCTCGTTTGAGCTCAAAAACCAAACCACATCAAATAACAGATATGAATTAATTATTTATGATTGTTGGATGGCTAGTTGGCTACTCAGTTCTGAAGAAAAAAAGTTGATGAGCATAAGTAATATGAATGTAGTACCTTATACGGCGTCTCCATGATAAATCTGCCATCCGTGGATACACAGGGAAGAGTACCTTGTTGGAAAAATTTCACCTGGAAGGAAATTAACATATATGCATGGATGACTTTCTGGTGGCGAAGTTTATAGACCATCCTTGCAGCAATCGAAAATCTTACCTGATCAGCTTCCAAGCCAAAATATTTATGACTTTCAAAGAATTTACGAGTAGCATCATCGGTAAATGGACTCGTCATTATGTACCATTGAATTGGCATAATACCAACTATTTCAAGTAACAGAAAAAGGTCAAAGTTAAAAGGGTTCTGTTTAGCAGACCAAAAACAAGCTTAAAAGATCCACAGTTACCATCATTTGCCTGAGCTGCAAGTTTTTGAACACACAAAATTCTCTCAGCTTGAAGTTGAAAAAGTGATTTTCCTGATGGAAGTCCAATATCTACAGCAAGAGATAATGAATTTCTACATATCCAAAATTGTTAAATGATTGACACTCTGAATGAATCCTAACATCAAACTAGGAAGTAATTAACAAATGTAAATTTTGCAGAAGAGACAAAGAAAAAACTAAGAGCAGTGCAAACAGAAGTCGGGACATATCATAATTTCCATAACGAAGTTCTAACACAGACGATGTTAACAATTGCTAAATTTCATTGCAACCATGCAAAAAGTAAGAGGTGGTTTTGTTCATATAAACCTCCCTAAGAAAGAGGTTACATTGATATATGGCTATAAAGATTGCAAAACTGCACCATGGAATCTTACAATCTTTGATTCAAGCAGACCAAATCAATCCAGATCCAAGTAGCATTTGAATCGGGCTTTGATCTTAAAATCCTATAATTTTTCCTTCTTACCATTCGAAGGTAGAAACTCAATCCCAACAACTTTGATTAGGTAAAATATAATATTCAATTGGACATTTTAAAAATCGACATGTACTATAGGGATATTTTTTTTTTAGGTTATCTAGTTTGAGAAAATTTTCAGTCATTATTTTTTAACTCCTAAGTAGATGAATATTGTCATTGTCATTGTCCTTATCATTCATCTTGTAGGAATTTATAGAAAGATGGAATATTTTTAAGATTTTAAGAATGATCTTGTGTTTTTCATATACTTACTATATTAATAATTTTAATTATACTTAATGATATTAGACTGATATCATTTTAAGTGTTCCTACTGACACTATGAATTGAAAGTTAATATACGATAAATTATAAACGTCAAATAGAGTACCAAAAAATTTTAATATACAGTTGGATCTCATGATCATGCACTCTACTTGTACAATCTGAACCTATGAGACTCTTCTCATTCCTATGTAGGAACCTTGCTCTTCAATATTAGATACAGTTGTCTTTCCTCTAAAAGAAACTTACTAAAAAATGAAGCACTAGATAATCAAAGCCATTTAGTTTTCCACTCTTAGCATGACAAACGAACTATTAGCATCCCCAGCTTCCTCTCTATAAAAGTGGATTGTTAATACAACATTGAGTACATTTGATATGTGAAAGGTCAATTTGTAACTCACTGAAACATCCCTTGGGATCTGAACTTCCAAGTCGGGTACCCTGCAACAAAAGAGTGCAAGAACAGCTTCAAGTGTAAGATTCCTTGTAGCAATATGTACGTCAACAAAATTTGAGACTATGAATAACAATGTCAACAAAGAAGGTAATAATCGAATCTATCAAAGAAGAATATCTATCAAAGCCAAAGCCTGTACGATTGTTGCGACGAAGTAGCTTAAGAATAGAAAATGAGCTCCACATAAGTCCATCCCTGCCAAATTACCTGTCCACCAGAGAGAAGTACGACAGCTAACTTTCCTTCTGAAATGACCTTCAAACCTCGCTTCCACCACCTTTCCTTTTCCTCTGCAGATCTCATTTCCACAGTTGAGACGCTAGTCTCTGGCACTGGCTCAATGGCAGGCAACGACTGCCCTGCTTATTTGACAGTTAATAACAACGGTGAGACATGATCTTTATTGTGCCCAAAGAGAAGAGATCTCGTAAAAGAAAATTAAAGAAGCATTCACCCTGAGAACCAAGCGAACATCTAATGATCCGATCAAGCCTTGGAAGATCCATGCTCTGATATACAAATGGCATTACCAGGAGATAATAAATGGATCTGATAATAAATGGAACTGATAATTCTCAAATCAACGATTAAACAACAACCAAATACTAATCACAAGTTCACATTTTCGACGCAAAAACCAAATACTAATTGTCGAGTGGGTCTTTGATCAAGGTAGGAACGAGGCAAGGACTTAATTTTATACTTGTTAGTGAAGTAGCCTAAAGGAATCTACAATTCGAATAAAGTAATAAACTTCGAGCCAGAATTCAATTAAGTTCGGCATAACTTTGCAAGAACGCGGAAAAAAAGGGATATCCTCACTCCTCAGATTAGCTCAACTACAAGACAAGAGAAGCATGACAAACACGTCACACGATCAGATCCAAGTACGATCAAAGACCCGAGAGCGATGAGCAACCTCAATGTCCTTGACGAGGATGTCGCGCTCATCCGGATGAAGTTCATCCCAGAAGGCGAAGGCGTCCTCTTGGCCGTAGTCCTTGAGCCGCTCCAGAAGCTCCTGCGGCGGCGGCGGAGGCGGCGACGGCGTTCCCCGCCGCCCCATCTCGGATCCCACCACCATTCCGCGCATCTCTTCCCAGCAAAAGAGGGCAGAACAGACGAATTTGAAGCATCGCATCGAAGGCGATGGCAACGCCACATGATAATATTACGCCGCATCCAGTTCCCCACCTCTCAGGGAACGCCCTTCGGTGCAACGCCCCCGACAGCCAGTCTTTAAACTAGCCAATGGCTATCGGCAAATCGCAAAAGACCCACCGAATGAAGTGGGGGCCACGGGATTATGATGAAAGTAATGAATTGATGACGTAATAATTCGAAATCATGAGTTGGCAAAGATGGGATCGTCGTCGGCGTATGGCTTTCGGTTTTGCTGTGTTGGTTTAATTAGTTTAATTGAGGATTAATTGATAATAAGATAATGGATTTTGTCAGCTACCGTCCAACACAAGCTAACCTAAAGCCATCATATATCACTAGTCTGGATACTACAGAGACCCTTGCAGTTGAAGGGATCCAGACACAAGACCTAACTTTCTGATGTAAAGGACGAACCGCCAATTATTCTGCCAATAAATATTATAAATTAACGAGTTAGACACGAGGCATCTTGCCGCAGGACATAGCCGAACCAATCATGATAGATTTACAAAATTAAACAAGGTTTGTTCCCCTACAAAGCCAACGACAATACCCTGATAGAATGACACCATGAGAAATCAACGCTCGAATCTAATTCTTCCATTACAGAAAAGTTTTGTTATTATTAGTTTAAATAGGCAGTAAAATACATTCTTCAGCACCGCCGTGTTATTCCTGCCTGCCAAAAAAAAAAAAAAAAAAAAAAAGTCAAAACAAAAGCCATGAACACAGCAAACAAATTTCGTTGTTTTTGACAAGGCAATAATTAGACATTTACTCCAACAAGCAATACAAGGTTGACAATAAAAAACAGAAACTAACAAGCATCAGAGAAGAAAAAGGGAACGCCCAAACAGCAAAGATCAAATATTTACTTGTACAAGCTTTTAAATGTCTCCTCGAGTTGTCGCTTATCGGCACCGACAACTTCAGTAGCCTTTTTGCCATTATGGAAAAATTGAAAAGTTGGCTGCATTAATGAGCAATGTATGCGTGTTAACAGAAAGGTAAACGGCGTGACAACATCAAGTTAGAAACAGCATGTTAATTAAGAAAATATTCAATGCACAGAGTACATGCAACGAAACCACCTTTTCTAAGAGAATCCAGAGGGAGATGTCAGATGTCTACTTACTGAGAACAAACTCTACCGTTAAAAAAAAGTAATGGTATTTATTTGCATAGAGCTTTTATGCTAAAATTAATAGCATGACAACATGCAGAAGTAGGTCATGTTTATATTAAAGGTGAAATCCATCACTGACAGCTCTGGCAACAGCCTCGTACCATTAGGAGAGAGTAAATTAGGTGCCAAGCAGACCCCCATGTGAGAAGGTATTTTTTTCACTGGCTTCACCCGGATTCAACCCTTCTCCATTTTGCAAATCTACTGTATGGTTACCAGCTTGGCTATGCCCTAGGGGCCGCCATGCTTATATTAAAGATGTATCTAGAGGTGTAGGCATCTATCTTACATGATAACTGGGCTTGCTTAGTGGAAAGATATAAGCCAGTAAAAATTCTGTGTATAAAAGTTCATACATTGTAACATATGAGAGCAAAATAATAAATATTTACAAGATCTTGGACAGAATATTGACATGATATGCATATATAATTGCTCTCTAATTAGCATTGTAATCAAGAAAGGAAAACAAAACAAAAAAAACAAGCATGTGTAAGAGTTGTTAGAACATAAATATAGTGGCGATTAGTTTAATATAGGCATGCCATGTAAAAAAGACTTGTCAGAAACAAATTTGTAATGATAACAGAGCACAATAAAAAGTTGCCAAACTAAGAAATTGTTACAAGCACAAAACTGGTGCTTGGATAACAGAAAACTAGATATGCACTTCATGGAAGCAACATAAGCAGGTCACATCAACATCTGAGGGAATTTTTTTAACATAGATTGGAGAACTAGCTAGCTATGATACACTACAAAATTTGTTTTCATTAAATTCATTAGGCCCACTTCGGGTTAAGCAAAGACTCAACAATTATCTCTTCTGGGCAATCAGCTGAAATTGCCAACAAAGCCACCATGGCTAATCCTAAAATGACAACTTCAACAGCATTTGATAACAAAGATAATGCCATTTCGAAGGGCACAATTTAGTTTTTATATGCGTTACAACTTCACAGCGAAATACATCTAGAAGTTCCATCTATAGATAAAATGCTTGGTTTGCACAAAACAAAGAGCTTTTATTTCTATGACACTAACTTTATTCTTTCTCCACTTCTAATGTATTTCAAAATAATTAAATACAATGAACCATGAAGAAGAAATATCTGCCAATATAACAATATATGGAAAAGAAGAATTTGACTTGACACACGTTTCTTATTTTTAGATGGTTCTGTATCACACATACCACAGAGTGAATCTGCAGACTGCTCAGTATATTTCCAAGGCCCTCCTACAAGACAAGTCAGTTGTCCAAGGGTAAGATTATTATGAAATAACAAAATTTGTACAGCAGCAAAATCTCAAAAACCAAATTACATATTTAAATTGTGAAGCTAACAAAAAAGACTAAATATGTCCCGAAATCTAGACTTTTTCATACAATTTTTGTATATACAGAAAATCAATTGTCCTCATGAGAAAAAAAAAAATCTGCAGAAAATCAAAGTGAACAAAGATATGAACATTTGACAATCAGTCATGATATATCCATGGAATGCAGATTATAGATGCTCCTTTGATATTCAGGCAAGCCAAAGTATGGTACCCAACTAGCTTTGTTTTGTAAGAGGTTGTATCTTTTCATGTTTCCCTAATAATGGCATAGGAAAACAATAGTAAGAATTAACACAATAATGAGCATTTCAACTAAAATTTCTTCGCCCATGGGGTTGTCATACTTCTAAATTGTGTTACAATTTTATTCCTGGGTAGTACAGATAAAAACAAGTTGTTAATTAAGTGGAAGCTAATCATAAAATCTAAAAAAATCAGTTATTCCCAAAAGTAATAAAAAATTGACATATGCTAACAAGTTCATACAAATAAAATTATAAATAATTTTATTTGTATTCTGTTTAACTGATATGACAGCAATAAGCAAAGGGTACTTAAATTAGAAAAAAAAAATTATATTAAATTATTAATTGAACTTGAAGCGGAACCAAAATTTCTTTGTTACTTCACACAAAAAAGAGTGTAACTCCTACAAATACAATAGTTTGGGCATTAGAACAAGGAAGAATAAATAAGCTTCCATGCAGATATAGCAACCATTGTTCAAGAGAGGAGATTTTTATCATTGAATGACACCTTTACCTAATACTCATGATAAGAGATTTTATTAAAGGGCTAATCTAGAGCAATCTGAAATAATCACGACATAGTAGACTATGATGGATAATGATAACCCCCACATTTTAGTATCGGCCACTTTCATAACTTAAAAAAAAAACAAAAACTAAATTAGAAATTCAAGTTAATTACCTGATCAATGTCAACCTTGTACGTTGTGACATGCGAAAATTTGTGGCTCATTTCCTCAATAAATGGGCCTATAGCCCTGCCTGAACATGATTTAAAAAAACAACTTTAAATAATAACATATGCCACATTTTTCATTAAGATAACCACATAAGTAGCAGTTGCCGAGACATCTAGGTGGAAAACTTTATGCACCACTATGGTCTCTGAGCAGAATGAAGTATACCAATCTATCACATTAAAGTACTAATCATATTTTAAGTAATTACAATGCACTTCAAAGAATATTTGATTAAGTAAAACAAATATTCCTGTTCAAGTAATCACAGCAATATTTTCATCTAAGAAATGGGGATCTAACTGCAGGAGGTTCCAACTAGTGCAGCATCAAAGAAGAGTCAATGTGCCATTTTGCCGTGCATACCAGTGCAGCATCAAAGAAGAGTCAATGTGCCATTTTGCCTTGCATACCAGTACAGAATCAAAGAAGAGTCAATGTGCTATTTTGCCTTGCATTTTAAAGAGGTTGTTCCCCAGTGTTCCAGCTCTCAAAATAAAGATCTTCTACCATGGATACTCCAGTGTTCCCCAGTGTTCCAGTTATTCCAAGATATTAAGTATCCACATTCCATATACACTCACATGGATTTAGAAATCTAACAAGATACTCCACAAAGCAAGAACGATATGCAAAAATGCTGATTGATGTACAAGTGAAAGATCATGTCAAAGTTATACAAACCTGACCGTTGGCAACTATTTGTTATAGTGATACTTAGACATCAAGAGTAAAATAACATGCAACCAGCATCAAGAGAGAATCTTACAAGGTCCGCACCACACAGCCGTGAAGTAAAAGATGGCTGGCACTTTATCATCTGCAACCACTCAGAATATAGATTCTCGACAGCAATTTCACACGGGTCCGACAATGAGCAAATAAAACACTAGCATAAGAACCAACTAACCCTGGGCCTTCTTCAGCGCGTCAGTGAGCTGATCCCCAGACTGAATAAGAACAATGTTTGACGGACCTGTTTGCATTCACGAACTCAATAACAAAAACCAGCATAGCACAAAAAAAAAAGGGGCATAAGAGAGGTCACCCGAAGCGGAGGAGAACAGTCGAGAGGAGAAGAAAGGGTTCGGGGGGGAGAGGCCGAGGTGAGCAGAAGAAGGTGAGTCAGCGGTCGCCGACGGGAGCGGGAGCAACAAGAACGGAAGAGGACTTTGAGAGGCGATAGGCGTGGGGTGTCGTGACGCAGAGATGATGGCGAAACGGCGGAGGAGGCTCGCAATCCTTCTCGACGCCATCGCGCTCGGCTTCGAGAGATGAGCGGCGGAGCGGCGGTTCGGCGGCGGCCCGACGACTGGTTTATAAAGCACCAGAGCTTGGCCTCGATTCGATGCCAATGACAATTCGTCTGGATCCAGGACTAGGTTTTCGCGATTTTTATTGTAATTAATTATTAATTATTATTAATTTTATAGTTCGTTTAGAAAAATGGAAAATAAAATAAAATAACCCTAAAGAAATTTAATTGGACGAAAATAAATTAAGGCAACTATTTTTCATAAATAAATAAATAATTATAATTTCAATGACACCTCGTTGAGTGTTTATTTGTAGAGGATCGCTGTTAAAATAAAATATCCTCATAATTTATCTACTCAAGTGAGATCGGTAATTATAATTTTAATGAATGATAATGAAATAATTATGATTTTTATTGAAATTTAATCTATGCAAGCTCATCCATAGAAGCCTTTGTATTTGTTATTTGAAATGATGGTAGAGTTCGAGAGGTTTCCCTGCAAGACCAGCATCCGCATGAACATCTTTTTTGAGCATGATACAAGATTATGAAGACAAAATGAAAAGACAGAAATAAAATAAAATAACCAAAGTCACGAAATTCCTGTGAAACTTTGGTATCGTTAAAAGTTAAAATAAATACGTTAGAGTGCAATTCTAGGCAAAAAAAATCACAAGGAATTACAAGAGACTAAAGCCAGTTCTGACTGTAAAAAGTTTTTGTTGGCTCAGGAATTGATGTTGTGTGTGTAACAATTGATAATGTAGTATACGATACATACGAACCAGAGTTTCATATGATCTTGAATCCTTCTCGTGTTTTTCTGTTACTATGACTGCTGGACATACACTAATAATTACATCAAATCAGAACTTAAGCCACCGATGAAAGTCAGGTTTGACTCGAGGGGCGTTTGAATGATGATAATGGCTGACTATGCTACAAAGTTGACTAAACCTGCAGCAGGAGCAGTAATCGAAGTGTATGGAACAGTTCTGCCTGTGATATTTTGTTCACTTGCAAGAATGTTCATGCATTAGTTTAGATCTGAACCAGAACTGGAATCAACTAGTTGAACCCACAGCAGAGTTTGGTTTCCGATGGATAACGAAATGGTCAACAACACGAACAGATTTGAGCGGGTCTGCACCATATGCCGACCTCCATTTGCTGGGAAACTTCCTGATATGGCTCAGTTGTAGTGGCTGTTTTGGTTCAGCATCCCAATATGGATCTAACTCCCAGTCCTTCGGAACCTAATGGAAAGAGGAAGAACCTGAGGTTACACAAGGTGTATATGGATAAATATCTATATATAACCTCTGAAGAAACACTACTTATAGATGTTTATCTTCTATTTTTAAGTCCTAAAACCTCAATTCTGAGGATCCCTGCTTCTTTGTGAATGTGACATGGGGTAAGACATTGCCGTCCATAATGCAATCACTAAGGTCTAACGTAAAGCGTGACCATAGTCAAGAATCCTGCATTTAAATTCCTTTTTCAAAAATGGTTTGGAAAAAAGTATGCCATCTAGGCAGCTTCGACATTTTAGATAATTCTTGTTGATAACTAGGCACAAACAATAAACCTGGCAGGTTATAATACAAAGAGGAGATAAGAATCTAACAAGTGCATCCTAATGACCAGATTCCTATATGAAGTTTTAATGTCCGCTATTATATCATACTGCAACTAGAAGAAAGCATGTGCATTGTGAGAAGAACAGAGATACATCTTCGGAATGCAGAAAACCAATGATGGAATTCACTATTGAAGCAAATTAGGATAACTTCCTGCTCACAAATTTGGAGAACGGTAGTTGATCTATAATCTGTTAAATAGATTTGCATAAAATCCAATGGTGAGGTAACATCAGCATTGTGCTATGTTCTCGTGGAAGAAACTCGGGCTCATAGAAAACACTCACGACAAAGGCGGAAGACCCTCAGGGAAAGGGCAAGGCGCTCCTGGCTCAAGCAAAAGGATTTCATCCTGATGAAAGGACACAATTAAATCGAAAGATGCTTGCATCTCATGCAGAAAGGTCTTATCCTCGCCAAAGATGCTCAGGCTCACAAAAGATAGTCGCGATGAAGGGAGAATCGCAGAAGGACTCATCCAGTGGCATAGTGGAGTATTGGAGCTCCTCATGCATCAGTCAGCAAGTAAAACTAAAAATTTACCCATGCCAATCGGCACAAAATGAAATTTGAAACCATGTTCAAAACTATAGTATTGAGTAGTACACCATACATTGATATAAAAGGGCAACCCCGTGCACAAAGCTCCCGCCAATACGAAGTCCCAGGGAAGAGGCTATTGTATGCAACCTTACCTTGATCTGCAAAAGACTATTTCCGTGACTCAAACCCGTGACCTCTAGGTCACACGGCAACAACCAAGGCTCCCCTTCACCATACATTGATATACATTCCAAAAAATAAACATAACCAAAGCATATCAATAGATTTAGCAGGCATTGAACATTAACAAATA
>JBAMIE010000036.1:4231405-4241527 GCA_037177295.1 Kaempferia parviflora | reverse complement strand
TCCAACAAAAGTAGTGTGCTATGGATGTCAGACTTTGAAGTCTAACTTCTCCGTCTTACTTTATTATGGCATCCTTTTCCAATCTCAGATGCAGAAAATGAGCGTAGTGGCCTCTTTCAAAATCTCTTTATTATTGTCATTACATGCGTACATATGGCGTTTGTTTATTTTTTTTCCTGGTCATGTCATTATCTTGTATACTGTTACCAAAAATAAAAGCGAGAATGTTAGGTATTTTTTTTCTTTAACCTGCTTCTTTCATTATCCTGTAGGGTTCCAAGTGTGTCACTCTTTGGGAGGAGGTACTGGGTCAGGCATGGGGACCCTTCTTATCTCAAAGATCAGGGAGGAATATCCAGATAGAATGATGCTTACCTTCTCAGTGTTCCCTTCTCCCAAGGTGTCTGATACAGTTGTGGAGCCATACAATGCTACACTGTCAGTTCATCAACTTGTTGAGAATGCTGACGAATGTATGGTACTTGACAATGAAGCCCTGTATGATATTTGTTTCCGCACCTTGAAGCTTTCAAATCCTACTTGTGAGTATTCCTTTACATGGGGTTTTCAGTTTCTTGTCTCTCAATTTTCCTTTTTGAATATTAGGCTGCTATGTTTTCCTCTCTGTTATGATCAATTATCATTTAATGTCTATGTTTCTTTTTTATGTCAGTTGGTGATCTCAATCACTTAATCTCTGCTACAATGAGTGGTGTCACTTGCTGCCTTCGCTTCCCTGGACAGCTTAATTCTGACCTTCGGAAGCTTGCGGTCAACCTCATCCCTTTTCCCCGCCTCCACTTTTTCATGGTAGGATTTGCACCCCTCACATCAAGGGGTTCGCAACAGTACCGGGCCCTCACTGTTCCTGAATTAACCCAACAAATGTGGGATGCCAAGAATATGATGTGTGCTGCTGATCCTCGCCATGGCCGATACTTGACTGCTTCAGCTATGTTCCGTGGGAAGATGAGCACGAAGGAAGTTGATGAGCAAATGCTCAATGTGCAGAACAAGAACTCATCCTACTTTGTGGAATGGATACCAAACAATGTAAAGTCCAGTGTGTGTGATATTCCACCCAAGGGGCTCAAGATGGCATCTACTTTCATTGGCAACTCGACTTCCATCCAAGAAATGTTCAGGAGGGTTAGCGAACAATTCACAGCCATGTTCAGGAGGAAAGCTTTCTTGCATTGGTACACTGGAGAAGGTATGGATGAGATGGAGTTCACGGAGGCCGAGAGCAACATGAATGATCTGGTGGCTGAGTACCAGCAGTACCAAGATGCAACTGCAGAGGATGAAGAGTACGAGGAGGAGGAAGGAGAGGAGGAGTTGGAGGGCTGAGTAATCCTCCCCTATATTATTAAAAAGTGGTTTGCCTTGTTTGCTTGGCTTGTGAGGGATTTGGTTTCCACTGTTGGACATATGCTTCTATGCTTGTTGAGATTGAATTGATTATGATGTTAAGACTTCTGGATTCTTGACTAGCCATGAATCCACTTTGATATTGAATCTTTAACTTTTTTTTGGTTTGATATATTGAATCTGAATCATACACGACCCATCACGATACATTTCGTGAGTGATACTGTCATCGACAAAATACTTGCCAAATTAGTATGTACTCATGCAGCCATTCGGCAGAAACCATAGACCTCAAACCTGACTTCCAGCAGATCAACTTTCGCAGAAAAAGTAGCAGTTGGGAATGTGCCTCAAACGACTCTCCACTAGTGAATACCTTGGGCTCAAATTTTGGCTGACTGATTTCGGCCCATGGGCCTGCCGACGAAGGGATGCGACCGAGCCCGAGTTAGTTGATGACTCCCCAGTGACGGATACGGTAACGTCGCTACGCCCAATCACAAGACGATGAGTAAGGAGACGGCGTGTCCGCTCTATCCTTTTCCCGAGCTCCCCACCGAGGGTTTAGCCATCGCGCGCGAGGAAGCCCCTGCGCTTCCTTATGCTCCCGAGTTCGCAGGTCGAATGATCTTCGCTGGCCAATCCTTTCCCGTTTCTATGATTCCCTAAGCTCGTTCGTTCCTCTGCTGTTCCCGCAAATCCCAGAAGAGATGATGTTGGCGAACAGACCAATTGGCCTCCTCGGTTCAGGGGATTACCGGAGTTTTTCTTGGAATGTTTGGCCGAATATTTCTTCATTTCAGAGGATTTCGATTCTGCCGAGACACTTCTTAGGCGGAGCTTCGGTTATTCGGATGGCGAGGAGAAGACGGGATCTCGACGCAGGAAGTTCCAAAGGCCGAATTTTTTGTTCTTTAGAAATCGAGGATATCGGGAGCGTGTCTGTCTCCAGTAGATTTCTTGAGAAGGAATTCACATTTACGCCCGCGTTTGATGATTATGTGAAGGTTTTGGAATCGGTGAGGACGGACAGGTCTAGGCATACGGGCGATGGCGAGGAGGAAGGCTCGAAGAAGCGAACGGTAAATAAGGGGAAATCGTTCAGAATGAAGCAGCAACATCGTTCAGTTAGAAATGATGATTCAAAGCAGAGGCCAAATGCAGTGGAAGATAGCTCTCGGAGTGAAAGACTTGCCGTTCGTGGAAGGACTAAGGACTTGGAAGATGCTACAAGATCAAAAAGGAATAGGAGTGAAAGATTTGCCGTTCGTGGAAGGACCAAGGACTTGGAAGATGCTACAGGATCAAAAAGGAATAAAAGTGATGACCGACGGGGCTTGGATGAAGGGCTGTTACAGAAAGGAGCTCCAAGGAGAAACGACAATACCAGTAATCTAGACAACAATGGTAATGGTAATTCTAGAGCTTTGAGGAAATTTCATTTGCAAAAAAATTTAAATGATACAGGAGAAGACGCAGATGGCTACTATCTTGTTAAAAGAAAAGTGAGTCATTTTGAGAGACAGATGGATATTCCTCAAACGAATAGGAAGGTAGTAGGGGTTGTTGAACTTGAAACTTCCCAGGGAAATAGTGCCAAACACAGTAGCTACTTTCATTCATCAGGGGGTGAATCTGGTCCTAGACGCTCAAAGCCTGCAAGTGGGGAACTAACTGAATCAAACAGTTCATGGTCAAATAATGATGATTTAAATGGAGTCATCAATGATCATGAGATTAGTTATATCAATGACAATCATCCCAGCCATAGTCAGGTGGCAAAGTCTGTGCCCGGGTATGAAATTAATAATTCTGTAAAGAGGTTACATTCTACTGAAGAAAGTATACAGAGAAAGTCAGAGGAACTTGTGATGATAAAAAAGGAACAAAATGCTGAGAAATTTTATACAAGTGATACAAGCAATGGCAGCCCTGGTTCCAATATGACTACTAATCACAAGCTCCATTTGACAAGGGATCGTGGATGGACAAATACCAGCTTGAGACGAAGCAGAGAAGAGTTCAAACTCGAGGATGAAAATGATGGGCAGAATATGCATGTCAATAGTTGGGTAGGGAAACAAAATAATGACAAAGAGCAAATAGTGAAGAGGAACAACTTTTCTTTGTCAAAGAAGTATGATGGGCATGATAGGCAAAACTGGAATCCTAGCATGCATGCTAATGGTTTGAATACAAGTAAGATGCTCAGTGATGCTAATTTGGACACCAGCAATTTTTCTAGAGATGCTGATTTCTTCAATTCTGAGGACAGAGCTGCATTTAAGACTTTTGAGGTGTTCACTGATGTCAGAAACAGACCAAGGGTATTGCGGATGGAATTGGAAGAGAGGATACAGAACCTAGCAAAGCAGTAAGCCATGAATGTCCAATTTTTTTTTTTATTGCACGATGATGTTTATTGCTTGCTACTTACTAGTTCAAATCACTATTCCATGACATAAACATGCTTTCATTTATTCTGATTTTGCTTTGCTCTTGGTGTTACTTTCTTGTGCAACTTCATCTTGCATATCAATCAAGAGCTCCAGCTCCGCCCTATCATTGAACAGACTTTTATCTTTCGTTGTTTGTACAATTCTATCTACTCAATATGGCCTTGATGATCAACTACAATTGTGGTGTTGTATTCCCGGTTGCACCAATGAGAGCAAACCAAGCAAGATCTACTTTGGTACCACCTCCATAGGAATATTACTTTCCAATAGTCCATGAGGCTCCTTGAAGGATCCACTAGCAAAATGAAAATCTTTTCCCTATGACAATACGGCATTAGTATCCACCCACTCGAGGAACACTAGCTGACATAGCAGTTCTGATGCAGACTTGGCTCGACCGGTCTTGGCTTGGCTAGGCTAATTAGTGAAATGCATTATGTCTTCAAATGCACAGTTTGTTCATTACACAATTTCCTCTAAGAATTGTGTTTCTTAGTACGTTTGTTTATCTCTCTTTGTCGATACATTCTGATTATTGGATTTATCTTACTTTAGTATTTGGATTTTTTTTGCTTTCTTTTATGACTTAAACAGTCAATTGTTAATCCATATGATATTTTGTCACAGGTTAAATGCAGCTGATATAAATATACCTCAATGGAAGTTTTCTAAGATGATTCACAATGCCAGGATCAAATTCACAGATCATTCAATCTTGAGGATTGTTCAGATGTTGGGCACACATGGGAACTGGAGAAGAGTACTACAAGTTGTTGAATGGTTTCA
Source organism: Kaempferia parviflora (assembly GCA_037177295.1). Lineage (NCBI taxonomy): Eukaryota > Viridiplantae > Streptophyta > Magnoliopsida > Zingiberales > Zingiberaceae > Kaempferia > Kaempferia parviflora. Next base: position 4,236,911 of record JBAMIE010000036.1, on the reverse strand, counting down.
GTCCCGAGAGAGATTTAAGTCACTTAAGAGCAGGTCTATATATGAATTGTTCCTAAAAAAGGTTTAAAATTTTGAATTATTATTGTATTTTGCAGGGCACATTCCTTACCTGACATTTTCTTCTCATTTAAGTCATCAACAACGTCACCCTAGAATTTTTTTTTTCTTCAACATTTCCGCTGATTTGGAATTGAAATTTTGTTTTTTTTTGTATATATATTTACGATTCTTTATTACAGATATGTTTACACATCTGTCCTTGATGTGCTTGGGAAGGCAAAGAGACCTATTGAAGCACTCAACATATTCCAAGCAATGCGTGTAATGATCTTGGTTTTGTGATCTATTCACGTTAGAGTTATGATTCTCACTTTGAAGTTACAACTGTGTTGACTAAGTTTAAAACTATGTGCAGCAAGGGTTATCTTCGTACCCTGATCTTGCAGCTTACCATTGTATTGCTGTTACACTGGGCCAGGCAGGACTCATGAAGGAACTATTTGATGTCATGGATTGCATGCAAGCTGTTCCAGAAAAGAAGTTCAACTTGGGCCCTCTTCAGAAGTGGGATCCACGCCTTGAACCAGACCTTGTTGTCTACAATGCAGTGAGTATTCTACTGTTAGAAAATAAAGTGTGATAGTGTTAGAGACTGTAAAAAGGACTGGGAGTGACACAGAGAGGACAACCTCCACATCCTAAAAATGTGCTTTTTAAAATATGTTTGAATACCAAGAGGTCCGCACCTAAGTGCCTTGACATTAATGCTGGATTGAGCTTTCTCTTTAGCTCTAACATGGTCTAAGAGTCAGGCTCTCACCTTTAAAAATGAAATTGAGCCTAAGGGGACATGTTATAGGAGTGGGAGTTAGAGAGAGAGAGAAAACCACCAACCTTTTACTTCCACATTCTAAGAATGAGGGCTCTCAAATATGTTTAAATACCAAGAGTTCCCCACCTAAGTGTATTGGCACTCTCTTGAGTTTTAACAGAGACTTCCAACTCCTCGTGCAAGTTTAGAATAAGAAGTTAGAAGCACCTTGTTGCTTGTTACAGCTAATTGATAATTCCATGCCTTTCTCAATTGTAGGTTTTGAATGCTTGTGTTAAGCAGAAACAATGGGAAGGAGCATTCTGGGTTCTACAACAGCTGAAACAGCGGGGTATAAAGCCTTCAAACACAACCTATGGACTCATCATGGAGGTCTCAGCATCTCTCATTTTGCTGGAATCCTTACCTGGGATAGAATTGTGCTATTGGAATCATCATATATGTGAATGATAAAACAGTTATTCCAAGTTTTTTTTTGAAAAAAAAAAAAAAATCATGGTTTAATGTTTAAATTAATTGTAGAAACTAAGATAATATATCATGGTCATAGATCAAGTAATGCAAACTTAGCTCAGCCTTAATCTCTAAGAATGTTCCTCATTTCTGTCACCAATGTAGGAACTCATAGAACATCATCATGATCAGTCTTGTTGTTTCATTTTTTTAATAGACTGAAATACAATTCAATTTATTAGCAATTTAAGTAGGACAAGACCTGCAAATGGCCTCAAATTGAGTTGTAGTTATTTTCACCTAGGAAGTGAATTCTAAACAATGCCCCACAATTAGTGAGTTCTCGAGTGGTGTAAATTCTTATTTGTTTTTGTAGGATATTTTCTTTTCATGTTTGGTCAACTTATTAGAATCTAGTCTCTCTTCTTTCTCTCCTTTGTAAGTTTAGCAAATGTGATGTTTATCTTGATTAAGTTATTAAAGGAATGTCTGTAAATTTCACCATATACAGTTTTGGTGTTTTCTGATTTAAGAATCAGATAGCTCAATTCATCTTCTCCAAGGAATTTGTTTTGCTGAATTTTAAAATTTCTTAGCAATCTAGTTCTCACCTTTGAACTCTTATTACTTTGTTTTCTTTAGTCTTATTTGTAAGTTCTAGTAACTGCCTATTTTGTTCAAGTTATTGCTGCATTTTTCTCAAATTTCTTGCTCTTTTCATATTGTTTATATATGGATCTTGCCAATAACCCATGTTATGGACCAAATTTTTTCTCTCTGAATTAGCTTTACATTTTTGTTCTTGATCCATTGCCTGTTAGGTAAAAAGGAAAATCTATTAGTAAATAATTTCTTATCATCAATGCAGTAATACCTAAAGATAAATTTTGATTACTCATTTCAGCTGTCCGTTGTATTATCTATGACCCTTTAATGGAGCACAATGCTTTTTCACTTTTTATTAACAGGTGATGTTGGCATGTGGCAAGTACAGCCTAGTGCATGAGTTTTTTAGGAAAGTTGAGAAAACATCAGTACCTGGAGTTCTGAATTACAAAGGTAACATAGTTTCTGCTGGTAAAAGTTAATCTTTATCGACTATGATTGCTGATTTGCCATTTTTTTCACATATTTATACATTCTATCAATCCCAAAATTTGGTTACTCAATATGTATCACCCTTATGTTGGCTGCAGTTCTTGTAAATGCTCTATGGAGAGAAGGTAAAATTGATGAAGCTGTAGCAGCAGTGCAAGATATGGAAAAGCGTGGAATTATAGGCACAGCCAGTCTTTATTATGATCTAGCACGCTGTCTCTGCAGCTCAGGGAGGTGCCAAGAAGCTTTACTCCAGGTTTTTATCTTTGACCAGTTTTTGTGATGATATTCCAACTTTTTCTTCTAGTGGTGCATTTCTCCCTTCATAACTTTAGTTACACATAACAGTTGGAAGCCATCAAGGCTTTCTAGTTGTCCATAAACTTCAAATTCCAACTTGTCCATAAATTTCATGGTGCCCTTTGGAGTTGGAGATATTCCAGATGCCCATCCTTCCTAGAACTGAAAATGTTAGTGGAAGGCTCTTTATTGTTCTCATGAGATAGATTTAAGGATCTAATAAATAAATAAATAATCCCTTATATTTTGCACGAAAATTTAAAAAAATGTCATTTTACTTGATGGTTTGTGACCATGTAATTGATTCTTACACCTACTTGCTCAACTGTTGCCAAACACTTTTTAACCATTTCTATGTTTATTTCTGTTAAATAAGATATGCAAGGTTGCAATATTGAATCATTTGACCATTTATATCTCTTTTGCAGATAAAGAAAATATGCAAGGTTGCAAAGAAACCTTTGGTTGTAACATATACTGGATTGATTCAAACCTGTATAGACTCTGGAAGCATTGAGAATGGAGCATTTGTCTTTAACCAAATGCATAAATTTTGTTTGCCAAATATTGTAACTTGTAACATAATGTTGAAGTCATACTTAGGCCATGGGATGCTTGAAGAAGCAAAAGATCTGTTTCAGAAAATATTGGCTGGTGGTTATCAGAATGTCGACAGCAATGGCTTGAGTCAAAGGGTTGTTCCTGATAACTTTACATTCAATACCATGATTGAGGCTTATGCTCAAAGACAGAAGTGGGATGATTTTGAGAATGTTTATAGACAAATGCTAAACCAAGGGTTTCACTTCAACACAAAAAGACATATGCGCATGATGCTTGATGCATTCAGGGCTGGGAAGGTAATTTCTAATGCAATAAACTCATCATTCTCTTAAGTAATGGAAAATGCTGTCCTATTTCAATGCTGAGTTCTCTAGTATCCTCAGTTATTGTTTCATATGCAAGTATTATTTCATTCAAACTTTAGAACTTCCATCTTCATATCTAGGTAGAATAATCATCAGCTCCTGATGATGCATGTGATAGCAAGATAAGGCTTGCATTTGAATATCTCTTGTTTTACAAGTTAACAGTTCTAGTTTTACTTTATCAACCGCCAAGGCAACTTTGATTATTTCTAGGGAGTCAGATGAAGCTACACGAAGCCTAAATTTAGCATGAGCAACTGGCTCTCCTCTCTTACCTTTTCCAAATACTTATTTCTGTGTCTTTCAATCTAAATTTAGGTTTTGGACCCTATAGTTGAAAAATGGAAATCTACTTTATTATTTAAATCAAGAGCTTGAGACATACTAGGTGGTACTATGGCTGTCTGTATTGTTAGCTGATCTTTCTTATACAACTACTGAAGCTTACTTTTTCTTTTCTTTTTTCTTGCTTAAATGTATTTTCCCTTTGAATTCAGATCCGGGTGCTCGAGTCAACATGGAAGCATTTGGTTCGCTTTGAAAGGGTGCCACCAATACCTATTATCCAGGAAAGATTTTGCATGAAACTAGTGGAAGAAGACCACCAGGCTGCCTTTTCTTGCTTGGACATTCTTCAGGAGATTGACATCCGTGCCTTTTCTGAGAGGTCATGGTTGAATATACTCAACAGCAATGCACATCGCTTTAAGAGCGACACTATTTTAAGGCTTGTTGATGAATTGGATGCCCTCACAGCTCAAAACATGGAGCTATCCCTAGTAAAAGAGAATCTGAGAAAAGCTTGCAAACAGTTTGTTTCCCAAGTAAATGATGTTCCAAGATCACCAAAGCATCTGGAAGTGGCATGCAATTCATAACTAGAGCAATCTTTCCTTCCAATGCTGTTCCAGGCTTGAGAAATAATCCTGAAAGCTTATAAGCAGTGAGGAGAATTATAGTTTTCCAACCATTAGAGGACATTGATTAAATGTAAGTGTCACAATCAAGATATGATTAAAGCAACCTCTACTTTAGTTGCTTCATGATGCTTCAGAAGTTTACTGGAGCTAAATTCTATCAACTGAGTGACGCCTTTCAGAACTCTCAGAGATCTTTTGCAAAAGTGCAGAAGGGCACGAATTCAACTAGCTGACAACGCTAAATATGAATGGAGCAACCTGGATTTTTTGGGGGGCATCATTTCTGTATTGGAACCTTAAATTTGTTGAGATTCTTCTTCTCTTTAATCACTGAGCTCCCTGTAATGCCACCCCTTTCGTGAGCAAATCTGAGAAAACCGGCAACAAGCCAACATCTCAGGGTGGTCCAAGAATTCATATGGTCCAACTTTGTAGGTGAGTGAAGATCATGATGAGCTTTACAATATTTTTATTCGTTCAAGAACTTTGATCCAAATTTGCAGATTGTTGTCCCCGAAATTTATTCCTCCTTTATATTCTTTATCTTACTCTACAGGAAACACTCGGAACTCGATCACTGAACTCTACAACTTAGGCCTTAGAGCCATGCTATAATTTAGAACAATTGTTTACTTCTGCATGCCAACTATTTAAGTCAACTTCTTTCAAGTTGCTTATAGTCTTCAAACGACAAGAACACAACTATTATATTTATTTTTACTGATATCCTATGTTTAACCAGGGAAAAAAAAAACTGGGTGTCTAGTGGACACCACACCATACCTAACGCTCACTCTGTATTCATTTGTGCTTTTCTAAATTCTAGTAGCCTGTCGCCTTCTATTGTGTAAACATGTGAGCGGCCATGAAGTCAAAAAAAACGCACCCAAACTTAATTAACCGGAGCAAGTGTTTTAAAGGTTTACCGTCCGTTTGAGAAGAAGCCTGTGACTGTATCTTGTACTTAGCTTGTA
>JBAMIE010000036.1:4203143-4217996 GCA_037177295.1 Kaempferia parviflora | reverse complement strand
CATGCAACCTAATATTTCAAGCTACTCATACTGCAGGTGAGGGGATACTTACATCATTTCGCTTAATTCCTACAATTCTATACCCTTTTGTCTACGGAGAAAACGACGTTTCCTTGTTTCCGAAGCTTCCTCGGCGTAACCGATGCTAGGATAGGAAGGGAAACCTTTGGAGAAGATCTTTCCTTGCTTAATTCCCTAGGGTGAAACCCTAGGGTTGAGTTTTGAAAGAAGAGGGAGAGAGGGGTGTTCAGCGGCACTTGGAGAGGGAGAGGGTTCGGCGCCCAAAGAGAGGAGGAGAGAAAAAGAATCGTGAGAAATAACTCTTTGCCTCCTCATCCCCTATCTATACTAATGCCAAGGAGAAATTATCTTCAATTGTTTAACTAAAATTTTCCCCTTTTCTTTAATAGAAAAGTCCTTCTGGGCTTTTGTTTATAGCAAGCCCATTAAGTCAAGAGGTCTAAAGTTCAAACCTTATTACGCCTCTTTTTAATTCTATTTTCTTTTATTTTCTTAAGGAAGCCTACTTAAAACCCATTAAGCTTAATCCTAAAATCCATATTAAAATTAATTAATCTCATTACTAAATTAATATTAATATTATGGAAATTTTGGGGCGTTACAAAATATGTTGTCACCTTATAAAAGATAAGCTCTTTTTCTTTTTAATTCTATTTTCTTTTATTTTCTTAGGGAAGCCTACTTAAAACCCATTAAGCTTAATCCTAAAACCCATATTAAAATTAATTAATCTCATTACTAAATTCATATTAAGATTATGAAAATTTTGGGGCGTTACAAAATATGTTGTCACCTTATAAAAGATAAGCTCTTTTTGGTATCCAAGGTGCATACACATACCTACATACATTAAAACCCTAATACACATCTTCTTCTTCATCTTCTAACTTGAGCGTCTAACTGGTTGTCCGAGAGAACCCCATGGCCATCATTCTATCCCCCTTATTCTTCTTGTTCGCTTACATCTAGGCTCCCAACCACATTATTATTCTCATTGTCGTTCGATGATTGATGATTAGATAGGTAACAAAAGTCAACTCACCGGTGCTCCACTCGTTGACGTTCATATGGAAGATCATAGGCAATTTCATATGGTCAATTAAAATTTCGGACCAAAAAAGATTATAATTGAAAGATAATGCAAGTTAATGTACTAAAAATTTGAATTTGTAGATAACATCATCAAAATTAAAAAAAAAAAATTGTAAGTTATGGGACTAAAAATGTAATTTTCTGAACACAAACTCTATAATCATCGTATTTTTCTTATGATCTATCAACTTAACAAGGAATGATTAGTGAATGATGTTTAATTGGAGTAGAAAACTTTGCCAAAATTGTCGCGTGAGAGACATTACAAGAAAATAAGGTTTAAACACCTATTTTAGACGGAATTAAAATAGATTTTAGCTAAATTAAAAAATAAAATTTCTACATAATTGTTAATCCTTTTTCTTTTAATAATATATAATATTTAAAAAAAATGAGATGGAATGGGAATGAATCTGTGGTGAAATTGTAAATAGTTTTAATAATTAAAAAAAACTATGAATTATAAATAAAACTTATAATCGTATAATTTCTGCTAAAAAAATATTTGATTAAAATTTAACGAAAAATAGACACGAACAAACTTTTCTAATTTTTATAAATTAGAGTCATATGTTTTAGATGAAAATAAAATTTATTTCAGATTTATATAAATTAAAAATAGATTTACTATAGAGTAGTTCATTTATAAGTATAATATTAAAAAGAAATTTAAGATAGAATTTGAAATGAAAGTAATACGAAATTTTATATACATTTTTATAAATAAAAATAAATTTAAATTATAAAATAAATTTGATATTGTATGATTTATCATAAAAAAAACTCATTATAAAAAATATATATATATATATATATAAACTGGATCCGAAATGTTTGCAGACTAATTCTTAATTTCTTAATTTAGCGGTAGAACCAGCTGTCGTGGTGAATGAGCAGGAGGAGCATGGACGTTACTTTCTATACAGACGACGGTGACAAAGGCTTCGTCGTCGAGATCGGCTTCTTTGACACCGTTGCTGAGATCAAGGAGAAGGTGCAGTTCTTCGCCGGCTATCCGATCGCTTCCCAGAAGCTCGTCTTCAACGGACAAGAGCTGCGCGACGACGCAGACACCGAGCGTTGCGGCATCCTCCACAACTCCTCCGTCCAACTCCTCGTCGCTAGCGACCCTTCTAGCGCCCAGGACGAGGACAACGGCGACACGCTCAATCAGCCGGTGAAGGTGAATGTGGTCGTGAGTCGGTCGTCGCCCAACCGACGCTTCTCGTTGGAAGCCAGTGCATGCGACACCGTCCGGCAGCTCAAGAATCGGATCGGCGACCTAGAAGGCGTTCCTCTGCAGGGCTTGGCACTGCACCGTGAGGGGGAGGAGGAGGAGCTACTGGACCACCACACTCTGGCCGACTACATGGCGGCGGGAGAGGTGGAAGTGACGGTGCACACGGTTGCGAGGCCGCCGCTTTCGGGGTTGGAGACGCCGGCGTTCACTGATCCGTACTTGAGGAGTTTGAGGCTGGTGGTGCGACCCATGTTTCGGCCGGCGCCGACGAAGAAGATGTGTACGACCGTGAATCCGTCGCGGAAAGTGAGTGATTTGGGGAGAGTAATGAGGGAGAAGTATGAGCTCCATTGGCCGAGCGAGGGTTGTTTCTTATTCGTCCGTAACCACGTCGCCATGGACGAGGGCAAATCTTTCCGATGGCACGGCGTGGAGGAGGAAGAAACCATCGAGATCTTTAGGGTGATGGACGATTAGTGATAAGCACTCACGTCTTATCTCGTAATTAAGAAAAATAAAAAATAAAAATAAGAGAATGATTATAGGATCTTCAATAATATATTTGATTTTACAAAATACGTCAAGGTTAATTCATTTTGATACTTTTAAGAGAATTTTGTACAAAGATTGTTCAGCACTCGAAGTAGATTTGTTTTTCTGAGATTTCTGAGAAATGACATACCTAATGAATTCAATAGGTCAAGTAGGATCAGATTAATTAATTATTAAAACCATGTTAGCCATGGCATTTTGGATGTATCTGTCCTAATAAAGAGTTACATACTCTAAATTAAGAGTTGACTTTGTTAGTACAATTGACATCAAACTTAACCAAGTTCGAGTTAACTCACGTAGAATTTTAATATTTGATAAGCATATTAATTAAAAGTCATATAGGTTAAGGATGACGAGATACATATACTTAGTGGTTAAAACTCCAAATAAATAAAAGGAGACAAGACATTTGGCAACAAGATATCCTAATAGATCAAAGTTAAGTCAATACCTTAACCCGTTGGTCCACTGTCGTGCTTAAATCATTTTGATACTTTTAAGAGAAATTGTAAGATTTTTCAGCATTTGAAGATTTGTTTTAGTAAGATTTTTTTTTTAAAATGACATAACTAATGAATCATTAGGTCAAGTAGGATAAGGTTATTAAAAACAAGTTAAATCTTTTTTGTTAACGTTTATTTTTGTTGCACTAACTTTTATCTTAGTCTTGCTTTTACAAGAGTAGTCGAAATTTTTATCACTAAAAAAATATAATCATTTTGTGATGAATATTACTATGAATTTTGAAAAATTAAATCATCACAAAATTAATTTGTGACAAAATGTGCGAAGAAAAAATTTTCATCGCAAATAAGCTGTAAACGTAATAATGTATATTCGTCCCAAATTTTGCAACAAATTTTTTTTCATTGCAAAATTCGTTATTGCAAATTTATGGCGAAAAATAATTCATCGTAAAATTTAACACTACAAAAAAAATTGCAAAAAGACAACACCATAAAAGACAACGATTTTGATGAAAATTATTGTAAATTTGGCAAAATACATCTTTGATGCAACAGCTACCCTAAAAGACAATGGTTTGACACTATCCGTTGTCGTTTAGCGCAACGATTTAATAATTAATAATGCTTTTTACAAGGTTAATTAAAACCATTGTGTTTTTTCTTGCCTTTCAACCTGCGCCAAAAATTTGAACACTGAAAAAAATTAGTAAAAAAAATAAAAATAAATTTGTCACCCGACTCCTTCCCTACCGTTTTTCATCTGTCGAAACCATTCCTTCCCTCTTCACCTGACACCGAAACCCTAATAAGCATGCATACACCCGACGCCGAAACCACAAGGTTTCCTTCCCTCTTCACCCAACGCTGAAACCACAACCTCTCGCGAGTTCCTCCCTCTTCTTCATTCCCTAACGTCTCTCCATCAAAGCAGACATAGGGTTTGGAGCAAGGGAAACTTGTTGCCCCAAATTATTGAAGTGACGATAAACACCGTGTTACTAACTCTCGTTTCTTTTTTGTTGCTTCAAATTATTTGGCTTTCTCATTCTCCTTTCCATTTCAATTTTGTGTGTTTGGGGTTAGTGATGTGATGAAGGAGATGTTTGTCTGGGCTAACATATAATCTGATCCCATTATAATTTGTTTTTAATTACAGCCAGAGAGACTATTGTCCAATCTTGACATGTTAAGTTATAGAGGGTACTAGACTTTAGTTCTTCTACTTATTGAAAAAAACACAAGGGCACCATTTCAATCAAGGTAATAAACATTCCATGACTTTTTTCCTTTTGTAATGCTATTATCTAATTCAACACAAAGTTTTCATCTATTTTTTCATTGTACGGTTGTATCACATTTGAATCAGTTTGCACAATATATTGATGAACTGAAATGATGAGTGAACCAACTTTTTAATGAAAATGAAAAAATTATTTCATTCAACTAGGATAATTTTGACATGTGTGATCACCACATGGTTTCCTCGTCGGTTACTTTCGGGTCACAGCTAATAGATTTGCCAACTTAGCTAGGAAATGAAGTAATATAACAAATTAGTTCATTTATTATATTAGGGTCAAACACAAATATAACATTTATTGTTTTCCATGTAAATATATGTTAACTTGTTACTAAATTTTAAAATAGTTTATAAAGTAGTTATATCTCTTGTATATTTTTCTAAAGTTTTGATGTTAGTAATTAATAGTCTATTAGTGTATCCAGAAGAGCGCATTGATGTATCCCAGATTGCAGATACAGTTTGTGATCAGGTATAAGAGAATATTGTCTAAATGTTCCAGTTATGTAGTAAAATTTGTGATTATAATATTAGGATTGACGATACAAAAGAGTTGAACGGATTTTGTATGCATGATCTCACCAAATAGATCATACAAATACAAACAAATGCTCGAATTGCTCAAGCAAAATGTACTTAAAATATCCATAAAAATTACATAAATAATATTCTAACAATTGAAGAAACATTGTACCGAAAGTTTGATCATCCAATAGGCAAATGGCATTCTAGTCTCATTCCTGATAGCCAGATGTTTGATAGTTCGCCTTTCTTAGCAATAGCCAGATGTTTGAAAACTAATAGATGTCAATTAAATTTGACTGAGGAAGAACATTTAAACAAAAAAAAAAAACAAAAACAAAAACAATGCACAAAACAAATTTGAAAATTTGCATCTATCAACATTCAAGCATTACTCTAATAAAATATGAATCGAGCACAAGGTTCCAAGCAAACAAAATGGCTGCAGAACATACCATAATTATTCAAGTTACAAAGAAGCACCCTCAATACTGATTAACAATACAAGCCATCCTCTAATGCAAAAACATTGAAAAACATGTAAGAACAGCAACCACATGTATAGTAGTCACGATTCATTGCAAATTTCCATACCAAAAAAAAAAAAATGAAACAAATTGGATCATTAGCAGAACTCCGAATGCAGAAGAACCCATAAAACCAATAAAAGAAGATCAAAACTTTCTTTGTCAGTTCTTCATGACTCTGTTGTTATAATGGAAGCAATTAATATCGCAATAAGAAAGTAAGGTGAGTATAACATACCCTTGCATTAGTTCCCCACTTTTGTGATGCTGAAGACAACTGAAAAAAATTTCAGTAGAAACTGAAAATATAAGACCAATGATCTGATATCTACATACATACATATAAGTTAGCAGATATATATTAGTTATGACACAATAGTATTCTAGTATTATGAGTTCAAAATTTTTATATCTATATAAGATTCCAAAAGAATAAGATTGTTAGATGACACGTTTAGAAGCTAAAATCTATCTATAATTTTTTTGCTTATTTAGAAACTGGTGAAACAACATTGAAATAGTTTAGGATTAATTTATCAGCGCGAGTTCCACAGTTTGGTTGCTTTTGTTTGTTTGGTCAGACATCTCCCACTACGGGATCTACTAATAAAGAGACATTTTATACTTTTAAAAAAAGTGAAGAATTTGAATCAGGTTGAAAATTAAAAATGTTGAGTACATCAGTCAAACTACCACTATCCTAATAGGGCCAATCAAAACAGATCACCTTGGTTAGATATTGGTGCTTTCCTCAAAATGACAGGAAACTTTCAATCATATAAAAACACAATAAGCATGGCCTGAGCCTCAATGAAGACAAGTTTGTCCATGGTATAATTCAACTGTCATTCATTCTCATAATGTTTGGGTACAAGACATATATTTTAAGTTGATGTATATGGGGAACAGGACATCTTATTCTATGGATATGATATTTACTTTTCCATTGTCAACAATGAACGACTTAAAATTTTATATCCAATGTTTGAGATCAAATTATATGGATTTTCAGGCCATTGTTTCTTTTTGGCCCATGTTCCAAATTGGACCAGCAGCAACTAAATACCTTTTTGATTCATGTCAGTTTTTTTAGTATCTATCTACTTCTTGCACATCATGCATAAGATTTTTTTTTTTTTGTTCTGATTTGTAATCTTGATTCCTCTTGCAAGTAGTTATCTCTTCTTGCTAAAATACTTGGAAATAAATTGAAAAGATTCTTCTACATCTGATGTCTAGTCTAGGGTCTGTCTCAATTGTGTTCTACAATGCCACTATGGATCTCCATTGTTCTGTACGACAACATTATGCCGCCTTTAAAGGTTAGCAGCCACAGAAATACAAGAAAAATGTCATTCCTCTAGAGTCAAGAGTGATTTTTTTATTCTAACCAAGAGAGTTTGAAAGAGAATAAGACGAATATCCAAAGCGTCAGCCGCGATTGTGTGCTCCATTGTCACTAGACTCTGTCAAATGAGTTTAAAATCTAGCTCAGATTTAGATAGGGACTAATTTGTCCCTCTAAAACCATTTTGTTCCAAAGAATATGAGATCAAGAGTGGAAAGGCATAGAGAATGACGGGCTAGAAATGATGGTCTGCCTAACTCAGACCATGCCAATAGAATTTTCAAATATCCATTTTCTCCCTGTCGAACAATGGTTAAATGGCTTCTCGTGGTACTGTTGAGTTACTGTTAAGCTCCTCAAATGTATTACTAAACCACGGAATGGAAAGGAATATGATGAACATTAGGAAGTTACCTGAGCGTTAACATCAAGTTTGTCAACTGTTTTCTCTGAATTCACATATTTCTTGCTCCGTTCCATTGTGCTCTCCAGACTGAACCAAACAATAGTCTATCAGCCGCTGTACAATGTAAATGGAGAAGAGGGTACTACAACAATTTATAATAATATGACTAGATTTCTCCTTTTAGTAAGGTCTTGTTATGTATGACTTAGAAATAAATATGCTATTTATTATTATAATTTTTCCATGAGTATAGTGGGTTTGAATAAGTAAACTTTATATTACATGCCTACTGAACTATGTTTCTCAAGTCAGTATTGCATAAGTTTGGCAGCAAGAAGACATTACAGACATCAATTGTTCACATGGCTCTAAGCAATGCCAAGAGGTACTAAACACTAAATGCCCTTTTGGATGCCATAATATCGTTAGCTTGAAATTATTTATTGTGCATTGTGGTTTTTTCCCTTAAAGTTCTAAGATTTATTTTGTCAAATCCCTCTGAGGACATGTATGCCATCTATGTTGCCATGCCTTAAAAAAAATCAAACCTTTAAATTCTCTCTTTGAGAACAATATCCAGTTTGCTTATATAATACAACATAATATGAACAGTTCAACCATTGTATCATAAACAGCAACATATTACTCTCAGTAAGTGGCATTTATTGATTCATCATCTAATAAAAACTCAAATTAGCTTAATATCCCAAGATTTCAAGTGCTAAAATTACATTCAAAGTCTACTTGTAGTAGAACATATGTAATAAGATACCTGTTCTATAGTCACCTAATTGTAGTTTTACTCCTATGCAAGCGCTGATAGACTCATGGTGTATCTGTACAGTGAAGTGTAATTATCTTTCCTTTCTTTTTCCTTTTTGTTAAATATATGTCTTTTTTGTTTTACTTTTCTGTCATTTACATTTTATTAGAGGCAAACTTTTCTCTGTGTTTCGCTTAACAAACAAACTCAGCAATCATATTTTGACAGATTCAAGTCAAATTGATACATGTAAAGCAATTGCATTTAGTTGGAAACAACAGGTTATTGTTGGTTATCTAAGCAACTTATATGTGACAAATTTGAAATCCAAGCAAGCATCAAAGCTTAAAGTTTTCAAGAGGATGTACCATATTAGTGGTGTCAATGGAGACGAATAGATTATAGCCATGCTGATCAGGTGGGCTCGCTTTGTCTTTTTCTTTTTCATGTTGTGACCAGCATGACCTAGGTCGGCCCATGCCAGGCACTAACAAGATAAGACATTTTAATCTTACTCTATAACATGGATATATATACAATTTATAATAAAACCTTAAACCTAGTACTAACGTAGGACTAAGCCAACTATACCAATAAATCTATAAATCCAATACCTCTCATAAGACAAAGCAGAAATCTATGTTCAACTTGTTGCATAAACAAAACTAATGAGCAAAAACATATGTTAGACGTGATGACTGGAAGCAATTAATGCTCCATTTGGTCTGTAAAGACCTAGAAATAATTGATGAAATACACAAATTGTTGGGTCATGAGCAAATGAATCAACAATGCCCACATTGGTGCAAGGTATGAATATTGCTGGGCTATTGGATTCAAATAGTAGGTGGCAGAGATAATCTTGCATTATCAAATGTCCTAGTAATGACGGTAGGCAATTGGGATGTGAATTGTGGCTAGTATTGTCAGTTCTCCCCATTGATTGGTTTCGTCGTTACTTAAATCTTTAAAGGGAGAGTCATTGTCTTCTAATCCCCGAGGTCTGTTGGACATGCTTGGTGGGTAGAATATTACCAAGCTATCAAATTGTGAGAAATGGATCTTCGTGATAATATTTTAGTTATCTGATGTCTTAGTAGTAAGCAAGAGGTTGAACTTCATGAGTACTTTCAACATTGCTTCATACCCTCAAAGGGAGATCTACAACTTTATGATCCACAAGATCTCCTTGACTTGCTTGGTGGGTTTGTGAAGATCATAGTATCAAAGGGAGAGAAGTATACACTAATTAGTAGGTGAGATCATGTCTTCAACCTCTTTGTATTCATCAGCATCATCTTCATCCTCATTAGAGTGATGAAGGATTGCAGTGGCGGTGAAGACGACATTCAAGCAGACTCGAAATTTGAGCAAAAGAAAAATTAAAAAGACACTCAAAGGGAAAAAGAGTAATAGGGAAAAGAAGAGGGCAGTACAATACTACAACGCTTCAATTGTAACCATGAAGGACACACAAAGGATAGTTGCATCAAATGAAAAAAAAAAAAAAAGTGAAGAAAAAAGCAAGGCGGATCCCTTGGTCCACTTTTTGTGGTCCCTTCCGGGTCTCCTATCAGAAAGACCGTTGGATCAGATCAGGAATACCAGTGCATGAATCTCCTGATCTAATCTGAACCAACGGTCCTGATCAGGGACCAAGAAAGGACCACAAAAGTAGACCAAAGGATTCACTCTCAGAAAAAATGGGGGAAATATGGAAGAATAAAAGGAAGAGAAACAGGCATCTTTGAGAGCAACTTGGGATGATACATCAACGTCCAACAAAGAAAAACAAAAAAGAAAAGCCAACGAACAAGTACAATGTCACACAAAGGCCTAGCACTAATGATCATGGGGTGTTGTCCAAGAAAGAAGAAGAAGAAGCACAAAGCCCTAAAAGCGTGTACCATCAAGCACTAATGGCAGTTCATGACAGAGTAGCTTCAAGTGATGAGGAAGACTAGCACTAGCCAAGGGGAGTTTTGCACACCACAAATGATAAATTCTCCCCTAGTTAATTTGCTTGATACAATTACTAGCTTATCTAAATCATTGAGGAAGAGCAAAAGAAAGACCAAACACCTAGAGAAATTAGTTTTAACCTCATAGGATAAGATTAGGACATTACCACCACCATGTGATGAATCACATGAAAATGAACAACTTCGAATTGAGGATCTTGCAGTTTAAAATGAAGATCTCAAGTCACAACTAGTGAACTTAAGTAAGCCCCAAGAGAAAGTTTACCGTTACCTTAAAAAGCTGTAGCCACTCAATTCTGGATTAGGTTACAATGTAAAATTTAAGAAAAAAAATCTATTCATCAATTAGCATTACAGGTCAACTTAAAGTGAAAAACATAACGAATGGACCAACTTGGGTAGGCAAAAAGGAAAAGAACATCTCTAGAAAATGGATCTCTAAGAGGTATTTTGTAACCTTCATGCTAAATAATATGATTTATATACATTTGCAATTTGTATTAAATAGAAAATAATAAATTTATGTGCTATTCTTGCTAATGAGAGTGATTCATGAGTGGTTACCATGTTTATATGCCATGATTGCTTTTATAATATGAATTTTTGTGTATGGAATCATGTGGAAAGGTGATTCACTTGCCCCAGCGCCCCCCGCAAACCCGTCCCTAGGCCAACACGGAGGAGGTAAATCACGGTGACTACTCGTCATTAGTGAAAATGGTTAAAGCATGGGGAGGCATGCTCGAATGCGTCGAGTTTCGACCTCAAGACCTCATGTGGTAATTTCCTATACCTTAACCATCGTACCGCTCTTAGGGAACTCTGGGTATGGAATCATGATAGAGTTTATGGTGGACAGATAAATGATGCATGATAACTTATGTATAAATGTAATTAGCATGCTCACATGGCAAAATTTGGGATAACACCATTGACATCTCACATTAAGCTTAAGAATACAATTGTTCATGAATTGAAAATGTACATAACAAGTGAAATGTAAGGATGATATTTTGGTCCATCATGTTATGATGCATTTATTTGGACCAAAAGTATCAAAATTGTAAATAATTATGCAAATGACCAATCATGGAAAAACATAACAAATGGACCTATCTGGAATGAACATTAAAGGCAAAGAACATTTCTAGAAAATGGTTTTATATGAGATATTTTGTAAATTCAGTTGGATCTAAACTTTATTAGTTGCCTAAATCATCTAGATGCCGACTATTGGGGAGAATTGGTTAGTTCATCTCAAATGAGTTGGCACAATATTTAGGGTCTACCTTCATTCTGAATAATATGATTTATATATGTTGGTAATTGTATTAAATAGACAATTATAGATTTATATGTTATTCGTGCTAATGTGGGTGGTTCATGAGTGGATACCATTCTTATATGCCATGGTTACTTGCATATATACCACACTTGCATATATAATGTGAATGTCTACATGCGATTTTCCTTAGCCTACTGGAGTCATTTTCTACTGAGAAATCTCAAATCCTATGAAGATAATGGTCAATGAATAAGAGAAAGGCTATTAAATCGCCTTTGAACTTTATTGATCTTGATTTTAATTGATTAGGATTGTTATATTTATGATTCTTCATATTCAAATTTGCTAAGAAAAAGAAATTATTCTACTAACCTAATTTATAAGATATTTGTAGCATATTTACAATTTAATTTCCATTATCATGATTAGTGAAAAAAAAAAAAAGAGAGGTATAAAGCAAAGTTGAATACAATATAGTGAGTGTATTATCAAGAACATAGAAAATTTGTCCTCACAGGTGTGTTAAAACACATTGAGGAACAATTAAGAAGATTAAGTTCAAATCCCATTAGGAATGATTATTCTGACAATCAACTTTTGAGCATGTATAAGTTATGCTTCAAATTTATCTAGTAGGAGAACCAAGGGATTTACTGGGTATTTGCTACGCCCATGCTTCAAATACGCATGCAAGAACCATGTTAGACATTGATGGGAGTCTGCGCAAGTCACCGAGGATTGGAAGTTTAGTAGTGATAAAGTCCGAGCGAGACAAAGAAGATCGAATGTTTGACAAGTGATGAATAGAGGAATGAACTCTAGGCAAGAGAAAAGGTCTCAGAAGTATAGAAGCTTTTTGGCAGGATAAAGTCACAAAAGGATGGAGGCTTCTTGGGATGGTGAAGTCACGGAAACATATAGGTTTCTTGGCATAGTGAAATCCCTGAATCATAGAGGTTTCTTGGCAACATGAAGCCTAAGAGGCACGAGATGGCTTGCTTCTTAACATGACAAAGTTATGGATAAATCAAAGTCAGGTTGGTACGCTTGAAAACATAGATTGGCATCATTTGTAATATAGATAGTTATCACCTATGAGCAGGGGCCATTTACATGACCACAAATATGGGCCCCTACACGACAATGCAATATGTTAGAGAATTGGTTAATGCTCCATAGGACAAGGCATCAAGCTTTATCAATGTTGGCCAATGTTGGCCATATCCGACTTGGTGACCGGTCAGAATACAATTAGAAGGGAGTCAAGGCGGACCTAGATGAAACTCCTTTGACGCTCAAGTCAAACATAGGAATGAAAATAAATACATAGTTGAGCGATGTAGAGAGTAGAGAAAAAGTGTTGCAAACCTCCGCTTACCTATACTAGTATCCTTTTATATCAAACTGAGAGAAAATGGGTAAAGACCTTACCATGCATCTCTTGCACGACCCACATCCTCAAAACATATTCTGCCCAGTCCCGGTCCTTTGACTCAGGAGGCTCGGGCGAAACAATAAAATGAGAGTAAATGGAAAAAAAGAAATTGCAATATAAAAGGGTTAAAGAAAAAGGCAATGTCATTAGTTTAAATAAGTGGGAAAAAGTTCTGAAATTTTAATTTGAGTCCAACTATCCAAGGAGAAAGATTAATTGGGAGTTCTAAGCTGGGTGAATCAATTATGTTGAATAGTTAAGTCATATCAAATTGGTAGGGCGGGCATGATACGCTAAGCATGCTAATATAGCAAATTAGACTTGTAAGTGAGCAAAGGAATCAAGTCAATCGAATATTAATTTATAATATATTAATTTTTACAATGTAAGTCGTTACGTCTAAAAGAATTCACATATCTCTATATAATAGTATACATTTTAAGTATAAACCCTTATGGTTTTATTTTTGACTCTATTCAAAAGACCTCATACTAATAGAGATATTTTCATCTTTTTAAATTCATGATCTTTTCCATCTGTTTCCAATATGAGACTTGATTATATTTCCAACAATCTTTCCCTCAAACGAAGGACCAGCATTACTCTCATGGTCCGGTATCCCACAAGCATCCAATCACCCTGATCTAGTATCGGGTTACCCTTACCTGTTCTGGACCTCCCCGCAAGCATCGAGTCAATTCTTGACCTGCTCTGGGCCTCTCCGCGAGTATCCAGTAGTCATCCTGGCTTCCTCCGGGTCTCCCCACAAGCATCTGGTCACCCTAACCTACTCCAGACCTCCCCGCATATCTCCACAATGGTATGATATTGTCCACTTCGGCCTAAGCGCTTATGGTTTTATTTTTGGGCTCTACCCAAAAGACCTCATACTAACAGAGATATCTTCATCCTTTTAAATCTATGATCTTTTTTATCTGTTTCTAATATGGGACTTGATTGTATTTCTAACAATCCTACTCTCGAGCAACGGACTTGTATTACTCTCATAATCCGGGCCTCCCGCAGGCATACCTTCACCCTAACTTATTCTGAACTTTTTCGCAAGTATCAGGGTACTCTTAACCTGCTCTGGATGTTGGCACAATATTTGTTGCCCATTTTTCAATTGCAAAAAATTAATTGATCGATAATTCTTGCTAAATATACATAGAATCATAATGAAAGTACCAACAATGGGCAATGACCATTATGAGTTATTTACCAAAGTCCTATCTATCTTAAATGGAAGTGTACAAGGCATGTAACAATCCCATAGGATCATAAAAGGAAAAAGGATGTTAAAAGAGGTGTTACATGTGGTAGATGCGAGTAGGGATCTTTATGAGATCATGGAAGTAAAAAGTCTTGGGTTGTAAGGTTGTAAACATAGTCCCACATTGAAAACACATGAGAAAGATCGTGGGTTTATAAGAGAAAGATATCTCCATTGGTATGAGGCCTTTTGGGTAGAGTTCAAGAGCAAAACAATGAGGGCTTAGGCCCAAAGTGGACAATTTCATGTTATTGTAGAGATATCTAAATTTCTTTTGGACCCAACAATTGGTATCAGAGCCTGGACTGCCAGAAGGACTAACCGTCGATTGGCATAAGAGTTATGATCCGATCGAACCATGTGGATAGAATGTTGACCTTTAACAAAGATTTGGGAGTTCCCATGTCCGAATCAGGAGGACCAGACACCACGCAGGAAGTCCTAGTAGGTCGGTTGGACCGAGGGGCAGGAAGTCCTGGTGGGTCAAAAATCAAACTTGAGGGAGTGTGGTCCTTTGTTTAAGGGGGATTGTTGGGTTGCAAGGTTGCAAATATAGTCCTACATTGAAAATACATGGGAAAGATCATGGGTTTATAAGAGAAAGATATCTCCATTGGTATGAGGCCTTTTGGGTAGA
>JBAMIE010000036.1:4151286-4169199 GCA_037177295.1 Kaempferia parviflora | reverse complement strand
GTACTTTGATTGTACTTCTCTGAGCTTGTCTGACTTGAGCGTTGGAGGACCGAACGAGGGAACCCCTTCCCCGGTTCTGCCGCTAACGTTTTCTTCTAGTTTGTGCGAGTGTTTGCAGGAGTGTGAGCGGACGAGCAGTTAGGAGTGTCATCTCAGCATCCAGTCAGCCCTAATCTTCCACTCACGATAGAGGAAATTTTTCGATGTCATCCGCCCTATTTCAGACAGGATCAGCATCAATTATACTGTTTATATTTAAATTTCGGTATCGATATGTAACTTCTCATATCTTTTAAATGCACAGAGAAATAAGGCTTACATTAGAAAAAAAATGATTGCTATACTTAAAATTAAAATTAATAATTTAAAGTAAAACCTCCTGGTAAAAATAGAGGAGTAATATATATTTTAATTATTTATTTTTATAAATTAAATAATTAGTTATTATTTATTTATCTAATTAACAAATAATATTATTTTTAGGTGAAGATAATGAATGCAACGATACATACTTCTTACTTTAAATCCTCCAACACTATAATACTATATTTATTATTGGCTCTAGAAAATTTATGTCACACATGAATTTCAAAACTCAACATATACTTTTTCAAATAGAAATTCATAAGTCTCCTACAAACAAGCACTCCAACTCATAATAACATAACGAATCAAGGAACAAAATTTATTAATATGCTCCTAGAGACACCCAGACAGTATGTTTTGCATTTCATCTCATCTTCTTGGCTACTCCGCCTCCATATCTCCTATCACATCCTTGGTGTCATTTCCTCCATTGCATCATTTACATTGTGAATCCACTGACCCAGCAAGTATATTCCATATGTAGATACAAAATAGAAATAGCAAAAATAAGTTCACAATCGAGGAGAATATGAAGCTAGATCCTACCTCTACTTCAAGGTAAGTTAAACATAACTTGATAAGTATTAAATACTAAAAAAAATATCGAGCATGAGCTTGCATTTCATAATGGTGAAAACTTCAATATGGCATAAGAAGATAAACATGAGGCAATGGTGGTAACATTTATCATAGCACATGCATTTGATCCTTGTTTGTGAACCGTTGAGAGGTACCTCTTAGGTGGATATAAATCATCTATTCATAATCATTCTATATTTCTTTATCATTCATGTCTGAATGGCCCTTCCTGTAGCTCATCTCAGGACATTCATCCTGTATTGTCACCACTCATGCTCATATTCATCTTGATATCCATAGAGCAAAACATGATTTAAACTCATCTTAAAGTACAAATAATCATGCATAGTTCTTCCCTAAACATCCATAAAGTGATCTATTTGAAATTACAAACGGTGCATGCACAATTTAAGCATCCTAAGAAAAACAATGGAAAAAAAACATCTACTTAAGCAACACAGATTCTAACACTCTCAAATCTATCCCAAAGTGATGCCAAAGAAAAATAAGCACAGCATTTTAACCCACCCCATTTTCCAAATCAGTCCAAAAAAGAAAAGTTGCATCAATTCAAATGTCATTTATGTTAAGAACTGAAACACTCATCCTACTTATCAAAATTTCGATATCATCATCAAGAGGTAGAATACGAAATAGATCATTGAAATTTCTTCATTTTCGTCCTGAGAAAACAATACCATCACATGAGCAAGAATTTATCAAAAATCGTCCAACACCTCCACCCATTTCAGCCAAAACCGTAACCCCACCCTTCACTTGCGAAAGAACCGGGAATATCACTAAAATCTGTACCAAACACAAATACAGAACCCACCGAGATCTGCTCCAAACACAATGAAGAAAACAGAAGTGAATTGGCACAAAAGCATTGACCATATTGCAACTCACTCAAATCTATCCACTACAGCACACTTAACTGAAGAAACCAGCAAATTGCATCAATCCAAACATAATTCAGAAAATCCACAGGGAGACACACAAGAAATAGAAATTCAATCCGCCAACAAACAAGGAGCAAAGCAATCTATCATAAACCAACCGACATCCTCCAAAAACCTAAGCAAAAATGGAGCAAATTTATGTGCAGAATCAAGGATGGCAACCAAATCCTACTGCTAGCCTACCGAAAATCACTCATGAAGCTACTTGCCTTTCCCTTGCCATCGGAGACTCTCCTACCATTGGAATATTACCCAACAACCCCCTCCGTTCCAACGTAGATCTCTCCATCAGTTTCTTCCCTTCAAGTGCACCACTCTAAAGTTCCCTAATAAACCCACCTCCAATTCTAACCCAAATGACATAGACTAGGTGTTAAATCAGACTCCACTCAACTTCCTAGAAGATTTCACTTAGACTCAAATAAACTTCGCATCAACCATATTCCACCTAACTCACCTTTCTTTTTATCCTCATTTCCTTTCGCCACCAATTAATACATAGATATTTTATTATATATATTTATATATACATATTTATATTATTTTATATATATCTTTTTCTTTTATTGAACTATCCCTTACCTCGAACTAAATTTCTAATTTGAAAATTTGAAACTCATGAGACCTTATAATGAAATACTAAAAGTTTGGTTTGTTGTGTTTTATTTATATTATATTTGTATTGTATTTTTGTGTTTTTATAGACTTAGATATTTCTTTACTTGTCTGTGGTGATAGAGTATTATATCAATCATAGATTATTATAGATAGACAATTTTTTTGCCTTGAAAAAAATGCACATCAACTATTATCCTTAGAAAGAATGCATATTATCTTCTCTTTTTATCTTTTATTTTCTAAAATTAGATTATAAACTTTATTTATGAATAATAAAGAATAACACTGTTTACATCATTCAAATTTCACTATCAGTACGGTATGTAACTTCTTTTATCTTTCGGCTTTTTACCAAAAGGCGTACCAAGAATTTGTATTTACCAAAAAGCGTACCATACTTTCAAATTTACCAAAAAGCGCATCTAAAACAGTGAAATTCTCAATTTACCCCTCCCACACAAATGACACACAGGTGGGCCTGATATTTGAAATATCAGGCCCAACGTGGATCTGAAAAAAATATCAGGTCCACGTTGGGCCTGATATTTGAAATATCAGGCCCACCTGTGTGTCATTTGTGTGGGAGGGGTAAATTGAGAATTTTACTGTTTTAGATGTGCCTTTTGGTAAATTTGAAAGTATGGTACGCCTTTTGATAAATACAGATTTTTAAGTACGCTTTTTGGTAAAAAGATGATTTTCCTAAGATAAGTATACTTCTGTAGACAATAAAGTCCCTTTTCCATTGCAAAAATTCATCCGATGCTGATCGATGGAATGCCAGCAAGGCAGCAAGAACAAAAAAAAAATGTTACATTAGGAAACAGGAAGCGCGGTTCCATCATCTCGCGGACGAGGCCATTTGAGAGCTCAAGACGGCAGCACGGAGGGCGTTGACGGTTCCGGGCTTAGATGGGCCTCACGGTGGAACAGCTCGGCGACATACACATTGGTGAGGCCCGTCTGCGCCGCTATCTCCGAGTTACTGTTCCCCGAGAACCTTTTCGTCCGCTGCAGCCGCCGCATGACTGTCTTCTCCACCGGCGGCTTCGTTGGTCTGCTCAGCCAGTTCGGATCCCAGTCTCACTGCCGGAACGAAGAAGGCGTCGCCGCTGGTTCGAAGAAGGCGAGGCCAGAGAAAGAAGAAGACACGAAGTCTCGTCGCATCGTCGCCGAGTCGAACAGGAACCGTGCCCTAGTTTGCGAACAAAAGAAAGTTAAAAGCGAAGGATAATTTTGGAAAAAAATTTACTTAACCCCCGGAATCATCCATAACCTTACGATTTGGAGGTTTTCTAATTCCGGGCTATATTACCATTTTGCTGACGTGGCGGGAATTAAACATAACTTGGGAATCACTCATCACCTTGAACCAAACAAGGTTAAATAATATTACCTTGGATGGATAACCAGGTTATAGAGAATAACCCTGAACCAAACGCACCCTGAAAGTCCAAAGCTCAGCCTTAATCTCAAATTATAGTCAATTTATTGTGTCTATGCTACTGGGTGAAAGTGAAGGGACAACGATGAACAACCATTGCGCTCTTATGACGGAGAAAAGATGAAAAAAAGGGACTAAGAGATTAAGGTTTATTTTAAAACAAATAAAATAAAAAGAAAGAGGACATTATGAAAACAAACTATGTGATTTGGTCAATTTAAAATGGGTACGTTTATTTATTTGTTATTATTATTTTATAATAAGCAAAATCAGATAAGTTATGTGATAAACTGCCGTTTAAATATATGATAGTTTTATTAAAATAAAATAAATAAATAAAAACAGCAGTAGAATTTACCCGAGCCGAGATTTGGCAGGTCCCCATCTTCTCTTCTACTCCCTCGCCGATCGGTATGTGGCCCTTCGCTAAAGGAAGTCGAGCCTCCAAGGAAGACACGCCGGGGAAGAAAACCCAAGGAAAGGAAGGAAAAGAGGACCACCAGCTCCTTGAATTCGGCGTGACAGATCGCCTTCGAGAGTTCGTACGAACCTTTACAGTTGACACCTTCAAGTCTTTCCCTCTTCAAGGTTTCGATCTGGGAGATACGTGTATGTATCTTGTCTGTGATCGTTTTGTTCAATGTTTATTTACACTTGTGTTCGATTTTCAGATGATCAGCCTGCGGACGCTGACGGCTTTGTCGTCGAATCTAATGTCAGGAAGGATCTCACGGAGTGGAGGGAGCGGCATGCTACTTTGGTTCTTTCCAAAGTCAAGGTTTTCTTCTCTACTTACTTTGTTGGTTCATTTACTTCTCTTCTGTGCTTATGGACGAAATTGAGTAAATTAGGGTTTAATGGTAATTCTGGTGTAGCCGTGTTAATTGAGCGCTTGATTACAGTTTTCTACTCATGAATTTGACACACTTACGGTTGTAATTGTGGTATCTTTTGTTCAAGAATCTTATATTTTGCCTCTCCTCATACCATACTGGGAACTTTTGGTTCACATTGATTGTCATTCTATAGTTGGTTATTTGACATATGGCACTTGGAAGCATCAAAATCTTCTGTATGTTAGACATTAAAAAAATTGCAATTTTGTGGAACTGAATGAGGGAATAGTCATCTTTTTGCAGAAGTGGGCAAAGAAACTTGGTAGGATATCCCCAAGACTTAGGAATAACTAGATTGTTGGGAAAACAATAAGATCTATTCTGACTTTCAGCCACACTAAAGATTTGCATTTCCAAGGGGATCAAGTGTTCAATACCTACTTTAGGTTTTAGAAGACTATACGAGTCTGCTAAACTAAAAGCGGCATTTCACATATATTATATTATCTGTCCAAAGTTTGTAATTGTTCTTTTGCCAATGTGATTTTGACATTATTGATAGGGTTTTACTTTCAAACCCATTTAGGCTTTCTGTTGATAGCTTTTCTCAAGGGGTAAGATAGACTGTTCATGGTACTGATTGCATTTCCTAGTAGACTTTTTGTGGTTTTTCCATTCTGTTGAAGTCCATGATTACATATATTTATATGATCTTACTATTTGCCACTATACTATCTTCAATTTTTATATTTGCGCCATATTTTACTTCCTCTACATGTACATACTGTAGCACTTATCTAACCTGCTTGATCCTATGATTGTTTTTCAGGAAATTGCGCATCTTCGATATGTTTTGTGTCCTAGGCATCTAAAGGAAAGACAGTTCTGGCAAATATATTTTCAACTTGTTAAAAGCTATATTGCACCGTACGTCATTTATATATGTATTTTCAGCATGTAGTTTTCCATTTGACATTTTATGGGGAGGATAGTGGAAGGATCCTCAAGTGAATATGCTCTTTTTTCTTGCAGAACAAATTAATGGGTTCATTATATTTGTACGTAACTATTAGTTAGATTCTTCAAGAATCTCTCTTTGCTTTGCCGAGAATGAAATGCTTGTCCGTAATAGATGCTTTATTGGTTGAAGGTATCTAGGACGAATCAACTTTGCAGGATGCTTCACATGTGAACTATGTTAGGTTCCCTCACTGAAATTCTGTTTAATATTCTAGCATACCTACTCTGATATGATATTAGTAGTTTGTTTAACTATTTGGTCTATATGTTTCTAGTTGTCTGTTATGTATTGATTCCCACTTAGAGCTCATAGCTTATTTATATGTAGAGCCTCGTGCCCCATTGTTGACTAGAATTGTTTCTCATCTCAAGTTTAGATTTTTGAGTGACAGGCCATGCAAGGGTAGGCCCATCACAATGGTACTCCATGCATTTTTTAGTGTGAAATTCCTGAGCATCGCTATAGTTTTGTGAACTAAATAGGCAAAATAGCAACATGATTCAGCTAGATGAGCACAGTTCGAGTAAGAATATCACACAATGCTTCTAACCACATTATGGGCGGATCATCAGTAACTTCTAAATGGTTTTAGTTTGTTCCTTAGAGAACTGTTTAATTTTCTTTAGTAACTATAATTTTTCTTGTTTTTTGGGGAAGATCAAGTATCCTCCGTTTACTGTATAGTGAAATTGAAAAAACCATGCTGTTTTTTCATATATTTATTAGTAGTAGACATACGTTTTAAGTAAACTTTCTCAATTTATTTACCAGATACGAGATGCATGCCATGCAGAAAGCAAGGATGCAGAAGCTAGAGATGGAGTCTGAAGTGTCACTGCACAAGGTTGCCATTGAGGTGGAAATGTCAGAATCAAACAAGCGAAGCGATTCGCCTACAGCATCGCTGAGCAAAGAGAGTTGTGTCTTAAAAGATGACATTAATGGAAGTGACAGTCAAGTAGATCCTAAAATCAGTTGAACATGATGAAAGTGAGTTCCCTTCCACTAACATTCAGTTGAATCTACTTACGTTACTGAGAAAGACAACTAAAATGTTTAAATTATGAGCAGACACAAAGCTTCAACACTTTGAAAGTGCAGCTGCATTGCTTCCATCAATCAAGGAGTCAAGTGGGCCGATAACTAGTTTGCTTAGCACTGATGCTTCTTCATTGGCAGCAGTTGTGTAATAGATTAAAGGTTCTGAGCATATTTGGAAGACCGTTGGTGTTTGCAAAAAATGACGAGATGCAGTCTTGCTGAATGTTTGATACGCAAAGGCAAAATGGAATGATAGGACACGATCAGACCTCAAATTATGCTCTAATTATTGATATGCAAACCTCTTGTTATAACGTTGAAGTTCAATTTTCTTTTTATCTCGATTGGTTTGAATCGACCTTTCCTTGTTAAGAGATTGTGACCAGGCGTTGATATCGCTTGGTTTTCCCCAATATTTGTAGAATATTTCTCTAAAATATGAGGAAACGCTCTTTGTTTAGAATATTTTTTTCTCCATAGTTTTATTAATGGAATTCCAAATGTTTATCAAAAGATGGCATCATTTTTCACATATTCAATAATATTTTAGAGGTCTGAGACTGAATGGAAGTGCTTATAAAGATATTTATTTTCAGAATTAATTGAACAAAATTTGAGCACATAAATTAATAATAATAATAATAATAATAATAATAATAATAATAATAGGAATTTAAATGATAAAAGGATAATTATAGCTAAAATTAAATTATATGTATATATAAAATAGTTTATTGGTAATTACTAATTTAGGCTATACCTGCACTGAGCAACAAACTGGGAATAAAAATTCTACAAAAGAGGCGGATTAAGTAATCATTGATGGGTCACTACTGTTGATAATCTTTTTCTTGCTAACGGTCAAGATCAAAAAGTTGTGATCGGACGGATCAGAGAAGCCTCCACAGGAAATCTCACGAAGGACCGATCTGTGATATAAAACTGGAGCGAGCATTCCGCTACACTTGCGCCGGACAGCCGGAGTGAGACCTCAAGTCGAGAGCAGTGGTGGACGAACTGATCCTTCCTTTCTCCGATCTCCCGACTCCGGATCATAGCGCCGAAGCAGCGTCAGTGTGCCATGGAAGTGGAAGCTATTCTTTCTGCTCTGATCCCTTCCTGGAGCTCCGTAAGTGCCATCTCCTGTCTTCGTCGCTCTCTCACTCTCTCCGCACAAGTTCGTGAAATTGAGTGGATATATATATATATTTTTGTGATCTTTAGGTCATTCTCCTCTTCTGCTATTTTGGGTACTTGTCCGTCGCCGGATCCCTACTTCCGGGCAAGATCGTTCCTGGCGCCGTTCTCTCTGATGGATCTCGTCTCTACTACCGATGCAATGGTACGCTTGCCCTTATTTTGGCGTACTTTCTCGTGTTCTCTTCTTTTGGGCCATTCTCGTATTTAAAACTCAGGTTCTGGTAGAATAATTTCTGGTATGTCCACCAAGTGTTTATGAATAATGTCTTGTTGCTTATTTGTTTTCAATCTAAATTCAGGGGAAATTTATTGTTTAGCTGATTAATAGGAAAGCATTAGTAAGATCTTCACATCGCTACCCATTGGCGGTCCAAATGGCTGGAATGGTTTCTGGACCAATCAACGTATACCAGTCTTTGTGGACCGTACTACTCGTTGAGCTAAACATTAAACGACTATTTGTTTGAGATATACCATCTCATGGCAGTCAAATCATGACAGTAATTCTTGTTTTCTTCTCCTTTTCATTTGCTGCATCGTTTTCAGGGCTGGTATTACTTTTGCTTTTACTGATACTTTTACCGACTGGTGCTTATATGAAGTGGATGTCCCCTACGGTACGTTCTTGCGATTAACTTTCGACAGGGGAACTTGTCTTTTGCATAAAATTATATCAACTATAATTCAGTATTCATCGTATCTAGCAATTTTATATTGTTGCAGTATTTTAGTAATTGTAATGAATGAATAATTAAGATATTGTTTACTTTTTGAAATTATTTGTAGGTCATAGCTGACAAAGGATTTGAGTTGCTATCCACAACTTTTATCTTCAGCCTGATTGTAAGTGCTTTCAGTAAGGAAAAATCCTGTTCTAATTTTTGACAGTACATTTGCAGTATGATGATTATTTAGTCATATATATCTGAAAAATTCTTGACAAGGTTTGGGTGTGATTTCCTGACTATATTCTGAGCATTTTGAGGTCCTGTACATTACTTGATCATCTTGGGAGGTTAGTGAGTGTGGTGGTTCCTGAATGTGATACTCTTGGTTTCAATTAGTTTTATTACTGCACCATCTTCTTTTAGGTTTGAGGAGTAAAGAGAGAAAAAGGATTCTGAACATAATTAGATGAGATCTAGACAACTAACATACAAGTACAACACTATATAATGCTTAGTAGTTTAATAAGATCCACATAGCAAATTCCAAATAGTTGGGCCATATGGCATCACCACTCACCAGTGGTTGCAGCTCACCATTTGAGGCAGCAGTGACAGTGAAGGTCTTGGCCGGGAAGAGGGAGACAGAATATTAGAGAGGAAAAAATGAGATAGGGATTCTGTGATTGCACATATGGATAAGATTAAATTGAATTTTTTTGTTTTTTTAAACGACGCTTGTCCTTTGGATCATTACTTGACTAATCATGCAAACAGTTATGCCTATTGACCAAGTATGTTTTACCACATAATGTGATTTCTTCATTCAGCTAGGAGTGGTACTTTGCTGTATGAATGGTTAACTTGATTCTGTATCTTAGACACTGATTCCCTCATAATTTCATGACAGGAGCCTATGTAATTCATTTTGTTTGACTACTTAATTTTATTCTTTCTCAATTATGATGTAAATTATGGGAGCGAGGAATCTAATTTTCTAGCTCCCTTTATGCGGGAAACACATTCATTCATTGAAACCGGAAGCAAATGACCGCCCCTGATTTTACATCCTTTTTTATTCAAATACCCTATAGTAGGACTATGAATAATTGAAATATGATTTTTGATTTTTCATGTTCCTACTTAAGATGTACATTTATTCGCTTTGTTCCAGGTTTCCTTGATTCTGTATGCTGCTGGTCTTAAGTCAAAGAATCAGAGTTCTTCTTTGAGACCACATGCCACAGGAGATTTTGTTCATGACTGGTATTGTGTATTCACTGTTCATCTTATGTAATCTTTGTAATTTACTCATATCTTCTACTTGGCAGGATAAAAAGCTAGAGTTTTTTTTTTTTTTTTTGTTAAATTTGACTAATTTTGCTTTAAAGAGGTAACAAGCTTGTGCAAGAATCATGTCTAATAATTTGGTCATATTCCATAACCTTTTAAAACACTACCATGGTTTTTCTATGTCCGCACGCCCAGAAAGTTGTGCCTATATTCTCTTTCAATTTTGCCAGCCAAAATTAATTAATGGAAAATTTTGGTGTGATGTTTTTCCTCTTAAGATAAATTTAGTTGTTATTGGATTCAAAATACTATCTTGGGTTTGATAGATATCTGAACTGAGAGTGAACTTTGGTATAGTAAATCAAACACGAATCATCTTTGTCACTTCCTGTGAATATTGCTTGTGTTACTTGCAAAGTTTTTTCATAATAGTACCCTTGATGGAAACCTTTAATCACAAGTTTTAAAACTTGTGGGGTGCGATAACTGATTTTCTTTTAATTAACATGAAAAATCAACTGTAAGTCTCTTTTATTATTAGATGAATCATCAATTATTTTCAAGTTAAATCTCCTTAATAAATGTTATTGGTAGATAATATTGTACTAATTCACAAGCTGTAAATAGAATAAAAATTTTGAATTTGAAGAAAAAATTTAGAAACAAGAGTTTCTAAGTCAAGCAGAAACTAAAACTCGACCTATGAAACATAGGTTGGAAAATAATGAAGAGAAAAGTTAAGATTGATAACATGCTTGTAAGAATTGTAGATATAGCGATGTAATTACATGATAAGATATCAATGAAAATGTCATTAATAGGATAAAGAGTAGGTGGTTGAAATAGAGAAAAGCTTTTGAAATCTCATGCGATCATCTTGTGCTCTGAGCCAAGAATGCTAGATTTGTGGGCTTACCAACAAAGATAGAATAAAAATACTACTAGTTGAAGAAATTAGGCATGTTCAAAGGTGCTCAATGGATTCTTTAGTTGGATGAGTTGTATCAATTAGAGATGGCTCTGCATGGGGTAGTAAGAGGCCAAAGGAGACTCTAGATAATGCATTAAACAAATAATTTAGTTGATTTGAGTATTACTAGTGATGCAACTTTGCATGAAGTGTAATGGAGAAGATCCATGTATCCCAACCTAAATAATTGAGTACTTGTTCTCTTTTGGTGCTTATACTTCTCCTTTGGAATTTCATTCGTCGCACCCAATTTGCTAAAATTATAGCTTCAGATCTCAATGGCGGGTAAGATTTCATGCTATTTTGTTCCTTCGCTATTTTCCTTATGTTGAACTTTCTTAATGCGTGGCTCTTTTTTAGATTAACTTGCTATCTTCTACTTATATGTTAATGTTTTTTCTAAGAGATGAAAAACCTACATTGCTTTCATAATGATATATTTATCCAATTTCTCTCTGCAGAATACTTGTTGATGTCTGTTATTTATGGTTTTTAATCAGGTGGTTTGGGATGCAACTTAATCCTCATTTTTTCGGAATTGACCTCAAGTAAATTTCTTTGTTCTTTATTTTACGAGTTTTTCCTATTTGTTGGCATGATGAATACCAATTCTTATCTGCCACTTTATTATGAACCTTCTTCATATAGCATTGCCTAAAGTTCAATGGAGGATAACATTGGTGTAATTGACTCCCGATAGCTGGGACTATCACAGCTTATTGATGACTGATGGAGGATATTATGCCTTGATAAACAAAAAAGAGAGACTAAGCCTTTTTGTGTCAGCAATTAACAGTATGTTACCTGGGGGGCTTGAACTCTTCTTAAGTTTCGTGATGCTCAACAGTGATGATTGATGAAAAACCATCCAGCTCTGGGATCAACTACATCAATCGTTGGCGCTATGCCACCAAGGAAATCTATAATCTTTTACTAGTTAAGGGTGGCAAAAAATGACTTGCTTTTGTATCCTTGGTTCTGACTACAACATCTTGAAACATATTAAATCTGTCTTTTGTTCCCACAATTAAAAAAAAAAAGTGATCTCTGGCCTTTTTTGAATTCAACTTGTGCTTAAAGTTACTTGATAACTTGAATAAAGTATGCTACTTGATTAGGACTTGAACTAGAGTGTTGCCATTTACATATACTTGAGTATTATGAATTCCCAATTTTTAACATAGATTTTGATTTTTTCCATATAAAGAGGTGATGGTGGGATTTGATTGACAGATTTTGGGCAATGCTATAGAAGGCTTTTACCAATTAGAGCTAGCAGACATTTTCGGCTGTTCTTTTTGTGTATTGATATCTGTTTATTGTATTTATTTATGTTGTTGCCTAATAGGTACATAGTTTAAGAAAATAAGAAGTATATTCCTTTTGGTTCTCATTTTTTGCTTCAATTTCTATGCATATTTCCGCTCTCGCATTTTGATTTGTTAGATTTAAATGTTGCTCTCCAGATTTTCTTGGTCTGTAATCATAGCTATTTTTCTTTTCTCTTATTACCACACATACATCAAACTACCATATTACAAAAGAATGGCCAATGTACTTTAAAATGTAAAAGCACAAGTATCATGACTATTCCCTTAACAATTAAATCTTGGGTCTCTTTGTAGGTTCTTCTTTGTTCGAGCTGGAATGATGGGTTGGTTGTTAATCAATCTCTCTCTATTAGTAAAGAGCTATGAAGCTGGCACTACAAATGTTTCAGTTATTCTTTATCAGCTATTTTGCACGGTACATACAATCAAATTTTGATGTTGTCGGTGTTTGCATTATCTGTTTTTGCTAATTCATGCATTTCCCCTTCTTATAGTTATATGTTCTCGATTACTTCTACTACGAAGAGTTCATGACCTCCACGTAAGTATCTAATCTATCCTACACTTCACTTATTATTTGGTGCTTTCAGGTTCACTACCATTAAAACTTAGATCCTGTTTGCTTGCACACATACGGTGCATAGTGCATACTCCAATGATTAACTGCTGTGGACTTAAATTTTCTAAATGTCAAAAAAGACTTCTTCGGAGCATCCCTATCATCCATAGATTTATAGACATTAGAAAATCTATTTGATAATGAATAAGGTATCCAAGTTCTAAATTGGTATGCCCGTTATATCCCTTCCAGTTATATCCTCCTTCCCAACCTGTGTCATTACTGTCGCCTCATCCCACTTGCTTCTCTCTTTTCCCTTTATCTGTTTCCCTCAATCCCGGTAGACAATCATCTCTCCTTTGTTTCTCACCACTTTTCCCCGCTTTCCCTTTCCATTGCATCCACTGAAGACTAGTTCCACAGTTCTGATCCCTTATCTCTCTTCAACAGTTCCTGTATAAATTTGATCCCCATCCACTCCTTAGACAAGTTCCTTGAAAATAAATTATTGACATCTTTCTGCTACTCAATTTATGTTTGTGTAACAAACCATATTCTAACCTGAGGGGCAATGTCAAAAAAAAATATTGGAGATAATCTAGTCTAGGGTATGTTTAGTTTTATGCCTAATTTCATATCATGTTTAGGTGTAACTTTAATCCTATTGATAATATTACTATAGATAATTGAATATCTTATGTGTCGTGATTATCAACCCATGATTATTGGTGTCTCTTTATAAATTGTGTTGGCCTCAAAGGACAATTGTAATAGATATAATAAATGAATTCAATTTCTGTATTTAGGAAGATTCTGGAGGTATAAAACAGAACATGGTTGTACCTGTTGATATTTCTTCTTTTTTTTTTTTTTATCACATTTTGGCTCTAGTAATTCTCGATTACAGGTAAAGAATGGGAATATGTCCCCATATTGTCAGTGTTAATTTTTGAGATCCTATCATGAATGTTTTCTGTTCTATCCTGACTTGTTTCTATTTCTGTGTGAATCTTGGTCATCATATTAATTTTCTCATTTTTAGTCGTACTTTTACATTATAGATGGGATATTATAGCCGAAAGGTTGGGCTTCATGCTGGTATTTGGAGATTTAGTCTTTATTCCCTTCACTTTCAGTATCCAGGCATGTTACAACTCAGTTTCACAATGCCAGAACTATGTTTATCATTTTCAGCATGAATCTGTTACAGGTGTAATGATTTGGCATGTTGTCCATGCTCAGTACATGCCCTGATGAATCGATAATTTTATTAGATTTGCAGGATACCCAAAAGTACCAATCTTTTTGGGATTCATATTCAGCTTTCTTGTCTGAGTATACTGATGTTTTTACATTAGATCATTTTTAAATTTTGAATTATCTCTTTTCCTTTAACACTATTTTTCTGTTGGTTAATAAGGAATCTTCATATCTTCACAACGTAAAACTCCAATTTAAACAAATACAAATGGTTTCATTAAAAAAAATTATATATGAGTGGGCCACTCATGTAAATCTTATTTGGTATCTGGCTAGATGGCAAAGTTTGGCAAGTTTGTTTTTGCTCAATGCTGGAAGAATAAATCTGAAATCGTTAAAGGGAGAGATTTTTAGGGTAAGAGAAAAGGTAGAGAATGTCACAACGTACATGTCCTAGTTCTTACCCTGTTTCATCCCTCATGTGTAAGTTTAGAAATAAACAAAAATCTGAATATTTTGATTTTTTGCTTATGATTTCATGTCTGGAAACAGCCTTTTGCAAAAAACTGCGTACAATGATCCTTCCCCGGGACCCGCATGGCGGGAGCTTCGTGCTATTTCATGTCTATTATGATCGGCACTCTGAGGAAAGTGACATCAGCCTCATCTTCCTTTTGATGAGAGTATCTTCTGAGTCAATAGAAATTTCTAGAAATTTTGTTTCACAATAGATGCTACAGATGGGTTTCAATTAGCTTTATCATGAGTTAGTTGTGAGAGTCTGAATGAAGGCAAAGACATTTAACTCTTCTGAAAAGTTCACTTCAAATAGGAAATATTTTTCAAGGGATTCTGTTTCATGATAGACACTATAGAAGGTGTTTAATTATATATCTGTCACAAGTTAGAAAGTGATTAGTTCGACTCTAAATGAGTTTAAGGCAAGGGCATTTAACTCTTCTCCAAAATTCAATTCCGATAGGAAATAGTTGTCATCTTTTTGGAATGGAGATGAAATCTGATTTTAGCTGTTTTTTCAGATTGGAGTGGTTGGAGAAGGTTCTGAATAAATTGTGATTGGTTGAATCACCCTGAAATGACAAGAATTATCACAAGTTTGTGTACATTTCCAATCTCGACATTGTGAAATACAGTTGAATTGTTTGTGGGGAATGAAAACTAATCTGGAATAAGCTAAGTATTGACCAAGTGTATCCGACTCTACCTGTACAGTCTTGGTTAAATTTAACCATTGTCAGTCAATTCTTTGCTTTCTCCTATTTCAGAGTTGGTCTTGCAATCATACCCTATTGGGTGGCACATAGATGAAGGCTCCAGAAAAAGGAACAGAGTTTAATCATATATTATTATTAGATGATTATCTAGTTTTTTGTTAACAAGATGAAGATATTTGTCCAATCTGATTTAACCATTTATATACGAATTTTGCTGCTGGAAGGAAGCTAACCAAGCAAAAATTGCTTCTGTTTTTTTTTTTTCCTGATATAATAGTTCCACTGGTATGTAGCTTAATATATATCAATTACTGATGCCTTTCTTTAAGTTGTAAACTCAAGTCTTATTTGGTGCAAATTATTAGATTAGAGTCTCCAACTTGGTTTGCCAAACTTGTCAGGGCTGGTGGCTTCTGAAAAACAAAGTTGAGCTGACAAAAGCTGCCATTGTTGCCAATTGCTTGGTTTTCCTGATTGGGTAGAGTTACAATTTTTTGCTTTTGGGGCAAAAGTTTACAGTAAATCATATCATAGGAGATGGTGAAACTAATGTTGCTCAAGTTTGTATTGATTATTCTGAGGTATCATGCAGTTACATGATATTCAGAGGAGCTAACAAGCAAAAGCATCTATTTAAGAAGGATCCTAAAGCTCCCATATGGGGTAAACCTCCAAACGTGGTTGGAGGAAAACTACTTGCTTCGGGTTACTGGTAAATTTGTTCAACTTCATTGTTTTGAATTTGTTTCAATTATTTTTGTTTACTTATCTGTAACCAGTTAAAATCAGAAACTTGCATAGCTGCCTACAAGTCCTTACTTTGCTTTTCATGTAATTTCGAATGGATCTTCACTCAGATAAATATTGTCATTTCCCTTTTTCTGGTGCATGTTATATATCTACAACTTTGTGTTTGTTGTTTAGCTTTGCAGTTGCAGATTGACTATAAATTCCATCAATTTTGTGAAATTGTGAGGATTATACTGGTGGAATGTTATATATCTAAAAGTTTGCACTTGTAGATAAGCTTCACAGTAGCATTTTGACTATAACTTGCATCACTGTTTATGAAATCGTGAATGTTGACTGGTGCAATGTTATATATCCAAAAAGTTTGCGCTTCTAGTTAATTGTTGCAATAACAGGTTACCATAACTTCCATAATTATGAAATTATGAGACTTTTTACTGGTGTAATATTACATATGCAAAAGTTTTTGCTTGTAGATCAGCTTCGCAGTAACAGATTAACTATAAGTTCCAGTGATGCTTATGTTGTGTCGTTTTTTACTGGTGTAATGTTATATATCTAAAAAAATTGCACTTCTAGTTAAGCTTTACAATGATGGATTCCTATAACTTTCATATTTATGAAATTTTGATGTTTTTTACTAGTGTGATGTTATATATGCAAAAGTTTGCACTTGTAGTTCAGCTTTGCAGTAACATTAACAATAACTTCTGTTGATGTTTATGAAATTGCGAGGCCTTTTACTGGTGTAATATTATATAACTAGAAGCTTGCACTTGTATTTTAGCTTTTCTAGATTTAACTATAACTTCCCTTCATGTTCATGAATTGCATTAGTGGCTTACTTAATCCAAAATATTTCTGATTGGATGTTACTTTGGATAGTATATCCTTCTTGATGCCAACTTACTTCTATGGGAACACTAGTGCTAGATCCTACATCTTACTTTTCTTCTGAAAAGACTTGGTCAAGATTTAAGTTTCTTAATCATCTCGTTTTCAGGGGAATTGCAAGACACTGTAATTACCTTGGTGATCTACTGCTTGCACTTTCATTTAGCTTGCCGTGTGGTGTAAGGTGATGATACCTGTTCAACCCCATCTAAGTTGTTAGTTACTAGAAGTAGATAGCAATGCTTGATTTTTTGCTTTTCTTGCAGTTCTGCTATTCCCTACTTCTATCCTACATACCTCCTTATTCTACTGATTTGGAGGGAGAGACGAGATGAAGCCAGGTGCTCACAAAAGTATAAAGAGATCTGGGTAGAATACTGCAAGCGTGTTCCATGGAGGATACTGCCATATGTGTATTAGGGATGCTAAAAAAAAATAGAGAGGTCGTAGAGGTGATACATATGTCAGCTTGCCATGGTACTATGGTGCAAATGTGAAACTTGGAATGGATGTTGCAGCCTTTAGTTTTTTTGTGTTAAAATAGACTGATGTTACTCATCGAGTTGTTTGCAAATGGGACATAATTCTCGTGCTATGAATAATTGCTTATGTTTATCCAGTCATGCTTAATGCCCTCATGTTAAAGATTGGATCTTTAAAATTCATCTGCATAGCTAGCTTATATTCCTCTTCTTGAACAACTAGCTCCTAAATTTTCTCATTTGTACTATCTCTTTAATAATGCTTGCTCATGTATCATCACTTCTGGTTCATTTAGGATTTAAATTTAGGCATTCTGCAAACAATCTCACATTGGTAAAAATTATTGATTTGATGTATTAACTTTTTTCTCTTGTTGTCTCATCCTAAAGTAGTAAAAATCTATTAGAGGTTGTTGTCCCATACTGCGATCAATAATATTCTACCTCTAACTTATATTTCTTGTTTA
>JBAMIE010000036.1:4117414-4127857 GCA_037177295.1 Kaempferia parviflora | reverse complement strand
GCCACACCAAGCACCATGTTATCTACAATGTAAAGTATTAGACAATAATGCATATCATAAATGCAATAAATGATCATGTGATTCTTATTTCAAAATAAAATTGTTTATACAAAAGGCTAGGCTTTTCAGTATATATCTCAACACCAACAAGTGGTATTAGAGTCAGGTTGCTTTGGAATGACTAACCGCCAACCAAAGCACTGAAGAAATGGCCAGAACAAGTATCCACCCACCAAAATTCGAAGGAGAATTCGGACAGTGGAAAAAGAAGATGGAGGTGTTCTTCAAAGCGGATTTTAGTATCTTTTTAATTTAAAAAAATAGCTTCGAAGCACCGGTCGACAACGAGGGAAAAAAAGATGTCAAAAGCTAGACGAACAAAGAACAAGCCGCCTTTGTAAAAAATGAAAAGGCAGAATTTCATCTTCTCAGCACACTGCCGGCTCAAGAAGTCAGCCGAATCAGATATTATAAGTCGGCAAAAGAACTTTGGCAAAAGTTCTTGGAGCTTCATGAGGGAACCACAGAAACCAATTTAGTAAGAAAGGACCTACTTCGGAACCAACTCGCGAATCTACAACTACACGAAGGTAAGACAATCGCAAATTTACAAGCCAAGATGAGAGATTTGATAACCGAGCTAACAAATCTCTAAGACAAGGTAACGAACTGGGAAATGATAAGGTATGCACTCAATGCATTTCTGAGGAATCAGGTATGGTCCTCTATAGTAGATGCGTATTACATATCTAAATATTTAAAGATAAGTTTCATAGAAGAATTATTTTTGACTTTTGAAATACGTAAGTCGAGATGTGCAGAGCCAAAGAAAAACAACAATTTTACATTTAAAGTCGTAGACAAGGACGATCCCGAGTCAAATTCTTCCGTCGATAAATTAGAAGCAGCTCTCTTAGTAAGAAAATTTAATAAATTTTTTAAGGCTAATAAATTTGTTAAGTCTCAGGAAAGAAGGGAAAGAAGAAGAAAGGTAAAGTGCTATAATTGTCACGAGGAAGGGCATATCAAGGATGACTGTCCGAATCTCAACAAAGGTCTTTTCTTAGGCAAAGTCAAAGGAAAAAAGCAAGTCAATACAAATCACAAAAGCCTGAAGGGACGAATCCAGCTTTGATTCTGAAGTCGAAACCCATGTCGGGCTTGCACTGATGGCAAGTCACTAAAAGCGATCAGAGATGAGCATTGACTCAGGGGGAGAATCCTCTGGAGAGAACATCGACGAAGGGGACTCATCGGAAGCAAGTAACGTCGAAGGGGGAGCATTAGAAGAAAATGTAAGTCAAGTAAATAATCTTACCCCCTTTCAGTCATTTAACTTTATCAAATGTTAACTAAAGAATAATTTAGAAATGAAAATTTTAAATTGTAATTTTAAATGTAAGTCAAGTAAATAATCTTACCCCCTTTCAGTATATATATATAATAATTTTTTGGGGCTTAAATTGTAATTTCTTTTATTTTTTTCTGAATATTACAACTTATTTTCAAAGATATTGTTTGTTAAAGAAATATTTTTTCCTTTCAAAATTTATTTTTGAAATTTATTTTCATCTTTTTCTAATTTTTTTTCAACTATTAATTTTCAATTAAAAATTAATTTTAAAAAATATTTTTCTTGAACTGTTATATTTCTGTTCAAATTTATTTTTCTTGAACTTTCCTTTTAAACATAGAAATTTATTGTACCTCCATTTTTATGTGATCAAGGGAGGATTTGTTAAGTCTAGGAGATAGTATAGTTGTTTTATATTTTTATTCCCTTAGCTACTTTAACTGTTAATTTTTTTTTGTTTTATTAATCTTAACTTAACTATGGTTGCTCACATCAAAAATGGGGAGATTGTTGGTCCTCAGAGTAGTTTTGATGTGGCCAACTTAGTTAGGTTAGGTTTTATGTTAGTCTAACTTTGTGACTAAGTGTGCAGGAGTTTAGGGTCACAAGAAGTCGAGCGAAAGACACAGCAGATGAGAAGGATGGCGCGGGAGAGAGTTGACGGGCTCGGTACATTCGAGGGACACGGAGGCTGTGGAAGAATACACCTGTGGACGAGAAGTACGTGCACGATGTTCCGAAGGACGAGAAGCCGGGGAGGAAGGTCGCTCGAGGAACAACGGAAGTTGGGTTTTGGTGAGCCCTATTCCGAATGTTTGAAATCACCGAGAAGACCGCAGAAGAAGCCTGACGGAATCGGACCAGTCAACACAAGGCTAACTAGTTCGGGATCATCTGGGACGCCCGGACCGTCCGGGGCGCCCGGACTGTCCAGGCGCCTGGAATGAATTTTGTCATTATCCACTCAGCATTGATGAGATATTCGCGGGGATAAAGTTTGACCGCCTGGGGGCGCCCAGACGGGTTTAGGCACCTGAATAGCTGCGAAGATAAAACTTTTCAGAGATATAAATAGAGCTCTGGTTTTCCAGTTTATGTATTACAAACACTCATAATCTTCTGTGTATTCGTGCTTTTACTTTTGTTCTTCAATTACTTGTACGAGGCTTCTCCGCTTCCGAGGAAGGAGATCTTAGTAGCACTTCATTTGCCTTGGAGTAGCGATCCTCAGATCGCGATCCAAGTAAATTTCCTAGTCTGTCTCGTACTTCCCTTTTTTGTTTATAATATTATTTATTGTGTTTGGTTTGGTTTAATAGTCTGAGTTAGGTATAATTTTGATTGCAGGATTAATCGACCACCTCTGCCTATCGGCCCACAACGTTCCAACATTTTCTACTATCCAAACATACGTAAAGTGAAATGAGATCCTTAACTTTGGTCATTCCTTAAATATTCTCAATACAAAGCAATGCTCACTTCATGCTACTAAAGATAGAGAAAAATAGCTCACTAAAAATACTAACACTATTTTCACAACAACATAGTCTAAAAATGAATGTGATAGAAATTTTACTATCAGACAAGTCAGCAGTAAAGTGAAGAAGCAACTAATATAAACAAGCAAAACAATTAAGGAAAAATAAATTAAACTCAAACTGAAGCAACACTGAAATAAAGCAAGCAAAATGCAACTAAAGAACTGAAATGGAAAGACGAAAACAATCTATGTATGTATGTACAATTCCCTAGAGGCTTGAACTTTTCATCATCCCAATAAAATCAATAAGGTGGAGGAGGGTGACGTTTAGGCGCTCGAAAGGGTGGAGGAGGATATGGGTCGGGTGGGAGGTCATCAGGATGAGAAGGACGTGGCCTATCAAGAAATCTAGGGAACCCATGTTGGGGACCAAGACTCTCATGATACTGAAAAAGTGTAGCCACCTACGGGCCAGTATGCACATGGAACATCTAAATTCCTCCTCTCTCTATCTATTATCATTATAGTTATTAACAAATTCAGTTACCAGCCCCTAAAAGTTTTTTGTGAATTGAAAATGATCTTGTACCACTTGGTATTGGTCTTGAGATAGTGCACACTATTCTCCAACATACGTTGTGTGGCATTCTACCTCTCATGAAGAGTATCCAAGGAAGCACGAAAATCTGAGAAATTAAATCTGGAGGGCCACGTGCTACCTCAAGAAAATGAGTGTCTAGCCGACTTTGGATAACCAACCAACTCTAGGTGTCTAGCTGATGAGAGTTCAGGGTGCTCTACGGGAGTACAAGCAAACTCAGGTGTTATGTCCCTAATAACCCAATTGGTGGGGTTGCGAACTATGGTTCATTCAAGGTTAGGAAGAGAGAGTGGAAATCCATCTATCTTGGGAAAAGCAAAGATGTTTTCATCCCGACAGATCATTTTTATGGAAAGGCACGTATCAGTATCAATCTTTGAATTGCCATAAATAATGTCTAAACAAAAAGTTTGCATTGTAAATTTAGAGAAATTTGAGTTATTAATCCACCAAACACTATTGTACCCATAGAAATCTTCCCGGATCTTGCAAGGGTTTGTAAAAAATGGAACACCATATCAAAGTCTACTTTATTTAACATGGCCATGACTAAAGTTCCAATTCCGTACCATCCCGCCACTCTAACTTCTATTGAAGATTGTCTTGCTCATAACTCGGTGGAGATATCGAAAGACGGGTTTTTGGATATGTGAAGCTTTAGAGCATGAAGGGTAATAGGGTTCCTTTAAATAAGTAATGTCATGCTAGAAAGAATTGTTATCAAAACTATAATCAAACTTGTGAGATCCCCCATAGGTAAGCCAAAACAATTGTTAAAGTTGAATAGAGTCTATTGATAATCATGATTCATTAATCTAAAGCTAATTTTACCATCATGATCATCATCAAATACAAAATGGGTCTCTAACGAACTTAAAAATTCTAAGATAAGGAAGAGATAAGTAGGTGGTATGTGTACATTATGTGGTTACAATCAAAGATACTAATTAACTAATCAATGTCATCCTTAACTCCTAAAACATTCATAGTAATTTCATCGAGATAATGAATGCAAACAATTTTACGAGA
This sequence comes from Kaempferia parviflora, assembly GCA_037177295.1. NCBI lineage: Eukaryota > Viridiplantae > Streptophyta > Magnoliopsida > Zingiberales > Zingiberaceae > Kaempferia > Kaempferia parviflora. The sequence continues at coordinate 4,123,393 of JBAMIE010000036.1, read as the reverse complement.
AACGAGAATATCAAATCTAGCCTTTTGCTGCTCTTCTTGTTGTTTCTACAGGATTTTTCTCCTTCTAAAAGTCCTCTATCGCAAGATCAATAGTAATAATTCTCCTACAATGTTAGATCTTCACATATAATAGAAAGACTAATAAAAAATTGCAAGAATTAAAAGGTAAGAATTAAAATGCAATAAAATGCACAAATTAAAATGCAAATTTGTTTTTAAAAAAGAATAAAAATATAGAAATTAAAAATGCAAGAATTTAATGTATAGAAATTAAAAGAAAGTAAGTGCAAGATATTTATAAAAGGAAAATACAAAATAAAAAGAAAATAATGTCCAGATTAACTCAAGTGTTTGTCAACTAATGTTAATCACAATCCCCAATAATGATGCCAAAAACTTGATATGAAACAATAAGTGCACAGTTTTGTCACAAGTAATAAAAATATCAATCCTACTGGAATTTATTCAACACTAGTGATCTATCATCACGAGTTATCTAAACGATCGAGTTGTTTGTGTGTGTGGGTACTAAAGTGAGAAAGAGAAAGATAAGTAAAAAGAAGAGTAGAGAGAATTGGTTTGAGGAAGTTGATCACTAATGATGTTCTGGGGGTTCGATTTCATTGTAATATTAATTAATGTACTATGGATTGCCCATCTCCCATTCTCTATCCTTATATATTTGTAGGAAGTCTAACTAAATGTCGACACTTCTCCGATCTGCGACGGTCATATCGGAGTGTTATCCCTATTGTTATTAGATGCCACTAAGTAGTAGAGGCAACTTAGAAAGTTCAGTTAAAGAGATACTCTTTGTCACTAAGGGCCCCTTGTTTATATAATTGTTAGATTAAACAAGATACTTATTAACAAAAGATTAGGTATAATCCATTAAGCCTAATTAGATGCTTTCATGTAGAGAATTGTCTTCCCTTTCAAGGTGACGCCCTCAAAAATATAGTTAAAGGGATACTACCCCCAGTCATATGATCTAGGGCATTCCCTCTACAAGGTGAGCAATCAATACATCTATTCAATCAAACATAACATACAAGAACAATAACATCACACACACATTTAATCAAATATGTACAAGGCATAAACATGTCATTAGAATGGAAATTTACAAATCCATCAAGTTCGCGTCAATTACAGTCACAATTACTCTCTTAATCCTAGAACAAGATGGATTCACTCCATGATCAGAGAAACCAAACCTGAAGACATAGAGATTATAAGCTTCTACTTAAATCCAAGAGAAAAGAGAAATGAAGCTTATCCAATGTGTTAAAGAGTCTTCGGATCCAATCCTTTACTTCTAGAGGTTAAGGAGAAGATGGAAATAGCTTTGGATTGTCTATAGGAGTGCTAATGAAGAGTAGATCTTGACCAAGTGAGTCTCCCAAAGGAGAAAACTCTTCCTCCTTTGAAAAGGGAGAAGAACACCTCTTTTATAGGTATGGACATGACCCCTGCTTGGGCCATGTCATGGTCATGCCTTCGTAGCACAGTCGGACCATGGTTCTTCAAATCAGAGGGGCACGGCCATATTGATTCACATAGTCTATTCCTGGTTAGCTTTAGTTGGGCATTGCTGCCCTTCGGTTAGAGACACAATCGTGCCCTTGGGGTACGGCCAGACCTTGGTTGTGTTGGATGGTAAGAGTACGAGGGGAGGGGGTGAATGTCATCACTTTAAAAACCTTTTCTTTCCTTTCATAAAACTAGAGTACGCAATGGAGTAAAGTAAAAAAAGAAAGACAAAAGACAAGTCAATTTCACGATCGTTGATCGCTTTCTTTGGGAAATCCACTAAATGATGAAATAATAGTACAAGTGTGAATACAATGTGCAAGCAAAATAAATATACCGACAATAACGTATAAAAGAAGAAGCGTAGGTTGTCAGAAGCCTCCCGACATCGTAGTAGTCACAACTTGCACGAGCAGTGAATGAACGTAGTAGAAGATCAAAAAGAAGGAGTTGTTCTTGACTCGGAGTTTGAGGGCTTCTTTTATAGGGCTCATTCCGTAACTATATGAGCTTCCATCAACTAAAGCTATCCATCGACTGAACCATCTATCTATCGACGGATCCTCTGTTCCTTTCTTGTTTACTATGATTCGATCCATTCGATCACAAAGATCTCGTTGTTACATCGACGGAACAATATCTTTCCGTTGACTAACATCTTTTTACCTTTTGTGCTCTGACTCTAATCTTGATTAATTCTGGAAATAAACGGAATCGTCGATTGATCACCTTGATCCGTCAATGGAAATGAAAATTCCATTTGCGTTCTAGATCGAATCTTGCTACTATAGTTTTATAAGTATCCGTCGATTGAGTACCCTTTTCCGTCGATGGAACAATCGTGTAAAACACATTATAAAATTTATCCTAGAAAATAGAGTTAGAGAATAAACCTATAAAACAGGATTAGTACAAATATAATATATATGATGAAGTCAGTAAGGACTGTCTTGATCTCAACTTGAAAACCTCTGTTGGTTTTTTCAATTATATTAGCACCTAAGATTTATCTCTACTGGGACACGACCTCACTGCACTATCTCCAGTAGCTTACCTCAACTTACCTACCAAATATCAAGTTCTCTCGACCTGTTTGGACTTAATCGCTTAGCATCGAATCGGCTGCCAAGGCTTCTAGTTAATTTGTATTGGGTCCTCCAGAGCTATTGAGTCCACCTGCCAAATGTCAGGTCCACTTGACCCATCTAGACTTCTTGCCAGGTTCTACGATCTGTTGAGACTTTCCTTGCCTAGTATCGAGTCCAGTTGACCTATTAGGACTTTCCAAGTTGAGCATCCTGCACACTTGATCAATTTATCAAATAATAATAAGACTTAACTTGAACCTTTGACAACAACAAAATATAGGTTCGATTATGGTGCTCCTTGCACTAACAATCTCCTCATTTTTAATGTTTGACAACCTAGTTCAAAGATAATTTAAAAACATAATAGTGAAATAATTAACTTTCTCACCCTAAAGTTAAACTCCCCCTAAATTTAATATATTTCTCCTCTTAACATACATCAAAACTTTGGGTCAAGCAGAAGCATCAATTAAGATTAGAGTTTTTAAAAGTTTGAAAACATTGAAGTTGCTACAAAGTTTTGCAAAATATCTAAGGTGTAAGTATTTTGAAAAATAATATTTAAAATTTATTTTGAAGATACATTTTGAAATAAATTTGAAATAGTTATCGAAGAATGGTTTGAAAATTTTCTAAGAAGGGATTTGAGATTAGTTTTGAAAATGAGATTTTTTTTTTTAAATTTGAAATAGTTTGAAATTTTCTAACGATAATTTTGAAATAATTTATGAAAATAAATTTGTGAGATTTTTCTAAAATTTTAAAATATTTTTTGAAAAACAATGAAAGGAAAAAATTTGAAGTAGTTTTTGAAAAATAAGAAAACTTATTTTGAAATAAGGTTTGAAAAACAAATTTGAAAAAGTTTTGAAATTTAAAATAATGTATAAAATTTGAAAAATAAATTTCTTCCAAAACTAATGTAATGCTCCCCATTAATTATAATATCCTAAACTCCTAGCGTGAATAAGAAACATTGACATGTAACTTAAAAGGAATACTAAGTTAAAATTAACAAGTGCATAAGATGAACTAGTAAAGATAGTCATACTTAAAGTGCGCACATAGACAAGTTCAACAAAGCATACATAAAAAACATGAAGTAGAAAACACGGTAAAAGTCAAACAAAGGTGCATAAAAATATAAACTAGAGAACTAGCCGCCGAGGAAGGAGGAGGAGGTGACTGATTGCCAATCTAAGTGTGAATAGTCTACGATAGTTTCCACTGTTTTGTCTGCAGCATCTCATAATGATTGGTAAGTTCATTATAGTGTTGCTCAATATTGTAGTAGCGACTATCGATGTGACTCTAGAGTGTGTCATAGCAGCTATCGATGTGATGTTGGAGCGTGTCATAGCAGCTATCGATGTGATGGGAGCGTGTCATAGCAGCTATCGATGTGATGTTGGAGCATGTCGAAGCAACTATCTATACGCTGCTCAAGCGAACTCTGAAGTGTGCTAAATCGTCCAAACATATTGTCTCGAAGACGAGTGTAAGGATCGTTGGATCGCGGTGGTACAGCAGTACCTGAAATATCTAGTAGCGGAGTCTGAGGTATACCTTCAACATCGGGCATCTCCTCCTCATTAGCCTGCTGAGCTCGAGCTCGAGCTCGAGCTCGGTGTCAAGGTTTCCCAGTGTTGAGGCTTGAAGGGCAAGCCCTATGCTGACACTCAAATGTCAGCAAGGGATAAGTGTCTAATTCATACTTTGTCAAAATCCCTTTGGAAAGTGATATCTCCTATGGCAGTGTTAATACCAAAGGTTCCAATGTAGGATGTGAGAAGGTAACAATATACCATATGGATTGTCCAGACGAACTATACCCGAAGTAGTAAATGATGGCTTTGAACAACCATAAACTTATGTCAAAATCTAACCATTTTTGAAGGACATACATAAGAAATAGATAGATTGGTTAGATTATGTTGGTGCAGGTTGCACTAGAATCGAACTTAAGTTTTGATGTAGTCAAAGGTTCAAGTTAAGTCTTGTTATTATCTGATAAGCTGCTTAACTGTGCAGGTGTTTTCTCAAACAGGAAAGTCCTAGTGCGGCTAGGCAGAAAGTCCTAGTAGGTCAGGAGGACCGAGGGGCAGGAAGTCTTAGCGATCGTGGAAGCCAGGCAAAAAGTCAAAGTGGGTCACGGACCTGACACTTGGCGGAAAGTCCAGATAGGTCGAGGACCTGAGATCTGACAGAGGAAGTCCTGGGTAGCCGATCAGATGCTAAGTAGAAAAGTCCAAACAAGTCGGGAGGACCATATGTTTGGCAGGTAAGGTTGAGGTAAACAATTGGAGTGGAGCGACGGAGAGGTCGTGTCTCTGCGAGGGACAAACCTAAGTCGCTGATCTAATTGAAGAAACCAAGAAGATTTCCAAAGTTGAGATCAAGATAGGTTCTACTATCTTACTCATACTTCATTATTATTGAGCTAACTTTGTGGTGCAGGTACACTTTATATTGTAATAACTCTGATTTTCAGGTTAACCAAGCCGAAGGGTTCGATCGACCGAACCATGTAAAGTTGACTGAGATCAGAGCAACATATTCGATCGAACCTAACATAAGGTTCGGTCGACCGAACCATTAATGATATTTATGGAGTAAGATCGGATCGAAGCAAACAAGGCAGTATCAGAGGATTGGTTGACTGAATAAGAGGTTCAGTCAACCGAACAATTAATTACGAAGATCGGATCTCGGAGAAAAAGGAAAGCGGCAAGGATTAGTTGACCGATAGAGGGTTCAGTCTATTAGACTTTCCGGGCAGCAAAAACTGCTTTTTGCGTTGTGGAAACCCCGGAAATCCTTAGAAGGATCCGTGCGAATAGTATAAAACAATTTCTTGTACTTGTTTCTACCTTAAATCTACATTAGATCTACATGAAGATGGTTATACCTTTGAAGCGATGCCATTCGCTTATCCCGCTCATCCAAAAGGTCGTATCTCGTAGAGTGTCAAGCGTACACTCCTCTATATGTATCCACACGGACAAAAGGTGAAGAAGACAACCTAGAGTGTGCTAGCACTCAAAAAAGCCACGAACAAGGAGGAGTAGAGGGAGAGAAAAGAGAGGAGAATGAAGAATACATCATCAATTAAAAAATTCCTCTTTTTAAGTGACCAACCATAAGGAAAAAGGGGATTACAAAAATGCATTAAATGCCAAGAGTTATGGCACTTGTAACTCCCATCTTAGGTGGCATAAATAAGGTGTCATTGATGATGTGGAGCATCATCATTAGCTAGCCTCTTTCCACATCACCATGATGTGGTAAATAGTCAAGTCAAACTTGACTTTTCATCTCCCCTCTTTAGTCAAGTCAAACTTGACTTGTAACTCCCATG
>JBAMIE010000036.1:4056877-4073155 GCA_037177295.1 Kaempferia parviflora | reverse complement strand
GTGTGCCAAAGGTTAAATGTGAACTTGAACCTTTAACTTGGTGAATTGGCAAATTTGAGATTGAGTTTATGTGTGAAAATATGACATTGGGGTCATATCACATGAAAATTAGTTTTTGATGTGTAGATGCCATATAAACCAATGCTAGGGATGCATTATGGGTTAGTATGGGCAAACACATCAAGTGGAAGCCAAAACTAGGACTTTAGGTCAAGGTTTTTTTGAAACTTTTAGATAATTTTGGATTTTATATCAAACTTAGGATTGGTGATAGATACATTTTGTTATGTATTTTTCTCAAGTAGACATGGGTAAAACAAACCTCTCCACAAAATTTGAAAATTTTTGGAGGTTTGTAGAATTTTTAATACATTTCTGAAATTGACCTGAAATGCTAAAATTGGGCTGGAATCATGTACCAGTCCCCTGGTGCAGGGACTAGGTGACTGATACAGGCTGAAAATTATTTTTCAGCCTGTGTTTTGACCATTAGGGAGAGTAGCCTATGTATAATCTTATGGCAGGTTATTACATAGTGTTTAGTGGTCATTGGAGGCTTAGAACTCAACAATAGGGAGATTGTTGAAGTTTATTTTTGGTTGATTGACAAAGGGGGAGAAATGTTAGGTTTAAGTAGGAAACCTAAAGTACCTTTGCATGAAAACGTAGCTCAAGGGGGAGCTGAGGTGTACGGGAGCCCAGGGTTAGGTCCCATTTTATTTTCATGAGTAGATTGCATATCTAGTTGCATGCTTTGATTATGTTTATGTTTTCCTAACTTAAACATGTTGTCAAACACCAAAAAGGGGGAGATTATTGGAGCAATCGTTATGACCCAAAGTTTTGGTGTTTGGACAAAGTTTCAGTTAGGATTTGCATTGTGTACTAATATGCATATTGAGTGTGCAGGTGTACAGATGTAGATGCAAGTTCAACCAGGTCATTGGCTGTATAAGTCCAAGCATGGAGGCTTGGCCATGTAAGTCCAATTAGTCTTGGCAAGTAAAGTCCATGGAACGTGGCTCTAGCATGATGAAGGAAGACTTTGCTTGACAACCTTAGTTCGGAGAAGGATGGCGCATCTGAGGGACCGTGAACCACGAGACAACGAGGACAAAGCCGAGGGTGGTAGACTTCGAGACATACGCGAAGGATAGTATGAGGAGACGAGCCGTGGGCTCATATGGATCGAAGGGACGAGAGCCAAAAGGAAGATAACTTGAAGGCAAGAGGTCAAGGCTGCAAAGAGAGGTCAAGAGAGTCGAGAGAAGAGTGTAATGTGAGATACACTCTGGCATTAGTCGCCTGGTGCTTATTATTAGTCGACTGATGCTGAATTTTGAGTGAAGAACGGAACTCACAGAAAGATTAGTTGAGTGGACCAGTTGCCTGCATCAGTGGACTGGTAACCCGACCAAACGATTGATGCAGGGTAAAACTAGCCGTTTGGCTAGCCGTTGAGTGACCAGTCACCTGGTGCTTGTAGTAGGCGACTGATGGTGGGCAAAATGCTGAGTGTGTTCAGTTGTTTGCCTATATAAGCTAAGCTTGGGAGCTTGACTTAGCAAGACGATTTCTAGTGTGGTTAGCACTAGATTGGTAGTCTACAAAGCCAAAGCACACGAGAGTCTTGGTCGAGGTTATTGAGAGGTTTTTCCACCAACAAGGAGGTTGTGCTTAGCCGGAAGTTGTCCGGGGTTTGATCCACCAAAGGATTGCGGGATTCGTCCACCTCATGGACACGCCGAGTAGGAGCAAGTTATCTCCGAACCTCATAAATGAACGAGTTTGCCGGTTGTGAATTCTTTCCTTCTTGTTTTAGTTTCCTACTTGCATTTCCACTTACGCAAACTAACGTTGTAGGAAGAACCATCCATACATCTGTATACGAAAATGATCCAACATACATGACTTGCATAGATGTAGAAAGGAATGATTTAGTTGCATACCATTGTTGACTCAATCATTAGAGGATCGATGTATTCCATTCATGGGGACTTTGACCATGAACAGACTGTACTATATAACCTAAAAGGCACATTCAGATGTATAGTCCACAAAGAGGTGGAAAAGTGTAAAACTAGCTGCTTAACACTTACGAGATATAACTGTTATATGGATGAATAACTTGGAGATTATTTAAGGTGTCTTTGAGAGAGAGTACTTCCCTGTCTCTATGTTAGTGTAGTTCATTTTCTGGAGTTCATGAATTTTAATCTGTGTGATCATAGTATATTGGTTTACAAAGCGATGGTTAGACGACTCGCCTAATACTATTCTATGGGAGATCTGACTCATGGACTGATACGATAAGGTTAGATATTCTTGATGGTACATAGAAATATAAACTCGCAATGATGCAGAGAAGGTGATGATAGTAGATTAACATCTATGGAATTCAACTGTTACTAGGTGGAAATTCTAGAGATGATCTTCGAGAGGCGGAGCATCACTTAGTGATAATATGGATATGCTAAGGAGAGTTAGTAATTCTCTGCCTCCTCTTCTATTGCTCATCACTAGAGAGTTCTGAACCTTAAGAAGAACAATTGCAGTATGATGGATTACGAGATAATGGTTAGTCGACTCAACTAACATTGTCTCAGTAAGTAGCTCAAGACCTTATCCACATGATCATTTACCCCAGGTCTTGAGGTCTATATTTCAAATCAGAGTGTTCGACCCTTAATCGACATTTGCCAGAGGATATTTATGGGCACGATTATGAGAGTTGGGATACTACCCTCTTAAAGGGTAGACTCTCAATTAGGAGAGGAAGTGACTCTTTGAACTTTGGGTTGTCATTTCCTTATTATGGATATTTAAGTACTTTAGGTGATGAGAGTTGATAATTTATTGGTATCCTTTAGACTTCAGCAATCATACATATTTGGCTGGATGATTTTATTTTACTCTATCATTATTAGAGAACTATCAGGTTTTATTGATGTTGAGTATGATTTGGGATTGGTAGATATTTTTGTGATATGATACGATCTGGTGATCTATTGTGGATATTGACTTAATGGTTTATATTTGAGTATTGGTCATTGATAGTGATATGGGGAGTATCACGTGTGTGATATTTATAGATTTGGTGATTTATAGTTGGTGATCAGACTATAAATCCGTTGTAGGGGTCTTACGGTTGAGTATGTCGGTGTACAGACACTATGAGTTCATTGTAATATCATTTGGACTTACTAATGCTTTAGTTGTTTTCATAGACTTGATGAATTGGGTATTATTGGAGTATTTAGATTAGTTCGTCATAATCTACATTGACAATATTTTGATATACTCCTGATCCGAGATAGATCACGAACCTATCTTATCATAGTTTTGGAGGTGCTTCGACGAGAACATCTATAATCAAAGTTCAAGTAAATGCATAATTTCGATATCTTCTGTGGGATTTTTAAGACACATTGTCTTTGATGGAGGTATATCAGTGGACCCACAGAAAATAAATGTTGTTATCAACTAGGATCCGCCGAAGACAGCATAGGAGGTGCACAATCTTCTGTGATTAGATAGATTTTATAATAGATTGGTGGAGTGTTTTCCAGCATTGTTATACTATCGTCCAGACTAGACAAGAAGAGAATGAAATTTACTTGGACAGAGTCTTATGATATGAGTTTTTAGGAACTCAAGTAAAGGTTCATTACTGTACCCGCATTAGTACTTCATAGATGCATCATTGTAGGGGTTAGATGCAGTACTCATGCAGCATGGACGAGTTGTATCATATGACGCTCATTAGTTGAAAGAACATGAGAAAAATTGTCCATTTTATGATTTGGAGTTAGCAGCTATCATTTCTACATTGAAAAGTTGGAGATTTGATCATGATTCTTGGATGGACTAGTATATGAGTGTGCTGCCTAGTTATTACCCTTGGATGAGGATTCCTGAGTTGGAGTAGAAAATTTGGGGACCAAATTTGTTAGTGAGGGAGAATGTAAGATACGGTAATAAATAGTAATAAAATAATAAATGTTATTGGAGGAATAACATTATAGAATTTTTTTGAAAGTTTTTAGAAATTTTTTTGCATTTAATCGGAGCTTGTACGATAAGTTTAAGTGGATGAATCCAATAGGCTTAGAGAAAGCATGTTTAGCTTATCCATTTATGTGCGAGTTGATTGAGGAATAAACTTAATGTTTAATTAACTTAAATTTAAGTAATAAACATAAGACCTAGGTTTTAATAATCCTTTCCTATCATTCTCCCGATTTTTTCATGCACTTCTCCATGCGATTCCACCCGACGCCGAGCCTCCCTTCGCCGTTGGTGTCTCCAGTTTCGGCCCTAGCAGATCAATCCATTGGTAGTCACCAGTCGTGTGAGAAACAACCTCTCCCTCCTGATTTCTTCTCGTGAGTCTCTCTCACGGACTCACCGCGCCATCCTTCGCTTGAGGCTAGGACACCGTCGGTGTCCATCCCCTTCACTGACCTGCGACTGTTTTTCTGGACCGTAATGGCGAGATCTCTCCCCTGTGTGCCACCCATTGCTAAGAACAGCGACTTCCAAACACTGTCGTGGTCTCTCCACACCAACGAGCCATTTCCAAGCCCTGACATCACCATCGCTATCCTCGCGAGTCGCTTGAGGAGGATTCGTTCCTTACCACCTCCAACAATCGCTTCCATAGACTGACTTGGTCATTACTGCCACCTCCAGCCGACCATCTCCAGCCACCGTGGGTTGTTGCCAGGGAAGGAACCATGGTAATGAGAAATTCTTCCCTATATCTTGTTCATTCATAGATTTGGAATCTGATTAGCGTTGATTACTTATAGATTAATGGATTAGATGGTTAATTAGGTGAACTAACAAGAGATTAATTTGCTATCCAAGTCCATGGTATATAGTAGTATTAATGTGATTATTAGTTGTTGATCTCAGTGCATAGTTATTTGATAAGTATGATTTACTTTACCTTAAATCTATTTGCTTTGTTATCTTGCTTAGTACTTTCTGTTTGACCTTAGAGATGATCTGTTTATTATTTATACAGTCTCATCTTTGAATATCTATACTCTATAGAGTATTCACATGTATGGTATAACCTATAGGGGATACCCTGTTAATTATTCACATGTTGTAGAATATTCACATGTATAGATTACACTATAGAAGATACCATGTTGATTGTTTATATGTATGTACTGTGTACACGTATATGGTGTACACTATAGGAGTTACTCTGATTGCTTGCCTATATGTTGTTGTATAACAACTTGGGTGGATGTATGATGAGTATTGTTTTGTACCTTATGTGTTGTCGGTAGACAACTATTGGACCTTTGCATACATATAGATATATGTGATGGTTGGATCTTGTTTCATGTTATATCCCTATTACTGGTGAACATGTGTTTGATGAGTTTATTAGAAGAATCTATTAGATTAAATCTATATTATGTGTGCATGCACGGATGATGAGTATCATTGGATCTATCATGTCGATCACCCTAAATTGGGTGTGAGTGGGTTGATGAGTACGATCAGCTCATCAGCATATAATTTTTTGGAAAGACATCCAAAAGTGGTGTCTATAAGGCTCAAATAGACATCCTCGGGGTGGTACAATGGTTAAGGCATGAGAGGTTGCCACATGAGGTCTTGAGGTTGAAACTCGAGTGCCCGAGCATATACCTCCCCCATGCTTTAACCATTTGCACTAACGGCTAGTAATCACCCATGATTTACCTCCTCCGTGTTAGCCTAGGGACGGGTTGGCGGGGGTGCTGGGGGCGAGTGAATCACCTTTTGCCACATATAAGGCTCAAATAGATGCTAATGTTCATATAAAGACAAGAAGTTATCCGGCTCGCCATTTAATTCTGTCAAACAAATAGATCAAATCTTTTGATAATCTTGATGATACATCAAAATGTTTATTTATAATGTCTAGTAGGTAACAGTTCAAGTATCTGCTATATGTTGTAACAACTAGGGCTAATAAATTGTGTCATTGTAGCATAAACCCTAATAAAAAATAATGGATGAATAATCTTTTCTTTCAATCTGAATAAGAATTTGAGATTATTATAATTTTTTTTGTTATATAATGTTCATGTAGAAGCTACACATTGTCGCAAATAGTACCATTAAATTTTTTTTTGTAATGTAGAACAACTTGGTAAAAAATTATTTTAAATCATTTTAAATTTGTTCAAAATCATGTTATATATTTTACTTAGAACTCGACAAATATCATTTCCCACAATACATTTGATTGTAAGGTAAGTCATTTCATATTAAACTCTAATTCTCTCTAATCCTAATATATGATTAGGTTTTTTTGGTACAACATACAAGTCTTAGCTGGTACAATATGTAGCACCGACTTACATAGTTAGCTGCTTCACATTTTAGCATTTACTTGGACAGTTAAATGCTACAATGTATAACAACTACTTAGAAAATTAGCTGCTATAATGTGTAGCAACTACTTGGTAAGTCGTTTCATTTTAAGTTGTAATTCCCTTTAATCCTAATATATTGTTTATACATGATTTTAAATGATCTATTTAATTAATATAGGGAAAAACATATGTTGTCTTTATTGGGTATCACCCGCATGTTTATGACACCTAGATAGAAGCATCTACACAAGTTAATTGGTTTAAGGGCGCTTTACACTAGTCCTTCGAGAGTAAAGATGATACAATAAGTGCTTTTGAAGCACACTGTGATAAAAATCTAGCACTTACCTCCTTTACATTGAGAAGAAAAGAAAGTTTGTGTGCATCCTCAAATATTGTATCAAGTTCAAATTTAGAGAGGTGTAGAAGTTAGTTATTACACGTTGTAGCAGTTAGCTATCCAACACCAGATGCTATGTGAACAAGTCACTGCTACAACGTGTAGCAGCTACCTGGACTTCACATTGTAGCAGCTACCCGACACTAGCTGCTACAATGTGAAAGGGAAATTATATTGTGCAATTACCCTTTTGTCCTAATGGTGCCGCCCAAAGTGATAACCCCTAAACCGGGCGTGAGAGCAAATATTTTGAAACATTCTCATTAGAAGTAGTTAGGTGCCCGACGATGTCTTCGTCTATCAACCTTACCGCGCTGACTCATTTTCTTCTCCAAAGCTTCGACTCCATCGTATGTATTTTGTTAGGGTTTAGTTATTTAATTATTCTCCTCTCGTATAGGGTTCTGAATATTTAGGGTTTTGATTATTCTCCTAGTTGCTACAATAGTGTTGATTGAATATAGGACTTCGCTTTGAAGAAAAACTTTCAAGGAATAGTGGTTTTTGTTTAAAAAAAGTTTGTAACGTTGTAGCAACCACTCTACATAGCTCGTACAACATAGTTAAACCCTAATCATGCTACAACGTGGTTAAACCCTAATAGCCAAGGGCGCTATACAACGTAGTTAAAGCGTAATGATTACTACAACATGGTAGAAAACTAACATTGTAATAAAGCCAAATGATTATGACTAACATGTAATGTATTTATTGGATAGAATTAAATGGCGAGCCAAAGAACTTCTGCTTCCTGTGCATATCATAAGAAGGTGCATTGGAAAAGTAATTACCCTTAATTTAAGGCTTTTATATCATCAGTAGAAATAAATGACCACCGGATGACGTTGATAAATGGAAGCACATTTGCATGGGCCATAGCCATGCTTGAAATTGCAAATATCCAAAGCCTTAAACAAAATATGTTTGACAATTGAGACGTTGAAGACAGATGTTTCATCTTTCAAAATAAGCATATTAGCTTCACAAGGAAAGAAGTTTCACTAATTCTAGGACTCCTAGACCAAGATAACGAAGTTAATTTGCAGCAATATATAGTCGCCGCCCCACTATATCTTCAACACTTTAATAATGTGGAGTGTACAAAGAAGGAAATAGAGAATAAGATGATCAACCTCAGCAAATAACCATCATCTACTGAATCTGATACTCTCTTTTACCAATTTTTAATATTGTATTTCTTTGTTTGTATATTATTTACATCAACTAGCAGCATCTCTAGATTACTAGTACAATCACTAATTGATTGTGTAGATAATTTTGAGAAATTAGGTAGGTATAATTGGTGTAAGGTTGTATATGACTATATTAGCCCACAGCTGGAGGCCATTGGTATGATGCTTTCATAGAGATTAAAGCTAGAGGGTCTTGAGGGAAATCAAACTCCCATGCTAAAAGGGTTTGCACATCTCCTCACTGTAAGATGTTACATCTGATGATAGATTCATATTATGTATGCAATAAAATTATAACTTTAACCAACCTTATTATATTGCAGGTATGGATGTGTGAACATGTCAGAATAATTGAACCTTATAGACAACATACCCTTCCAAGAATATGTAGATGGAAGTGGTTAGGCTCCCGTGTGGAGACAATAAAGTCTAGGATTGCAGAACTACATATAGCTCAAATAATTATTGATTTAAGTTCATTAGATCTAGAGACACATCTGCTCTCAAATGATTCCCTAGCATATGTTGTAGAGCATATAGATCAACAAATTGATGTGGGTTTATAAAACCAGTTTATGAGGAAATTTCTGAACAAGTTCTTGAGCAAGTTCATGAACAACAAGCAGAAGGTCAGGAATATGTTGCAAAATGTGTTAGGGAGAAAGAGGCTTGTAAATTTTGCCAACCAAGGGAGTTCAAAAATGTTAAGTTGGAGTCTTTGGTTGAGGCCAAGGTGCATATCGTTACTGCTATGGAGACCCAAATTAGTGAGTTAATTGATGAGCTTAAAAAGAGTGCCAGTGATTCAAAAATTACAATTACTGCAAAGGAAAAAATAATTGAAGAAAAGGATAAAATATTATCTGTAAAAGACAAAATTATAACAGAACAAGAGATAAAAATCACAGACCTTGAAAGACAATTGCTTGCCAAGGATATAGAGCCTATATATACTAATCAACCAATAACAAGGGCAAAGAGGACTACAACAAAGACAATCACACCACCTGCAAAAGAATATAAGGTAGTACCCATGGCCAAGAGAATTAAAAAGTTAGTTTCCAAGATAAGCATGAGACAAAGATGCCCATGGGCAAAGGAGAGGGAATTATTGAGCATTCTGTTAAAGTTCAAGATGCTCCTGTCTTATCTACGGAAGTCGATGCCACAACTTTATCATCGAAACTCTTGCATAAGCTTGTCAGACACAAATCTAAAATCTTGAAGCTACAGTTGAGGACCTGAGGTTGGTTAATTGTTTTGTCTAATAATTTTGTATGACATTTTATTATTTATGGAGAAATTTTTTATTTATGGATTTGTTCAGTAAGCGAAGTTATACTTTAAGAAAAATAAAGATGATGTGTTGGCAAAGACATTATTAAAATTCAGTCATTTAAAGTGAGTCAAGTGGTCCTTGAGTTATACACTTATTGTAATGCAAAAATATGTTGAATAATTTTAATAATTGTATTGTGAACATAATGATAAATGACATTAGATTTTTCTTCTTATTGTATTGTCATAGATATATTTCATCTTGTTGAATAAATTCAACCACGCATAATTAGAAGTTGCTTTAACACTTATAATTTCTGTAGCTACAATAATTGTAGTAGTTTTAGTAATATGTGCTATTGTTGTAAAACATTAATTATTAATCTATTTTATTTTTGGTTTATGCAGGGCTGCAACAAAGCCAATATGGTCCAACATAATGATTGTGCTGAATATGGAATCTTTCTTGACGGTTTTGGATTGGACCTCACTCACAGATGGTGATCACATAAATATATATATTTCAATCATTATAAAGGAAGCCAACTCATATGGCATACCATCTATAGTTTGTGATGCTTATTTTATTGTAAGTATAACACCAACCACTAATTTTGAGTTTTTTTCTCACCATATCTACCTCTTAGAATCTCTGTCTCTATACACAGGATTTGTTTGCCATGATGAAGTATGAGACATTTAGTCTATAATCTGCTACTGACAATGACAAGCCAATCAGATATATATTCTATCAATTAAATAATACAGATGATCACTGACACCTACTGATTGTTGACCTACAAGAAGGTCAATATATGCATTGTAACTCCCTTGGAGCCTTAGAATTGTACACTTCTAAGTTTCATAGGTCTATAAGTACCTGCCATGTTGAAGAATTCTATATGTATTGGCTTGTAGTGTGTATTGCTTACAAACTTCATCCCAATGCAGGTGGAATTTGTTAAGGACATGGACCAATCTGAATATGACATGTAGAATCCATGGATAACATCATTAAAGTCGAGAGTAAAATCGTAAGTATTTGTTTATCCATTTTTCATATAACTCCATATTCCTATTTGCAATTAGATTATTAATAGTCCAAACAATATCTATCTTTTAGGTTAGATTGTGTATTTTTTGTTATGTTGTACACCGGGAGTTTAATGTACAGAAGACCAACATCTTTTGGACAAGATGAGATAAGAGAATTTAGTTTTCATGTTGGCCACAAAATTTTTTTAGCAAACATTGATTACTAAAAAATAGGTGTAAATTTATTAGAAAACTGATATCAATTTTTACCAACAAATTGTGCAATCAAGCTGGTGTTAATGGTTTGAAAAACTACTGTACAAGCTAGTGTAAATCCAGTGTATAACTAATGTAAATGGTTTGTATACACCAAAAACATGGATCCATTGTCTAACTATTATAAATGTATGGTCAAGCTGTTGCATGTTGTAGCAGCTACTGTAGAGCAACTACTGCTACACTACGTTGTAGGAGTAGCTGCTACACTGTTACATCTTGTAGCAACTACTGTCGAGTAACTACTACACTGTGTAGCAGCAACTCAAGAGTAGCTACCACTACACGTTGTAGCAGCTATATGAGTAGTTGCTACAACTTGTTATTTTTCTTCTGGCCACATACTCGAAGGAGATCACAGATCTATAAAGAATATAAAGATTTCGTAACCAAAAACTTCCCTTGTAGTAGATACTCTGATACTTTGGACTAGAGTAATGTGATATTAATATATATTCAAGTAAATTCATGTTGTAACATCTAGTCTTGATTAGCTGCTATACTAACACAGTAGTTGATACAATATGGAATTTACTTTCGAGGAGTTGCTACAACATGAAAGCAATAGTGTAATTACCCTTCTAGCCAATTAGATTCCACATGACCACTATAAACCAAAAAGATTAAAGGAGAAACATTTTGAACAATTCTACTATCCAATTTGGTTATCCCTCTCGTTCGCGACTATCACTTTGGCTATCAACCTCACTACGAGTCAAGTGATTTTCACCTTCGAATCTTCACCCATGTTGTAAGTTATTTTAATTTGACTCCTCACCTAGTGATTATGGTTTAGAGTCTTTGCTTTTATTAGGGTTTAGGATCAGCTTCCAAAGTAGCATAGTTACTTCTATGGGAATTTAAAAATATTCTATATAATATATTTTCTCCTTATTATTATTGTACCATTGATCATAGTTATAAAATTTGCATAAAACTTGTCAAACATCATTTCATTTCCCACATTTCATAATGAATAGCAACTTGTTTCATTTGAAGTTGTAATTCCCTCAAATCCTAATAGATTGTTTATACATGATTATAAATGATCTATTCAAGTATTATAAGAGAAAATATATGTTGCCTTTATTGGGGGTCAACCGGGTGTTATTGACACTTGGATAGAAACATCTACACAAGTTATTCGTATTAAGGACATTATACACCAGTCCTTCAAGAGTAAAGAGGAGGCAAAGAGAGATTTTGAAGCCTACAACGTACAATCTCAATGTTAATAATCTTTTTTAATTATAACAGTTAATTTTTTTGGTTATTTAATTTGTAGGGAAATTGCCAAACATCATTTCCCATAAAGCCTTTGAGGTTAAGTCGTATAAATTTAAGTTGTAATTCCCTCTAATCCTTATATTTATGGTACAACGTACAAACCCTAGGTGCTACAACGTGTAGTAGCTACTTGGACAATTAGCTGCTTGATAACAACTATTTTGTCACATAATTTTAGCCCTTAGGTTCCATGTTTTAATCCTCTCATTTGGTTAATTGTTGATTCTTATCATATTTATTGAGTTGGATTCATATTAAGGGCTTTGTTATAATTCTTCCTATTTTTATGGATTTCAACTTATAATTTTGCACTTTTATCTTGTAGGGTTTGACTCGAGTTGAACCAAATCAAACCTAAATGCTTGAGTCAAGGAGAAGTCCAATCGGAAGAAATTTGGGCCGTTGGATCAAATATGAAGCAAATTAATCAAAGGGCACAGATTTAATTAATTTTTGTCGTTCATCAAGATATGGTTGATTTTGATCAATCTGGGTAGATTTAGGATGATTAGAGCTGCTCATCTTGATCCAACCATCTTGACCTTCCATGGGGACTTGTTTGATCTTGACCATCCATTTGGATTGCATTTGATCTGTGTACTTAGATCTGAAGGAATGACAGCTGTCGAATGAAATTAAAGGAAGTATAAATGGATTTGATGAAGCATAGTGAAAGTGGTCGTGCGCTAGAACACGAACAGAGGAGGCGAGCTTGGTCCTTCGCCACCTCCGATCCACCTCACCATCGCCCACGGAGGTCAAGGGAATTCCCTTCCTTTGGTCATCATCCATCCACCCATCTACCAAGATATGAGAAGCAACAGTGAGAATTAAACTGTGGATGAAGCACAGTGTGTGATGTTCATAGATTATATACAATTTTATGCATGTTTTAACGCACATTCACATACTTTATTTGCGTATGTTCTATGCACTTTTACACCTCCTAGCATATTTTCAGCTTAATTACTCTTTTTGTTAGAGATCTGCTGATGTGAATAAACTGTAAGCGCACAGTCATCGTCAAGTAATAATATTTATAAATGTTAATCCCACGAAAACTGTTGGATTAAGAACTAATTAACTTCCCATAGCGAATTATCTAGACAATCGTAGGTTGATTGTGTTGAAGTAATGAAAGAGTGCAAGAAAAAGAGAGAGAGAGGAAGATGTTGATCTTTGGGAACCTAGGGGATAGATTCTAGGATTTCAGTTTCATTGTGATGATGATTGATGTCCTATGGATTTCTCATCTCATATTCTCTACACTTATGTTTTGTAGGATATCTAAATAATTACCATATCTATCTGACTAAGGTATAATAGAGTGTTTTGCTTAGCTAGTATCCTATTGTCATTAAGTAGAAGAGGGTAACCTAGAGAGTCTGGGTTGACAGTCGACTACCTTCTGTGACAAGGCATCCCCCGGGTATACGTCTCTAGATTAAACAAAACACTTACTAACATAGAATTAGGGAAACCTATTAAGTCATGTGTTAAACTCATCCATGCATAGAATTGCCCTCCCTTAAGATGGTGTACTCTAGATAAGAGGAGATATATCCTTTCTCACCAAGGCTTTGCTACTTTAATCTAGAGCACCCCCATCTATGAGGATGAACAATCTATAAACCTATTCAACCGAATGAAACATTCAAGCACACAACCTTCACTCAAGTATTTCATCGAATAGGAATAAGACATAAGCATGTCATTGAAATAGAAACAATCAAATCCATAGAGTTTACATTAATATGACATCACAACTACTCTCTACATATTAAGAATCAGAGATTTACTCTATT
Source organism: Kaempferia parviflora (assembly GCA_037177295.1). Lineage (NCBI taxonomy): Eukaryota > Viridiplantae > Streptophyta > Magnoliopsida > Zingiberales > Zingiberaceae > Kaempferia > Kaempferia parviflora. The sequence continues at coordinate 4,059,498 of JBAMIE010000036.1, read as the reverse complement.
ACAAGAAGATATAAACTAATAGACAAAGAAATGACAATCCAAACTCAATACAAGAAGATAAAGAGAAGAGGATAGTTATCAAGGTTTTGACGGTCTTCTTGGATGGTCTCCTTGCTCCGGATGAGGATGGATCATCCGTGAAGGTCTTGGATGAAGATCTAGGGTTCCCCAAGAGGGGACAACCCTTCCCCAAGGAGAGGGATGGAGCCCAAACCGAAGATCCCCTAAAGAAGGGTGTGGTTTCCCCTTTTATACTTTCCAAGCTGACTTGATTTGCCAAATTCATTAGACTCCGCCAAAAAATTTTTTCCAACCCTTAGATGAGATTTTCTTGAGTTGTGGTCTGAACCATAGTTGTAGATCTTGAAGTTGTGGTCATTTTGGTGGGTAGTTCAGTCTATGGGTCCAACCAAGTGAAAAATTATGCATATTTTCCTTTAAGTCTGTAGTGTAGTTTGGATTTCACACGACCCGTCACATGGCCGGGGGCATGGCACGACTGTGTGGATTCACACAGCCAAGGGTGCATGGCCATGTGGATTGACACGGCCATGTAGGCTTGGTTCAGAAAATGGGACACAACTGTGTGGTTTTTAGACGACCATGTCTTCTTCTTTGCGCTGGATTCACTGACTTTCACATGGCCCATGCATTGTTGGCATAGTTAGGGGCACGGTCGTGTAGATTCACACATCCATGTTGGAAGAGAAGTTGTAGATCTTGAAGTCCTCATCATTTTACAACTTGAATCCCATTACTCCAACTGAGCACAAAGTTATGGCTGTTTTACTTTCGGTCTGCGCTGCAGTTTGGAGTTTGGCATGCACGTGCATAAAAGCCATGACCATGCCTTGTTCTTATGTTAGCCTATCCTAAAACTCCCATGGTCGTATGCCCCATCAAGTCATGGCCTTGTGGGTATAATTTGGATCCATTTTGACTTTATTTTGACCCCGATATGCTCCGAGGAACACGACAACATCGCTGTACATGTCCACTTACTTTACTATTCTTCTTCTAAAGTTGCTTAAATGTACATTTTTGCTCTATTTTCTCTTAAGAATGTATATTATCAATGAAAACAAGCAAAGAGTAGATCTCCATATAAAATAAATGTAAGTATGTCATAATAATGAAACACGGTGAAATAAACATAGATTATACTTATGAAATACATGTAGATGTGGACAAAACATGCATAGAAGTATATATACTCTACGCACATCACACATCCAGATTTAAACCTTTGCTTGTCCTTAAGCAAAAACTGGATCTAAACTTATGTTGTTAAGAAGTGCATCGTAATGTCTTGTGAATCAGTCTAATCCTATCAAATGATTTCATTGGTGAACAAGATACACTACTAGAAAACTAAGATTTTGAGACAAAAATTATAAGACAGTGACAAAGTTCATCTCAAATACTAAGTAATTAAGATAATAATAATAGATGTCTCAAAATTTTACATGGAGACAATAAATTTAAGACAACATTTAAGATTTTGTCTCAAACTTAACTAAATAAGACGCCAAATAAAGACGGTTATAAATATAATTATATAAGACATTCAAATAAGACGGTAAAAAAAACTATTTGTCTCAAATTATTTTGATCATGGTTCGTCGGAACGGTCACGGTAACTGTTGCGTACTCTACTGTTACAGGTCCAATATCATTTCACGGAACAGTCACAGCGCGAATATATATATAGACATTATATAATTATTATACAATAATAACATAGTAACATACATTTACAAATGTAACTTATAATGAAATTTTTTAATTTATAATTTGTGTTTAGATTATTGATAATTAAGAATTATGAAAATAAAATATATTAAATATTTAATAATGTACTAATCTTTTAAGGATATGCCTAAAACACTAAATAACATAATAATAAGAATAAATAATAAATTTATTATATATATAGAGGATGATATTAATTAAAACTAATTAAATTTATTTAGGAAAATAATAATAAGAAAATAATTAATAGTTAATAAGAAAATAAATTTATACGGTTAAATAGAATTTTTTAGATTTTTTAAATTTTAAATTTGATTTTTATTATATTTTATTATATTATACTTTTAAATGATTATATTTTAAAAAAATTATTTACCAAAATTTATTCATGTTATAATCCAACTTCGTTTCATCTTCTCCCGCAGCCCTAACTTTACCGCTCTTACCGTCGCCATCGCGACCAGAACTAGAAGAACTTTCGCCGCCACCTTCACTGTCGCTTTCGATGCTTTTATCGCCGCTACCGTAGCATCCGCCACCACCGCATCAGCTACTACAATTGCCACCGTTTCCGCCACCTCCGCATCTGTTGTTGTCGCCGCCATCGTTTCCGCCGCCACCTTCTTCTTCTTTTTCTTCCATGCCTGCCCTGTGGTTTGCCTGATCAGGCACGCAGGTAAACCTATTTACATCTCTTATTGATTTTGATTTGATTTTCTTTTCATTGATTGGATTTTAAAATTTTCTCTGTTCATAAGGTTTTAACTGAAATCGTGCTCAAATGAAATTTGTTTGAACTGCTAAATTGATATATAGGTCTTTTAAGTCACTCTTCAACTCCTCATTTTTATTGTCCCAATCAAAAAAGC
>JBAMIE010000036.1:4044437-4056777 GCA_037177295.1 Kaempferia parviflora | reverse complement strand
AACTAAGCTCAAACCAAGATTCAAACAAGATCAAGTCAAACTTCAAACAAGCTCAAGCTCATACAAAATAAATTAAGCCAAACTTGAACAATCATTTCAGAAGCTTAGTTTATTTTAAGCTCGGCTCGGCTGGACTTAGTTACCTTATCAAACAAGCTTAAATACCCTAAACTCGACTCATTTACCGTCCTAATCAAAAATAACAATAATAAAACACTTTTTTGGCACGTTTATTTATTTTCATAATTGAAATTATAAATTCAATAAATCCGGAAAGTAATAGATAAGTCATAAAAAATTTTTACCGACCATCATCAACCAACCACTAGAGATGAATCAAGATAGACAGATAGATTTTAACGGACAGCCAAATGTCACAGATCATGTGCACGTCTTAGATATGTATAATATGCCTGAGTCTCGTTGCCTAGGGAGCCTTTTCCACTACTTACAACTGAATAATCAATGCTGCATCATTGTATCAATTCAATTTATTCGATTATAATAACAAATTTGGAGAAACAACACCAATAAAATCTACCTTCCAAGTAGAAGATGAGATCACGGGGAAAATGGCTACCCATAAAAACATAGCAATAGACCGTATACATTACAGTCTTTAAAATTTTATGCTAGCAAATGGAAAAATAAAAAACTTCAGGACAATGCTTCTCCAAGATTGCAAAATGAAAACAAATATGCACAAAAATTCTTTGAACAATATCTTACAAAATCGTGTATAAATAATTCTTATGCCAAATAATGTTGGAAGACTAACAGAGATGAGAATTAGAAAAGGCCTCAATCATACGAAAATAACTTCAAATTTTGCACAAGGATTGCTCTCTACGTGTTTCCTAAAATCATCATCACTGTGAAACTTAAAGCTGTACAATGCTTGCCTCTGAGTGAGACCGACCGGGTAAATTCTGTAAATCTTCAAGTCATCTCCTCCTCGAATACTTTTCGGTCTTTCATTCCTCCACACGGGAGTGTGATTCAGCGACTTAAACTTTGATGACACTGCGGATTCCATTCCTTTAAGAGTCAACATCCCTGATCTGCCAATGACAAATGAGATTGTGTCAAGATGTGGTTGATCAAAGTAATTCACAAGCTAAAATATTCTCCCTTAGCATAATGGAGCAACCTTACCGATGTGCGAAAACAGCTTTGGGAGAAATGTGTAAAGAAATGACAGTAGAAAATCATTGATGAGTTAATAGATAGATGATAAATAACCTCAGGAAGACGGATTCCATATGAAATCTTCCTCTTTCTCTCACATATAGATGGTACACAGTTCCTGACATGGCGGTGCAGTTACATGGCCGTTTCTGGAACTTAGTAGCCATTTCTTCCTTGTCTCTGATCTTTGTTGCAAGAAAAATGCATAGACGGCATGACGAGTGAACTGCAGCCATGTCCACAAGTGCCTTGAAAGAATCAGACGGACCCTCGTGTTTCCAACTGAAAAACAAGACCATTGAAGAGGAGAGTGAAAAACCAAATAAGTAAACCAAAAGGTACACCATTTCTCTTGAGAATGCTTCATACATCAAGTAAACTAAGAAAGAAATTATAAATTTGCACAAAGTCCCAAGGGATGAATATCCGATTTTGGCATCCAATCTAGATGGCGCCATGGACAGCTTGAACAATGAATCAATCATAAGACTACAAGGTTTACTTGGATGGATAACAAAAGGGGAAAGGAGAGAAAATTAACAAAAATGTTACTATTCATGATATGTGCAATTTTATGATTTTGAATAGGAAAAAAAAAATGTTTCTCACCTGATGAAGCTATTGCATATCATGGTTACTCTCAAGCAACGAACAATTGTGGAATTGGAGAGACAAGCAATGATACGAAGGCCCAAAGACAAAGGAACGCAATGAAATAATACATCTTGGATGAAGATAATGCATGCGGACTTAACAGGAAAAATTTGTATCAAACAAGAGAGTTGTAGGCACCCGAAATGAAACATGAGAAATAATCAAGAACCAAAAAAACTAAAAAGAGCTATGGCCATGTGGTTCCATATTCAAGGGGCATAAGGTATACTTATAATGAATCTTGAGAATCATCAATCAACTTCGGCTCTTGCATATGTCCTCATGTTAAGTTACTGGATGGCACTCAGAAGCTTGATTGTAGAGAAAAGAGAGAACAGCCATAGAAACCATATGAAAAAAAAACTATGTATAGATAGGGGGGAAAACATTTTATTTTTTATTTTTTTTAAAGATAAACAAATAAAACACAGAAAAACTTCCGTAGTGAAATCTTGTTACTAGTTATTCTATCATTTCTATATGATTTTAGAAATTTTATGATATTTGACATGCCTACCACCTTGCAATACAAGTCCAAAATTTATCATTTTTTCTTCATTTAGACGCCCATATATCTGTGTTTCATCTCATAAGATCAGACAACATGTCCAAAAGTAAAACTCCCAATTTTCAGTTGCAACTGTGGGACTGAAACATCCATGCAAAAGAGCTTAAGGCATTTATCAAAAGAATATTGGTTAACAGAGATGGGCTCCTTGTGCGACTATTTTAAAACAACGAAGGATTCTTTGGAGTCTTGTGACCAAAAAGAAGTTCTACGATTTCTTGAAAACCATTGTTAAGGAATTTCTATTGTTGAGCTATGGATCTTATACTGCTCTTGGAGCTACTACCAAACCTTACTCCAAAATCCATTAGAGATCTTACACTTGACCATGAAACAAGTGTTTCAGTTACGAACTCAATACTGTTTCATGCATTTGCTTAAATGAATTTAATTTTACAACAATAAGAAACCAACTGAATTTCAAGTATCACCAAAGAAATGAGATATTGCAAATAATCAGTGCCTGTAAGTACCTTACTGAATTATTATATGCATTTTGATTTGTTGCAAGGAACTTCATGGTTTTAGCCACTGACTCGACATCATCTAGCTCTTTAATATGTAAAACAGAACTAGGAGAAGGTGCAAACTCCTGGATATTGGGGGCACCAACCACGACAGGAATAGCTCCTGCAAGTAAGTCAACATAAAGAAATATGGGTAAGAGGGAAAAAAGAATTGTCATTCCTCCAGTTCAGGACTCTTCAAAATTGATGAACAATGGATTCTCATTCTAATGCATATGTGGAAACATGGTCAAAATGTAATTGCAGGAAAGATGTTAATGAATGACATGCCACAAATTCAAGAAGTGTAGCACGAACAGCAAATAGTTATGAGCCCCAATTGTTTAGGGTCAGCTACATAAATCTTGTACTTTCATTGAACTCTATGTAGGATATACTGTATGCAATACCAATGGATGGCAAATGCCAAGAGGTAAAGAAAAAAAAACAATCAAATGGTCAGTACCATGCTAGCTGCAGTGATAATAGTAGTTGGTTACGTACGAAAGTTGATTGAGAGAAGAATTAACCTTGCATTAACTAAATCAATGTAATCATTTATGGCAGTATTAGTTGCAAAAAAAACTATGAAGAACGAATAGAATCAGTGCATTTCTTAGGAAAAAAAATCCTATAAAAAAAAGATATATAATTTATCTGTTCAAGTTAGACTTGCAAAACAGCCATTGTGTTTCAGTAACTTATTTGCCACATCTATGTGTCAACAAAAGAATCCCACTTTGAACAAATAACAAATAACAAAAAACCACATGGTATTAATCACCACAGAAGTCACAAATATTCACACGAATCTACATAAAAGTTAACACAAATAACTCATTGGAAAATTTTAAAGTAGAATGTAACAATACCTGCAACAAGGGACTGGAAGAATTTTTCTGTAACATAGTCCTCCTCATTAGAGTTCTCAAATGCCAAACTAAATTTGTAGCGTTTCAATGCTTCAACCTTGTCCACTATAAGAACAGAGGAAAAAAAATTGTTTAATAAGGGAAAGAGAATGAAGGTATTAATTCAAGAATCAATTAACATTTTTCATCACAAAACCATCAAATTTAGATATCATTCATAAAGATTTAAAATGAAAGACTATTTGCCAAGATTATGTTTTCATCTTTCAAAGACAGATGAAGAAATCTAATTTTCAAAATATGCTTGACCATCCTCAAGTATTACTCTATGACTACAGATTATGTAGATTACAGTATTTCCAATTTATCTTAAGTGGATTTACAAGAATACTATAAAGGCTCTCAAGATAATCTTCAGTTATTCTGATTTTCATTTAGAAACAGCAGAGTAGCTTCGCAATGATATGCATAAGCACAAGAAAAAAAAAAGAAGCTACACACACATCATATGGCCTCCCGCTATTTAGGATTGAACACAAACCTCTTAACTAGGTTTTATTTATTTGTTCTTTTTTTTTTCTGTTTTACCTGACAAGCTAGAGATGATTGATATTAGTTTCTCCAACTTGATCAGGATTCAGAAATGTTAGAATAATGGCTTTAGGCTTTTAGCCTACCATTGCTTAGATATTCACAATTGTGTTTGGCTCATCTACATATGGTGCAATCAGGCTCTTCTATATATGGTGCAATCATCCAGCTGTAATTTATTCAGTTGCATGTTTTCTTTTGTTGTATAAGCCAGATCATTGTAATGCATGGTACCATAACATAAGCAGTTCAGCAAATAGGAAGGTTCTTAGCATACCATCTTCATCTCGATTTTTATGACAAGCACCATAAGAATCAATCTGAATACCAGAATTTTCAAGCATTTCGAGAGCCTGTAGACGGAAATTACGGGCACCACAATTGGAAATAAAGGCAGCTGCATGGGCTTTCTCAGTTTTTGGATGCATAGGAGCCATGATATCATATTCAGCCCACGAGAAGTATCCAACTGGGACATCTGATGACAGACTGGTAGTCATTAGAATGTCATAACCTCTCCTGACATGAAAGAAAGAGTCTCAGTTTCAGATCGAAAGTACACACTGAAAATTAATGATTCATGCACTACTATAACCAAAGAGTGTTATTTAACAAGAATACACAGAATCCCCAAATGGCAAATCTACTTTATTTTTGCCCAAGCAATGCACCTTTTTTTGCATACAATAACTACCCAATTTGGTGCACTACATCCATATTTTCCAATTACTTAGATGGCAAAAACATACTTGTTATGGAGAAAAAATTATACTGGTCGATTCGTGAGAATGAACAAAAAAAATCCTTGATAATCAAATAACTACAAAATCATACTAGAAGTTTCTCAAAATCTAGAGCATTTAGGTGTGTTTTAGTTGAACTGGAACATCAATGGTTTTTACCCAAAAACAAAAAAACAAAAAATAATCCCTGATGACCTAAAATGTGTCATTTTGGCTTTAAAATATACTAGAGGCTTCCTACAGTTTCTGGTTGAGCGCCTATATGATTTTTGATATGAAACAGGTCAGAATGAAACTTTTGTTAAAAGCTCTTTAATGGTCTAGAACATGTCATTTTAACTAGAAACACAAACCAAAGGCTTCCTAGAGTTTCAGGTAAAGTGTGCAACTATTTTTAGTAATGGTCCATCAACTTGATGGCTGAAAAATAATAATTTTGGATATATATATATATATAATTTAAAATTCTTGGAGTCTCATATGGAATGTTCAGACGATTTTTCTAGTTGGAAAAAAAAAACTATTGTTAAGTTGAAACGAGTCATTAAGAAATTTTTGCCAAAAACTCTTTGATGGAATATTATTCCAAAAACTCCTGCATGATTCAAATCATGTCATTTTGCCAGAATATCATACCAAAGAGCTTCCTGGAAGTCTCAAGTAGAGCTTCCAAACATTTTTGAGTTGAAGGTGGAGTTGTTCCAAAAGATGACCCATTACAACTAAAAAGAATGCCGAAACACCACATTTTCACAAGAAGCTTCTGGTACGATTTTCTAGCCAAAGTAACATGATTTTGGGTGTTGGGACATCAAAGAGTTTACGGCCACGACTTAATAGGGCATTCCAACTAAAAAATAAAAAATAAAAATAAAAATAGGCCTACATCTAGTCCTCTTGAATTCACTTGTATCAACTTTTTCCAAAATAATTTTGTCAATTATTGGAAAAGAGAGGGGTTCAGTTCACCAAACCAGGGGTATTTTAAATATATGGGAAAAAAGAAGGCGGGCTATTTCAACATTCTGAGAGTAGGACTCATTCTTTGGGAAAAACTCAAAATCAGATGTGACCTTTGAGAAATCTGCCATAAATACAGTCAAATTTTTGAGGGAAAGGGAAACATTGATATCTATATCATTCTGCCAAAACTTACAACAGTAGGTTGAAGAAGACTAGCTTTTATAGAAGGCAAAATACATCTTTAAGTTATGACCGACCACAATTTCATACACCAACAAACTGTTTCTATATTTGAGATATAGGTTTTCCAAAGAATGTTACCAGTGATCAGAACCAGTATGAACACTACATACCAAGTGATATATTGTCATATGCTGGTGAAACTGATAAAAAAGAAAAAGAATTTACTATGCCACTACTGGTGGAGAAGGCAACATATTCTTCTGGAGGTGGAAGCCCAAGTTTCAAAACTATGATTGATAAAATGAATATGAAATTCAGAAATAATCACCTCTACATTCCCAGATCAACCACAAAATACCTTAACATTTTACATCTCATGCAAATAGGAGACTTGCTGCATGAATTATGCTTACCCACCCTCGTGCCACTTCAATCTTGTTTTCCATATAGTACTTTGATGATTCCATCGACCGATGTATACTAGCTGTCAAGGGGGTTCGAGCTAAGTTAAATGTAGCATCAGGTGTCCGATCTAAAACACGTTCAAATTTGCATCCAACAGAGCATGTACTCCAGTCCTGTAGATATGAAAGGAAAAGATACTAATTCATACATACCAGAAAAACAAATATAAAAACAGAAACTATACCTAGATACCATGCAACATTATAAGATGTTTAAGATTTCCATAAAACGAAGAAGGCTATTGGAGTTTGTCGAAGCTAGGTGCTGGCATCCAATAGTTGAACATGGATAACTTAGGGTATATGGTGTGCTTACATTGCGGTGATGTTCCCACACGAGTGACTATCATTTTATGATGGATCAGACTCCATTTATGCCTTCATCATGGTATTAGAGACAAAGAGTGACATGTGTGTTTAAGTCATGATGAGTATGACGGCAATAGTTGAAGTGGGCAAACTCCACGTCCATGGTCTCAGACGGACAAGCATGATGGTTTATAATGTGAGACAAGCATATATGATTATATGTATGAATCGTGATGAATGAACACACAAATGAGTGACACTGTGAACAATGATAAACATGAGGAGTGTGTTGAAGCCAAGTGCTACGTACCTAAATTCTTTGAGGACAAGTGTGGTCTTAATAAGTGCAGTGATCTAGGCTGTACTGATATGATGCCCCCTACCAAAGGGCCAATCATTTTAGATGGAATGGGTTCCGTCACATGCTCAACAAATTAAATTATAGAGAAAGTCTTTTTCTTTTACTTTCAAAGAAGTAAATCTCAAAAACTTTTGACAAATTTTCAAATAAGATATTTTGCAAACTATTTAGAGAAAATTAATTATGATGACGTGTAGGCTTTTGAAGGAAGCAAAAAGCAGTGCGTTGATTATCACAATGATTTTGCTAGAAAAGATCTCTTTCCCTGTAATCAGAAAATACACTGTATGTGATCAAGATTAATCCAATTGAACCCAAATCATCTGATTTAACTATAACAAACTTCCAACAACGTGCAAGTAACTTTTGGCAGTTCGAGTGCATAATGTTTCATTAAAGATAATAAATCTCTAAAAGAACTTCAAATATAGTGACACAATAATAATTGCTAATTTTTTCTACAATTAATCATGTTTCTTTTTTCTCATTTTAGAATCTTTCTTCAAACAGTTGAGAATTTGGTGTCATAGAATTGTCATGCTTAGTATAATTTCTTTAGGGGAAATTTCAATCAATTTTCACCCTCCCTCTGTATTTGATTTTTGTTTTCTCTCAATTAGCTCCAACTTACTAATGAGCCACTTGTTTGCATCCTCAAATACTCACAAACAACAAATACAGCAAACACCTATGCTCAGTAGATTTTATGCATTTTTCACCAGATGCCAAGGCTAGACACAAGCTTCTGGGAATGTTACCACATGTTAGTCAATTGGCAGGCCAATGGTCATAGGAGTGTCAATTTACTCTGCATTACTGCTATTTCAATAATATTTTGTAGCAGTAAAATATCTATTCAAATTTTAGTTAAAGATGGACTAGGTTGTCATTTCCTGTTGATCGCTGAAGTATGAGATTTTAGCATCATTTCTATAAGCAACAGGAAGGCAGGAAGGAAATGGTGTAATTCTGAGTAGCAGATTAAACAAATCTTCGCTGAAGCACCAAGAACAAAGGAAGAAACAAATACTTCATGCTTTAACTCTGAAACATAGGCTAGAAAAAAGAATAGATCCATTTTAATATGCTGTTAGTATGTTACAGTTGCATGATTATATCTCATACTCACTTTGTTTTTTTAACTGCGAAGCATTTGACTTCGTAATACTTTTTGTTATCTGTTCTCCTTAATTCCTAAAAATGGTTATTGCATAGCTTCTAATGACTCCAACGCATTATTTGCTTGATCAAAGTCACTTTAATAAAGGAGTATACGTTACATGTCAGATATGCTAGTGAACAAATGATGGATCCTGTTGCTTAGTGAATGGTTTGCAACAAATGCTCTGAAGTAAAAGTGAACTGGATTGCTTGAGTACCACCATCTTGAGCTTCACTTATGGGTATTAAAAACATTTCTAGCTATCAACAAAGCACTTCTTGTTTCGAAAGTGAAGATTGTGACTATGTGACCTGAATCAGTAAACAACTGAACAAGGGACAAAAACGATCCCTCCTACTCGTCCAATCCAGAAAAATCGATCTTTCTGATAACCTGAACAAGCAAATTAAAAAATAATTACAAAAAGTGACTCGAAAAAACCTGCTTTTCGCCACCAGAGACGATGATCGGATCGGTGGTGAAATTTCTTGCATACGGGATGGCATCCTCTCTCTCCAACCAATCCTCGCATCGTCCTTCGTCACCGCCATCAGCAACTTCTTCTTGAAGGGAACCGTTGGAGAAAGGGAAGGACGATGCCAAGGAATCCTCAAAGACGGCGGTGGTGGAAGGGAACTGGAAGGTGGTGGTCCAGTGTTGGACCATGCTGGCGTTCTTGGCGATGTCGAGGCGGACGAGGAAGACAACTTCGGCGATGACGACGAGGGCCACAACAAAGGGCAGTAGGTTCGGCCATCGCCGCCTCGGGGTCGATGCTGCTCCCATCGGATCTCTCATTCTCACAAGAAAAGTCAAAACCATAGGAAAAAAAAAATGAGATTACTATAAGGACTACCCTGCCAGCTGTCATATTACTTTTTATTTTTTTTAAATATATATATAAGAGAAAAACTATCATTTCACCTCAAAAATAATTTAGAAAAATGACTTGTATAAAAAAAATCTCAAAGAAAAATTCCATGGCTATTGAACTTTTCTTTAAGATTTTTTTGCATATTATTTTTCAATATTTAATTATTTCATAATTGAAATTCTTCTTAATCTCGTAATAATAAAATGAAAATAATTAATTAATTAATTTAGTATAATATTTATATTTTTTGATATATGCGTTTAAATTTTTTTATTTAGCATATTATATTCTTCTTTGTTTAATATGACACATATTAAGTTTTAAACTTTTAATTCATATCATTAAACTGATATTATAGTGTTATATCATATTAATAAATAGTTTATTTTTTAGTACATAATAATAAAAATATGATTCCTTTAAAATTTTAAAAGATCTAATTTTATATGTCAAAATTAAGATGACTTAGTATTTTTTTAATAATATCCCTCCACCGCTCTGGTAAAAATATAGCTATATCAAATATATTATTTGACATTATTATTTTCTATCTTACATATTAAATTTTAAATTGATTGATTAGTTATATGAATAGAATAAATTTTTATTGTAGTATAATTGTTACAATATAAACTTATCTTATTCAACAATATTTGTATTGTAGTAGCTATAAAATTATAACCGTTATAATTATAATAAAAGTAATGGTGGGTGCTTTGGTTTTTTTGTTTTATATAAAAAGTAATGAGAAAGGAGCACTCATGTAATGATTTTTTTTAAAAAAAAAAAAAATTTGCTAAGATTATAACAGAGACATTTGAGATTTTTTATAAAAGAATATATTAACTCTGGGTACCCCAAGTTAGCCCAATAGTCATATATAGAAAGGTAAATTAGGAATCGAGCAAGCCACCACATGGAAAGGTATTTTCGTTGGTTTCGTCGAGAATCAACCTTTGTCTATTTTTACAAATCTATCGTGTGATGACTAACTCAGTTATACCTGAGAGTAATAGAGATATTTGAGAAAAAATGATTAATCAGGTTAGATAGTGTTCCAGATAGAACTGCATGGATGGCTGGAGACGATGATGCAGCCGCTGACGATGCACACTAGGAAGATGATCCGTGCCCTGTGAGATTAACTTGGGCGCATGGCTTGTCGAGAAGACTCGATTCTTAATTGAGCCAAAGGGCTCGGGCTCCAACAGAGTCGAGGGACTTGGGGTTCGATCGAACAAAAGGTCCGATCAAATGGACTGTTCTACCGAGCCATGCGCCCAAGTTAGCCTTGAGCATTGACTCTTTCCTTGACTTTGACTGCCACATTTGCGGACCTTCTTGACTTCAAACTCAACTCTAAGGGCCCTACCTTATTCGTCGTATCACAAACCTCTCATTCAAGTCTAGTCGAAGGAACCTGTAAGCGACTAGACCCTTGTATCATTTTATGCCTCTCCGTCCCCGATCAGATGCTTGACTTGAGCTAGTGTCTATCCTGATCGGACTTAGTTTTTTAGCTGATGTCACCTTCTCACCGCCATGCTCATACCTCGAAAAAAAGGTACATCACTCACCATTAATGCTTAGTGCAGTAAGTACGTCTTTTGACCACAATCATGATTATTGTCTCTCATCCCTAATAAATGTGGCATGTACTACTCTGCCACGTGGTGTAAACTTGAGAAAAGAATATATGAAATGACAAGTTAATGTGGAGATTAAATGTGGCGTTTGACGGTTCAAATTTAATGGTCCTAATCATCTCCTTTCTTTCTCTCCCCAGATCTAACGACTGCCGTGCTAGGGTATTTAAGGTTTGCAATGCTCGATGTGAGACTTATCGTTTTGTCATCCTCGTCTCCATCTTCCTCCTCGACCTTCATCGTCGTCGTTCGTATTTTCTTCGAGTTCTCATCCTCTGTTGTAAGTTTTCTTTTCCTTTTCTTTGTTCTTTTGCTTCCTATGGCTACTGCTTCTCCTTCTCCCGTCTCGGGCCTCTGGTACACCTCCACCACCTTATATTTTAACAGCAGGGAGGTTGATTAGATTCACCTTACTTACGAACTCCCCTCCAACCACCACATTATCATCCCCTCTCACCATGACCGTCCCAATCTTACCCCTGTCGGCTACATCACATTATTCAATGACCACTTTCTAGCTGGCCTCCATTTTCCGTCACACCCTTTATTCACCAAAATATGTAGATATTTTCATATTCCCCTTCAACAATTAGCCCCCAACTCCATTAGGTTACTACGTGGAGTCATCATCATTTTTCGCTTATATCGAGTCTCTCTGCATCCCCGCATCTTCCACTATTTTTATTACCACAAATCTAAATGGCATAATGTTATAACAGTTAGTTTCATCACCGTAGAGGGAACTTACTGTTATAACGTTATGTCATTGAAAAGGGAACTTACTATAGAGGGAACAATAAGTTCCCTCTACAGTGATGAAACTAACCTTGTCGTGGTCCTCTTTGGCCAGCGGGGACTTGGTAATAGCCCTAATACATGTCCAACATGCATATCAACTCACAACTGAAGGTCGAGTCCACCACTTGATCAATGCGCGACAGGATGTAAAAATCTTTTGGGCATGCCTTGTTCAAGTCTCAAAAATCAATGCAAACGGACCATTTGCAACCCGGCTTGGATACTAGCACTATGTTGGCCATCCAGCTCAGGAACTACAACTCTCGTATGTGCCTCTGCATCGAGCAGTTTGTCAACTTATGCTCATATGATTTTGTTCTACTCGGCACCGAAATCTCTCGTTCTTTGTTTGACTATCCAAGCGTCCGAGCGAACATGGAGCACATGCTTCATAATGTCTGGAGATATGCTTGTAATCTCCTTGAGTGTCCAAGTGAATACATCATTGTTGTGTGTTA
>JBAMIE010000036.1:3933392-3952539 GCA_037177295.1 Kaempferia parviflora | reverse complement strand
TGCGCCTTTTGGTATATATGAAACTGTGGTACGCGATTTGGTAATTACACAAACGTTGATGCGCGATTTGGTAAAAAGCTGTCAATTTTTTGATAAATAGAAATAGAAATGTATTTTAAAAACATAATATATTTAACATTAGAATTTAAAATAAAAAATTCACTTAAAAAATTCTCTCTCTTTTTTTTTTTCTTTTTTTTTTTTTGCAACAAGGATTATTTTTAGATTGGATAAATTCTTAAAATTAAGTGTTCAATTAGCAAAACCCTCCTACGGAAGTGAAAACCCTGCCTGCCCTTCGCTTTCCCTCCCCTTCCCTGTAGTCCGTGCGCCGCCACCGCCGCTCCACGGAACAAGCTTTCGTCGGCAAACGACAACTTTGCTTGCTTTCAATTCTTCCTTCCTCTCCGCCTCCAGATTTTCTCCCTTCCCTCAAACTGCAGTCGCTGCGTCCCCTCAAGCAAGGAGCGCGCGGATAGCAATGGGGATATTCGAGCCGTATCGAGCGATTGGATACATCACCACCGACGTCCCTTTCTCGGTTCGCAGACTAGGGACGGAGACCTTCGTCACAGTCAGTGTTGGAAAGGCGTGGCACGCCTACAACGTATGTTTCTCTTCAACTCGCTCACTCTAGCTAACATTCGCCTGAATTCATGTCTAAAAGAATCTCCTTTGGCGATTTTCCATGCGCAAAATCTTCTATCTTCCATAGGGAAAGAACGTTTCTTTGTTTCTTTCGATGCTCCTACATACTATTCAAATAACGTAATTTGCATGTTTTGAACTCGGTGGTACTATTCATAAACCACCACAGTAGGCGGAATCTCAAGGAAAACCATCGGATTAGGTTCTGAAAGCAGTAAATAACATTGACATAGGTCAAAGATGAATATTGTAATTGTTGTGTAACAGTGTAAATTATATTTATAGCCCCCTAAAATTTATTGTATGCTGATATTAACGGGAAACATGCCCTGCATTCTGTGCTACGGCTGTTTATTTTGGTAGAGATCGGAATTGGATGATTGTTTTTGTTCTTTTTCACGTTGGAGAGTTAGCTATGTCAGTGTCACAAAGAAATTATGAGAAGGTTACCCATGTCAGGGACTGTAAGTAGACCTGTAGGATCTTAAATGCTATTTAATATTTTCTGAAGAAATACCCCTTGATCTTTGTCTCTGTTTGAGTTTCTTATATTTTGGCTGACAGTTCTTTCAAATTCTCATTATCTGCAGTTCATTTTTATGAGAATTGCCATGCAATTTTAAGTATATACACAGTATGTATTGTTTGCAGATGTTTATCAATTAATTGTTATAAACTGCACATTGTAATCTAAAACAGTAATATGCATAAGATTACCATTTTTTTACTTTTGTCTTTTTGTGGCTCAAATTAAATTATACACGATCCATGTCAATTTCAGATGCTTGTCGAGTCTATTGTCGTTCAATTTCCAAATGCAATTGTTTCAATGTAATATAGAATCTGTAGTCTGCGCATGATGGAATTTTTTCTGTTTCTATAATTCAACTAAAGCTGTCATCATGATAATACTGTCAAATATTTATTAATTTCACCCTTTCTTACTCATTTTTTGTTGTTTTATTTTTCAGTGCGCAAAATTGACCTTGTTTCTTGGAGGTAAGACTACACTCAAATTGTCTTTCTAATCATCTCAGTCTGTCAATCTTTTATTATGGCAACAGCAGTGCCCTTTATTATGGTTTTCAGTTGTTACATTTTGTGCATAAGTAAAGTATTTAGTGTTTGTTCCTTTTTTTTTTTTCTCTGAATGAAATTTCTAAAAAAAATATTATTGTAGGTCCTCAATTACCGAAAAAGATAAGAGCTCTTGCATCTTATAAGGATTTTACTATTGCTGCCTATGGAAATGATATTGGTGTCTTTAAACGTGCTCATCAGGTTTGAGAATCATCATTTTCCTTGCTTGTTGCTATCACACTTAGATGAGTTTATGTTAAACTCTGCCTTGCATAATAGGTGCATTACTGGAACTGCATATACCTAGTAGTTAACAGGGATGATGGTTCACTAGTATAACACTGCTATGCTGTACACCCTGTCAAACTACAGCTTGAATGGTCGAGAAAGCTATGCTATGATCTTTTTCCATAAACAATGTATACTGATGAATAACGAAGTATGTTTTTCTATAATTGTATACTATAACCTATTTGATTTTGAATCTACAGAGAATCTCATAATCAGAACATGCTTTTCTAGAGAGAGATTTCTTGATGCTTCTATTATTGTCATTTCCTAAGGATGAATTTCTTTGGAATTTTTTTTGGGTGATAGTGATGATTACACAATAATGTCATAAAATTTGTAGAAAATCTCATAAAGATTGTTTTTAGTTGTTACTTCTAAATATTTTCCATAGATAGATTGCTTGATAGTTGTATCATGTTCAATTTCTAATGAGAAATTGTATTTTCTAAATTTGATTACTATCTCCTTTTCTGCATTTTTTAATTTTATATGACTTCAAGCAGGTAGCTACGTGGAGCAGACATCAGGACAAAGTTAATCTATTGCTTGTGTTTGGAGACCATGTCTTGAGTGTTGATATCAAAGGCAATTTGTTTATATGGTCCTTAAGAGGGGATGAACTGAACCTTGATCCAGTTGGCCATATTCTGTTAGATGACAAATTCACCCCAACTTGTATTATGCATCCAGATACTTATCTTAACAAGGTTACTACTAACTTATCCATTCTATCTTTTCCTAGTCCAAAGAGCTTTATTTTTATAGTATTTTTCTTATGGAGAATCTAAAATTTGTGCTTCCTCAGATCATTATTGGCAGTCAAGAAGGCCAGTTGCAGTTATGGAATGTCAACACAAAGAAAAAGCTTTTTGACTTTACAGGGTGGAATTCATCTGTATGTTGTTGTGTTGCGTCACCTGCACTGGATGTTGTTGCCATTGGCTGTTCTGATGGAACCATCCATGTCCACAATGTGCGCTATGATGAAGAGATAGTGTCCTTTACACATTCTGAGCGTGGTGCTGTAACAGCCTTATCATTCAGAACAGGTAGTGGTTCTAGCTGAAGCATTTTTTTGGATGTCATAGTGCCCATTGTTAGGGAAACTGTACTTTATGCCTTTTTGCATTGTTTTATTTTTAAAGTGAGGCAGGGAAATTTCCTTCCCTTGAGCTCAGTGGCAGCAGAAGATTAATGGTCTTTATAGCTTGCCTCAAATAGTTGGAATATACCATTTTTCCTATAGTAATCTATTTTTTGAATCATGACAAATTGTACACTTTGGAACCTTATTTTTTGGCAGTCTATAGTTTGATGGCATTGTCATTGCAACTCATATACTACTTTTTTATGTTAGATGGGCTGCCTTTTCTTGCATCTGGTGGTTCATCTGGCGTTATAAGCATATGGAATCTGGAGAAGAGGAGACTTCAATCTGTCATTAGGGAAGCTCATGATGGAACAATTATTTCACTCCATTTTTTTGCCAACGAGCCTGTTTTAATGAGTTCATCAGCAGATAATTCGATTAAGGTGATCTATTTGGTGTTATTCAATCATACTTGATCCTAGTTAATCTTAGTATTGCTATTTTTTATTTTTATTTTGGACTCATCAATCAAGGGCATTTGGGTCACATGCGAGTATGTATAGTCCAATTTTGGTATATTTTATCCACATGAATTTCTTTATTCATTTTTATATCTATGCTCTGTAAGTACTAGTGGATACTAGCTAGGAAACATATCGTTGTAGTTTCTGATGCTATTCAGTGCAAATATCAATTATAAATATTGTAATGTGCAAATATTTTCTGAAGCTATCAAATTGAGCAAATTTTTTTTTATCGTTCTTAAACATCTTTGATGGTTTTTTTTTTTGTCTTAATTTGTATCTCTCTTGGAGTATGGTGCTGCTGGAAACCTGGAGTTAGAAAATTTGCCTATTGGTATATGAAATTGCCTTGCTACACTAGATATATGGGCCTCATATTCTGCCTATCTGATGCAAGAGATACTCTTCTCAGTTTTATCTCTTGTTTCTTTTTTGAACCTTGTATTCTATGCCATCTTTATGCTGTTGTGGTGTTTGGCTGCTTTTTTTTTTTTTGATTGCACTTCATACTCAAAAACATGTTTAATCAGGAATCATGTACTTGACTCGTACTCGTCCATTCACAAGAGAAAAGGCGGATGCAGGCATAGATTGTCTCATGATAAAATGAGATGAAACCAGGGGGGCAACAAGAAAATTAAATGCATCTTTTTTTATCCTCTTCTTTTTGTTTGTCTCAAGAATTCAGGCTCATTTTATCCATTTCTTATTTCATATTCTTCTGTTGCCACACTCGTGACTGCCCAAATCTAAGCCATGATTTCCACATGCTGTTGTTCAATATAGTTATTAATGACAGCTTCAGGTTGGAAACTGGAAGAACTGATACCAGTAGGTGCACCATAACAAATTTATAGTTTCGTATAGTCGGTGGTCTGGATTTTGGTTGTCCTCAACCACTTATCACTCAGTTCCCCTTATCTGAATCAGATTGACGATCTTGGATACTGAAATATGCAGTTTTATTTCATTAAGGAGCTGATTCTAAGTCCGGCTGTATTTATTTTATCTTCATTATTTCAATTGCATATATTTGCTTTCAGCTGATCTTATTGGTAACACATCAAGAAAATTCATGTTGGATTCAAATGCTTCAGCTGTTGGCTTTCAATCATTCAGTGGTTTTGTTTATTTTTAATGTACAAATTATCTACCAAAAGTAAATCTATACCTTCCAGTAGTTCATTTTTTTCTTCAGTCCTGTTTTTGCATGTTTTAATTCTCTGACTGTACTGGTTCACAGTCTTAAAAGTTTTGAAAGTCTTGTTAGCTCACATTTTCTTGCATTTGATTTTCAATTGTGAGTTGCTAGCAAATATGTGCTGGCTTGCTTGGATATGATTTTTTACCACACTGTTTAGGTCATCAAGTTTCATCAAGGATAAATTATTTATACAATTTCATCTCATTTTATTTCTAAATGTTAGATTCTTATTGTCGTAGATTCACGTACATCATCTTGTGGAATTTCTACAACAACATATTTTTTTCCTTGAATGCTTAGAAATATTTAGATACCATCATTTTCTTAATAACTCCTGTACTTTTCATGATAGATGTGGATTTTTGATACAATTGATGGGGATGCTCGCCTCTTACGCTTTCGGAGTGGGCATAGTGCTCCACCTTTATGCTTAAGGTGAACTCGAGATTTTCAAAACATGTTTTATTTCCTCTATATATCTACTCTATTCTTTTACTATTTGACAGTGATTAATTTCATTCAGAATGTTAATTACATAGAAGTTTCTAATTTTGGCTGATCATGTAAACTAATTTGCCTTGTAATCCAACATTCTACGTAAGCTAACAAGGCATGTTTTGATTCTAATTGCCTTATTGCTTTGAATCCAAAAATGCATGTTTTGAATCTAAACAAGGCAGATTAATTTCATTCTAATTATGGTTACTTGAACAATCTAAGAAGTTTTTAATTTTGACAGATTTTATGGGAACGGTAGGTATATCTTATCTGCTGGTCAAGATCGGGCATTTCGTCTTTTCTCTATTATTCAGGTTTGTTTCTTTCTTTCACCTAGTTTTAGGCTCTTTATTTTCCCATCATTCTAGGTTGTAGCTATATCTTTGAGCTTAATCTATAAGAGTGTGATCTTATGTTAGTTTTGTTTCATTTAATTTCTATTAACTTTCAGTGAGTTGACTAATTCGTCATCACTTTATGCACCTTTACAACTCTTCATGTTTTTTATCCCATCAATTTGTATATTTTGATTCACAAAATTGTTGCTTTCTTAATTGTTCATATGAGCCGGTACCTGTATTTATTAGAGTCTGGTATTGCTAGGCATCTACTTGCTGTGATTTCCTTGTAATAAATTGGAAACGCTACATCCAACAACAACTCCGCCCCCGACGAACCAGTCATGGCCGGTTCCAAGCCCGGATAAAGGAGGAGGGTTGCGTTGCCAGCCATCGTTAAAACTATGACAAATGTTCAATAAAAACACTATCTATATTTAAATTAATTTTTTTATAGAATAAATCATGGTTTGAAATGCTGTTCCGTGCCACTCGGCACGAATAGTTTTTATCGTTCCATTGGCTAAGCGAAATCGGCACTTCACGCGCACGCGTCTAGAGTAGTAGGGAGGCGTCGCTGGATGATTCTGGCGCCTGAAAGCATCACGAGGCACCTGAAGCGTCGTGGACGCAAGAGGCGTTGCGACGTGACGCTTCCGGCGGCGTCGGAAGTGTCGCCAGAAGTGTCGTCGGAGGTGTCGCCGGACTCCTTTGATGCCGTCGAAGGAGTAGCGGGGCGCCGGAGTTGCGGGCGGGAGCACGCGAGGTGTTACTTACTATGCAAAACTAATATTACAAATTTAATAATTTAAACAATTCCCGCAAGTGTGATGTTTTAAATAGACTTTTATAAACCCTAATTTAATTATCTCAATAAAATATAAAAATATATTTAATTTTTTTAAAAAAATTAATAAATTTATTAAATAATATTCTAAGATTATTTTTACTATTTTAAATTTTATTTAAAATTCTAAAAATTCTAAAAAAAATTAATAAAACTTCTAATAAATCAAATTTATATTCTGATTTTTTTTTTAAAAAATTATTATATATATATATATATTTATTGTTTTAATGTTTAATTGATATTCTAATATTTTTTACTATTTTAATATATATTATTTAAATTAATAATTAATTAAATGAATAAATAGTTAACTTATATAATTATTATATATAAAATAGCATCTTTGTATTAATTTATATAATTATGATTATTTAATCGGGTCATTGGAGAACTATAAAGGTTACCTAAGTAAAATGTTAAATTTTCTTTAAAGAAAACTATATTTAATTATTTTTTCTAATAATATTAAGTTTTTTAATAATGAAGAGCTTATATAAAATTAATATACAATTTATTTTCAATTATACACAATAAATATATTTATCTAATAATTACTATATATAAATGAAAAAAATACTGAAACCGTATTGGGACGACACGATACAATACCGAAACCGTATCATTCCGTTTTGGGACCGAAACCTTGCACGGGTTGAGATTTTAAACCTTGGAATAAACTAATCCTTTTTAACAAAGACCATATGTCTTGTTGGTCCTACTTCTTTTGATACCAAGATCTTTTAGTTTACCATAGGCCACTTAATAAATATATTTTATTTGTTTAACAGGAACAACAAAGTAGGGAGCTTTCTCAACGTCATGTAACTAAAAGAGCCAAGAAGCTCAGAGCACGGGTACTCTATGAATAATCCTGTATTTAATATCAACCATATTGTATATCAAATTTTTTCATTTTAAAATTTGTAATTGTGTATGCATTCACTCATCAATCCTTCTAATCTTTCGTCTTGCTATTCACCAGGAGGAAGAAATCAAATTGAAGCCCGTTATTGCATTTGACTTTGGTATGAATCATGTCTCAGTATATGACTTCCATGACTGGACTATATTTCCTCATAATATCCATGGAGATGTCTCTCTATAGTGTGTTTCCTTGAGTCTCTTATGGAAAACAAGGCATCATTGTTTATCTGATATCATATCTTTTTGACTCAGGATCTTGCATATTTTAATTACACCACTGTTACATTTCTTGGAATTAATTGATCATTTTCTTAAGAAGGATCCTCCTTTTATTGGTATTACTTCTAAAGGCACTATACAGATTGACACAGCTTTACTCCTAATCCTGCTCCTGGAGACCTATTCTTGATGGAGATCCTACTTACCATACACTTATGCTAGGCCAGAGTTCTATTATTGTAGAAGTTGCTTCATTGAGCGTGAACTTGTTTCATTTTGAATTTTGAGCCATGTTCTATTAATGTATCTAACTGCATAACTACAATTACACTTGTATTTGATCAGCCACAAGACCTTAGCTAATTTTTCCTGTTGATCAAAACCTAGATGGGTACTAAAAGGCTGCTGACAGTGGATTCAAATGAAACTATAAAGCTGCTTTTTCTGTGTGTCTTCCCTCTCTGTTGTTGAAACTTGTACTTGCTGTTAGGTAGTGCCACCTACATTGATCTAGTTAAGCAATAATATTTCTGACCTAGACAATCAACAAATGGTAAGATCTGGAATGCAAAATATTCAGATTGCTACTTTGTTCGTGCAATCAACTCCTATTCTGTTGATCAGCGCATGTAATTGTTTCAAACTATATGTTTAGGCTAGAAAAAGTATTCCTAAGCATACTTAATGCCGTCCCAAGACATAAGATCCTGGACTTGTAACTTCGTAACTAGAAGGATACTGAGGTATACTAGTATAACAACTTTTAGACAGGAATTTACATGGTCAGTGGGTTAAATGAATAACAGAGACAGGAGAGAAATAGTAAAGAAGTTCACAGTGAAAAATATCATGCTATTGATTTGTCCAGATAGACACTACAATTCACTTCTTCTAATAATGGTGACTAAGTCTATTTGCTGCTCACAATTTTTATGTACATTTTGTTTTCAATATGTCTCAGTTTTGTTTGTTTCTGTTATTTTAGCTGAGATTCGTGAACGTGATTGGTGCAATGTTGTTACTTGTCATATGGACACGCCTCAGGCTTATGTTTGGCGACTTCAGAATTTTGTTATTGGCGAGCATATTCTATCACCAACAGCAGATATCCAAACTCCCATTAAGGTATATTCTTTTGAAGCAAGTTAAACTTGCTTTGCTTTATTCATTCTGTAATTTTGAATCTTTATGATACATTTTCGCCTAAATGGATCTTGTGATCTCTCTATATAGAAATTTATGACATTTTGGATAAGTCATCTAATTATCTCTTTTGTATCTTGCAGGCATGTGCAATAAGTGCATGTGGCAATTTCGCCATCTTGGGTACTCATGGTGGTTGGATTGAACGGTTTAACCTCCAATCAGGCATCAGTCGAGGCAGTTATAATGATATTTCAGAATCAAGACAGTATGCACATGATGGTGAAGTGGTTGGAATTGCTTGTGACGCTACTAACAGCTCAATGATCAGTGCAGGATATAATGGCGACCTCAAGGTATATGCTGAAGGAGTGTAGTAGTATGAATGTTGGCTCACAAGTTTAGTGTGTTTGTATTTCAGTCAAAAGTCTAATATGAGAGTTGGGACTATCCTTTTTAGGCACAACATACAGCAGAAATTGTAGTTTAAACTGTTTTGCACCATCCACCAATGAAAACAACCTTTTTCATATTTGAATTCATCATACTATAGACTCTTAGATCATTTATTCTTTTATGGATCAAACATTTACATGATTTGGTTGATATGATCTGACATTGTGATATGAGAGTATTCCTATGATAACAAGTGTTTGGGCAAGTATTGAGTTTCCCATTTAGCTACTTATTGAAGTTATGGATCATACAGTAAGACCTCCTGGGTGCAATTTTCAGGAGCATACTACTTGTTTCCTATTTGAGGTAATCCTGGCCATAGATTCTTCTAGGTGCATTTCCATTTACAGAGCTGTGAGATTGACGCACTATAATATATTTGATCTAAACCTATTGACAACCCATTTGAAGGATTTTTCTTGCTTTTTTTTAAACCTGCTGTGAGGAAGCAGCATGCTATCTTTGTGTATGGAAGAATATATCATGATATAATTATTATTTTTTCTATCCGATGTTTTATTATTGTACTTGACTTGTGTAGGTTAAAAATACCTTAGTCTTGCACTCTGTAGTTTAACCAGACAGAAGGATGCATTCTTATATACTGCCTGAAACTCTTGGGATGTTGAATCCCAAACCTGCTTCATCTGGTTACACTCGTTGCATGTACTTCATTGAGCATCTAGATCATTTTCCATTAAGTTCTATTTTATGTTTTTTTTTCCCTACTTGCCAATTCTCTTAGTTCAATCTCATGATGCCTCTATGTTTTGAGCAATCTATCAAAAAGCTATGCTCCATAGCTTATGTGTATAATGTGCACTTTGAAATTTGAATTATATGATTGATTTTTTTAAACATCCATCTTCTGTAGGTATGGGATTTTAAAGGACGTGAACTAAGATCCAATTGGAATGTTGGAAAACATGTAATTAAGTTGGTGTATCACCCAGTAAATGGTAATATTCGGTTCTATTCTGTTAGTACTGCAGTATCATGATCTGATGTAATTCATGATTTCACTTTTAGGTCTTTTGGCAACTGTATTGGAGGATATGGTTATCCAGCTGTATGATGTAGTGGCACTGAGGATGGTTCGGAAATTTGAAGGTCATAAAGATCGCATAACTGATTTGTGCTTTAGTGATGATGGCAAATGGCTGCTATCTTCAAGTATGGATGGAAGTCTTCGAATTTGGGATGTCATATTAGCAAGGCAAATAGATGCAATATCTGTTGATGTTCCAATAACAGCATTGTCTCTGTCTCCTGCAATGGATGTTTTGGTTACATCCCATGTTGATCAGAATGGAGTATACCTTTGGTAAGCCATCAATTGGTCTATGTTTTACTCAAATATGTAAAAAAGACAAAAATTAGGCCTGCCACTTCATACATCAAATAAGAATGAAAGAGTTATTCCTTTGTAATTTAATTCCTTGAATGTTTAACTTGAATGAGCTATGGTCTGCAAATTTCAGATATGCTATCACCTTGAACTGCATTTGGTACTTGCTTATACTTATTTAATAGTTGTAATGTCTGCATTCCTATTGTTCCTTTAATGTTGAGTTTTAATGCTGACTTTTAGGTCTGTATTAGTTTATGCAGCATGTTCATTTTTATAGATCGGATGCCTCCAAAGAGACTTTTCATGTTGGATCTACAGCATTTTTCTTTGATTTCAAGTTTAACTAGTGGCTATTCTTGTTTTTCAATAAGTTTTTTCATAAAAGATATATTAGTGGTACTGTTACCTACTTGTTTATACAGTCTTAACATGTCTTTCTTTGATCTATCAGGGTTAATCAAGCTATGTTCTCTGGTGCATCCAAGATGGATTCTTATGCAAGTGGAAATCAAGTAATGAGTGTCAAAATGCCAACTGTTACCTCAAATGGAGGAGCCAACAAAGAAGAAACTTCTAGTGCTGAAAATGTTAATGCAATTGAGAATGCCTATTGTATTCCTCAGCTTGATAAACAGATGCCTAATCTGATTACTCTTTCATTGCTTCCTAGGAGCCAATGGCAAAGTCTGACTAATTTGGATATTATTAAGGTCAGTATGCTTTTTATATAGATTTTTCATTTTGGATTACCTTGTTTATCTATTCAATGTTTCATTGCTATTATTTGTGGCCTTTTTCATGTTTGTTCACAGAATGATGTTTTTTATTTCTTCAGGTTCGCAACAAGCCAATTGAGCCGCCAAAACAGCCAGAAAAGGCTCCTTTCTTTTTACCCTCAATTCCTACTCTTTCTGGGCAGATATTATTTGAGCCTGACAGTGAAGCTACTGCAGTAAAAGATAAAGAAAAGATGAAAAACCAGAAGGCTGTGGTCCTATCTTCACAGTTTATTCTTCTACTGAATTCTTGTGCGGAGAAAAAAAATTGTAAGTTTTTCCACGTGTATAGGTTCTAATGATGCTTTTAATAAAGATCAGTTTCCCCCTAGTTGGAACCTGATTGCAAAGTTAGCAAGTTCAATGTTTTTTTGACTGTGTAGTTTAGTGTGACAGAATTTTGCATATTGGTTCATTGATTCATTTCCATTTGGTAGTGACTTGTCATTCCTTCCTCATGTTTACTAAAATTTCATTCCAGTGGGTACGTTATGTCTGTTGACATGGATGCTTTTGCTTTAATGAGATCTCATCATTTTCTTCTACAGTTCTGTCGTCTATGTAATGCACTAATATATAAATTCTTCTTGATGTTGATTTTGTTCTTGGTCTCTTTGATTCATCAATGAAGATTTCTTTAAATTAGATAGCCATTTTTATTATTAGAATATGCTCAAATAAAAAATGATGGAAGAAATCAAAAGTTGGTTGGTAAAAAGTGAAGAAGCATCAAATTATCTCCCAGCTTTTTGGAACATCTCCCATCTCTTGCAGACTAATTTTTTTTGACACTAGTATTGCTCTTTGATTCTATTATTTTTTTTTGGTCATTTTTTATCTATATCCATCTCTTTACACTTTTCAATCCTCTCCTGTAACAGTTTCGGCATTCACAGATTACATTAAAGGTTTATCTCCATCAGCTCTAGATTTGGAACTCCGTATGCTAGAGATTGTAGACGAGGATAACTTGGAAAAACTAGATCAAAGACAACCTGAACTTCAGTCTATTGGAATGCTACTTGATTATTTAATCCATGAGATTTCTTGCAGGAATAACTTTGAGTTTATTCAAGCTGTTATAAAATTGTTTCTCAAGGTACACATTTATCTGATCCATGATTTTTTACATGTAGGACAAATTGTGAAAATGGTATTTTACTGAAACCTTTTTATGCCTTGAAGAATCAAAAGCATTAGCCATAATTTTTTTTATGTTAAAAGTACATGACACATTTGCTTCCACATGCATTGTTTTTGCATGTGTATGTATGTGCATTTTTGCACATAATATCCAGTTGCATTTAGCAAATGTTCTTTTCAATAGCATGGCTAGTAACAATAATGTCTGCATAAACCTTGCTTTATCCAATGAGAAAGTATTATCTGCAATGATAAAAAAGTAGAGGACTATTCAACTACTTCCATAACCAAAATTGTCCTAGTTGTATTTGGTATTTATGGCATGCTCGTTTTCTGGTGCACTTGTTGGACTAATGTGAGTCGTTCAATTCAGAGTTTGAAATCCTTATGCTGCAGTCTTTATAATTTAACACACTTGGGAGTGCTACAAGTTGATTGGTTACTTCCAATTGTTGGTTGTATAAACTGTAGTGCAATCAGTCATATTGTACGGACCAATGTTTTGGAGTTTTGGGCTGCTATGAAACAGCAAGTTCAAAAAAATAACGCAGCAGAGCTGAAAAGTATTGCAGATGTATGGAGTTACTGTAAAGGATAAAATATGAAAATATTAATATCCTAGAGGAATTAGGTGGAACGATGATAAAATGAGATAAAATACATTGAGACACTGTGTAAAGATGTCGTAGATTTTATATCCGGAAGAGTTGAATGTATGAGAGTGGAATGTGTAATAGATAGAGGGATATTGGAAATATTAGTCAATACGATATAAATTAATTATTTTTTTTGAATAGTAAGAGATATAGATTCATTTAGCATTGAATTAAATGGAATGGAGGGTGATTAATCATGTAGTTGATCCCAAATAGTTGGGATGATCAACTATGAAGATTTTGCAAACATTTTCCTATTGTAATTGATAAACTATTATTATGGATTTGAGAGGTATCCTATCAAATCCTACATGAGTTCTTTTTTTTAAAAAATTATACTTTGGTAGAGAATGAGAAACATGTAACCATTCTCCACATTCTGAAATAATGATAATCGAGTTTTGATCTTTTAACAGCCAACTTGGTTTGATCTGAATTTATATTAAATTTATAGATTATGATTGATACGAAGTGATTTTATTCTGCAAACCAGATTCATGGAGAAACACTGCGTCATCACTCAATGCTCCAAGAAAAAGCAAAAAGGCTTCTTGAAGTTCAAAGCGCAGTCTGGCAGAAGATAGACAAAATGTTTCAGAGTGCTAGATGCATGGTTACGTTTCTGAGCAATTCACAGTTCTGATTGTCAGGTTCCTTGCTGCCCTATTCCTTTTGATAAATTTTACCTGTGTACAAGTAGCTGAATTGTTAAAGCTTAATGATGTGATATTATGCTTAAAACAGTTTGTAGTTGTGTCCTGTGATTTATTCTTAGCTAAGCAAAGTTATTTTCAGATACGTGCAAGTGTTTTTATTTTACCTTTTATGGAATTACCTTGTATGGTAACCCCACAGCAGTGGCTTACTATAATAGTCATTTATTTGCTAAAAGTTTTTGCAACCTCACAGTAGTGGTTTGGATAGACAAAATGGACTCACTCGTATCTCCTAGAACGTTCTTATTATTTGTTTGCTCATTCAATTTTCTTTTTTAAAAATTGGCTTCTTATTTGCTGCTTCGATCTAACTAATACCTGCTTTTTCTTTGCTACATGAGTCCGATTGGCAGCATCAGCATTAAAGTCTACTTTTTTACCCTCTGCTTAGAGCACTTCCTGCTTACATTTGGACTTTAATAGATCTGCTTGTTTATGCCTTTTTTTTGTTACTGCAGGTGGGCTACCATTTATTTATGAAGAGTTTGTTTCTGCAGTTTTTGATACACAATCCTCTGCCATATTTACTGCTTGCATTGATATGTAATCTATTGAATCTCATCAAATGACTCATAGCAAGGCGTTGATACTCAGGGGCACGCTCTAATTTTCTCTGGCAATCTGTTACCATAAGTTACTGACTGCTCAAATTTCTCTGCTCAAATTTCTTCACCAACTACAGTATCGCGGTTGATCTGCTTAGCTTGTTTTTCATCAGCAGAAGCTCTTCATTCCACCACCAACTTTTTCGATCTCTTTGTATGACTAAGTGTTGTATCTTGACACCTTGCATTCAAGTGGAAGTGGAGGATCAACTGCGATCTGCATATGATCTTCTTAGCCTTTCACGAGTTACTTTGTTTCATTTTGTATCAAGTCAAATTATTACAAACTTTAGTGGTTTTAGGATTTAACTTGTATCCTTTTCCACTCATGACGTTGGAAAGTGTCTATTCTTAAGGTGTAAATTTGAGTCGTTTATATGATTTTTGAAGACTAGTTCCGAGTTTTACACAAGTTGTAATAATTCTTGTTCGACATTATCAATTTATCATTAAAATGCCTCCATTTGCAGATGTCTAAGCTTGCATAATTAACTATAGCATTGTGCAAACTTTCTTCTTTCTATATCATTGGATGTAAAGATGGATAGTTAAAACCAACACAGATAATAGATTAGGTACGCTAATCTATTCTTTCTAAATCATTAGATGTGTAACTCAAGCATGTTGCAACCACAGTGGCTCTTTTGAAGATGGTTACTTTCGTTAGCAACTTCTTAAACTTGGATTAAACTTGGATACGTTTGTTGTGTGGGCTTGTTACTTGATCTCAGAAGAAAGTTGCTAAAACAAGATGTTTGATCAACCTATCTTTAAACCAAACCATATTAGTTGAACCAAATACATTTTTTTTCATGACCAATTGTTTATCCTTAGGTAAACCAACTTGAAGAACTCCACGTTTCCTCTCTAATCAATTCATGGAGAAAATTAACTATTTTTTTATATATCTAATCAACTTTTGAATAAAGAATACCTCCAAAGTAAACTAACTTTATAAATTAAAGCTACAAAGGTGACAAAGTATCATACTCGATCATGTCTTTTAACTTTTAACATAATCACAAAATTCTTTATATAAATGTTGATTCACTAATTTTTATTTTATATTCATGTCTCTTTTGATTAATATGAAAATAAAATAGAGAAAAGAATGGATCTTCGTTTTCTTTTTTTTTTAAGCAAATAATAAGAAATGATTGTAGGTGCTAATTAGTATAATTGATAAGAACCATAGAAGTTGTTAACGTGTTGGATTCGAACAATTTTTTTTCTTTATTAATAAAGACAAAAGAGATTGACGTGCCCAAATAAATTTCATTAAAATGTTTTTTTATTATTTTAATTCAAACTACTATAACTAACCAACTCTAAATACTCTTTCTCCCTCTATATATTCTCAAAAACATTGGTCATGAAATAGTACAAAAGAAATGACTTTTTTCTGGTATTTTGAGACTCTTCTCATTTTTGCTTCATACAAATTATCTTCCTAATTTTAGTTCCTAAATTATTCTTTCATTCTTATAATTACTAATCGTTTTTTCATCCTTTAATTCTCATCCTATTCTTGTAAAATTTGACTTCTCTTATAATGGTTACTTTTGTTCATTTTGTTGTTGATTTGTATTTTTTTCCCCACAATATCAATTGCTAGACAAAATGACATTAACTATTGATATCAATCCCTTCAATTTAAACGGAGCTTACTTTTTATTATCCCATGTTTGGACTAATCGCAATACCATTTGTAGGAGGAAGAGTGCCCTAAATTTCCATATCAAAGCTTACACATGCATAAGATTGGAGGAGTAACTCAATATGACACTGCAAGATGAAAGCCATCGTCCTTCGTGTGATAAATAAACTCATTCGGTGCAATTGAGATCAAGCTCAATGAAAGGAAGGTAAACAAAGCTATTATTTAAGATGATTGTTGTAGAAAACAAAGTAAATAGAGAAATAACAGATTATTATCAAATGAGTTTTCATAAGTCAGTATTGACGTTATCAATCAATTGATGTTTTGCATGTCTCAGTTGATATTTTTGGACATCTGAATACTAGTTTTTGAAAGATTTTCCAATTGTACAAGGAAAGCCATCATTGAGTGTCTTCATATTGTTCTTTTGACATTTAGCCTTTCGTTCAGAAATGATTGATCCATCTTCCTATAAGCAATCACTATGAAGGGAATATATGCGGTTTAATCGACTTGGCATAAATAGCGATAACGAAATCTTTGAATGACAAAAGTTTGATATTTAGAACAATGTTGCACATAATGACTCTCTGCCTAATGAAAGTCACTCGTGTAGTTAGTTTTTCAGTTTTCTGATAAACTCTTATTCCACTTGTCGCTTGAGTCAGACATGGAGTTACCTTGTGCAACACTGTTTTGATGTCAACCTTTTTTTTATCCAATCACTTATTTATCGTTATTTAAACTGAGTCGATTAAGCCACATACATCTTTTTCATAATCATTGATTAGGTAGATCATCTATTTCTGATGCACTAGGTTTGGTGCTAAAAGAACAATGTGAAGAACCTCAATGATGACTTGCCTTCTTATAGTTGGTGAAACTTTTAAAGATTACTACTCAGATGTGAAGAAATATCAACCGAGATGTGCAAAAATATCAATTATTTGATAATACATTGATTTAGGAAAACTCTTTTAATAATAATACTGCTATTTCTCTGTTTCCTTGGATTTCTACAACTGCCATCTCAAGTATTAGCTCTGTTTCCTTTCCGTTATTCCAATTTTTTCAGCAAGCATAGTGAATTGTTTGACAAGGGCTAGATCTTATCATTTTGTTGAAGTTGCTCGACGAAGATTCATTTCAGCCGGTCTCGAAAGGAAATTAATCGTATCAACAAGAATGTAAACTATAGCTAATGGTGGAGATGATATTGTTTTTAATTATACATCTCTTAAATTTATTTTAACTGTTGTAATCAGTATTTTGCCTCTTTCAAGAAAAAGAAAATCCCGATTATCATGCATACAATTTAAACAATGGATATTAGATAACAACCAAAAAGATTCATCCACGTAAAAAAAAACATACTGAGCAAGTAAAATAAAATTAAACACACATCAGTTATCCATCATTTGATCATCTATACAATGACCAATATACAAGGTTCGGTTTCCACATTATATTACATTGTTCCAATCACTTACAATATTTATTTAATTCTACAAGATTCTGTTTCAAGCACAAACATGCATCCCCTAGTTCAACGATGTTGGCTGCAAGATGGAAACCACCATTGATTTACCCTGAAACGGTGATAAAATTTGTCAATTATTTCAAAGTAGTAATACCTCCAACTTTTCCTGCATAGAAGGATAAACACACCAGAAAATCCTACAAGAAATCCTACTAGACAGCCAACACACAAGACAGCCAATTCAGACTCATAATCCATGGCTTCTCTGTCCACAACAGCAGTAGCCGAGCAATTGTTCGAAACTGGAGGACCACAGAGATAGGCATTGCCAGCATAAATATAGGGGTCATCAAGCGTTTGGAGCTGATTGCTTGATGGTATCCTTCCTGATAAGTTGTTGTAAGACAGATTCAAGTGGCTCAGCATACTCAATGTTGACAAGCTTTCAGGAATGGCACCGGACAAATTGTTGAATGATAGATCAAGTGTCTCCAAGTACTGTATCCCAGCAAATATATCTGGAATTCTGTCTTGCAGTTTATTTCTTGACAGATTCAGCGTTTGAAGTGCCACGAGTGCTCCGAGTTCTTTGGGGATTTTGCCAGTTAGATAATTACTGGAAAGATCTATACTCTTTACAAGATCTACTGTACCGCTCGAATATCGGAGTTCCTGCCCCTTTGCAGAAAGCGAAACGCTTACGGTTGGCCGAATAGTGAACATTGGGAAGTTTTCCATTGCGATCGTATATGGGACAGAAATATATTTTGAAGTGGAAATCATCGCGCTAAAATTTCCAAATGTGCTCGGTACCAACCCTGATAGTTGGTTATTGGAAAGATCAACGATGTGCAGGTTACTCAACTGTCCAAGCTGTGGAGGAATGCTACCGGAGAGAGTATTCAAGTGAAGCCTGACGACCGCTAGATCTTGCAAACTAACCCCGATCCATATCGGTATGTTTCCAGATAACTTGTTCTCACCAAGATCCAGAACAGTCAGCGAAGTGCAGTTCTGCAATGACGGAGGCAATTCTCCAGAAAGGCTGTTATTATTCAAGTTCAAAAATTCCAAATCTTGGCTCACACCAAAGCTAGGAATCGATCCTGAGAGATTATTATTGGACAACATCAAGAACATGAGCATTGGTGAATTCCAACACGGAGGGATTTCCCCTTCTATTTGGTTGTTTGAAAGATCAAGGTAATACAAATATGTCATATTGCAGAAGTAGGATGGCATGCTTCCATTGATTTGATTATTAGCTAGTAACAAAAATGAAAGATATTCTGTCACGCCCCGGGGTATAGTTTCCGGTACCCCACTCGGTGACAATAGAGTAATAAATGAACATCTAGGAACTATCTAAACTTATGACCAGAAAATTCATAACTTTTATATATATCAAGTTTCTTTGCAGACTACAAAATGATATTTACATAAAAACATAAAACAACGTAAATACAACGAAACAAAAGTAAAGCAAACCAGGAAC
>JBAMIE010000036.1:3889788-3901309 GCA_037177295.1 Kaempferia parviflora | reverse complement strand
TAACTTACATCTTCTCAAGGACAATACCCTTGGCATGCGAAGAACCTGCAAAAGGTTTCTTCCATTCATTGCCAAGATGACTTTTCTTGTACGATTTGTCTGCCCACCTCTGACGCCTCCTGTGAGTTTTGAGCTTGCGCCCAGCTCCCATTCCACGAGTCTTCCTGTAATAGATTCCCAAGTTCGTGATAACCGTTATCTTTGAAGATATGCATCTCAAAAGACAATTTTGTTTCCAGAGGCACAATTTCTTGATTTCTCATCTCAATTAGATGATTTACACAAAATGCACTAAAACTGCTAAAATATATCAATATAGAATTAAAGACAACAAAGTATTTCTTCTATTCCAAACAATAAATCAAATAAAGATTTAAAGAACTTGTTGCGCTGCTAGCATAACATTTTTTTGTGTGTATTAGAACAGTTTTTCAGAGATCTATGTTATAACAGTTGGATGAGGGGATTCCTCAACATAATGACACATTCACTAAAATAATAAATTCCATGTCCAAAGATCAAGTGAAATCACCTAACTATCTAGGAGTAACAAGTACAATAAGTTTGTTACTTGTGCAGCAAATAACAATCAGAAACTCAAGGAAACAGTACTATAACGCCATTGATAGGTACTTCAAAAACCAACACGAGAACATGGAATATGATAATCATATAGTCTGTTAATTATTTATATTATAACAAACACTTACAGATGAGTACGAGCAACAAACAGCATTATATGTAATAAATATGACTCACTTGAAGCAATGCAATTGAGATTGATCATTTACTGAGATTGTCCTGATATGATACTCAGGCATACTACAACATGCTGATAATTAAACTCTTAGGATAATGGTATTTTCCACACAACCTAGAATACTGAACCCCTTTTGGTTTCAAGTGGGGATAAAATGGCCAACAATGATACTCAGAACAACAATGAAGCCTAATTGTTTAAGAATTGTAGGGGAGGGGGGATGATGGAGATGAAGAATCCAACATAAATCGCCATCATAATTTGTATGCCTACGGAGAGCTACGCTATAGTAGTTAATCTACCAATAACTAGCCGGATCTGAGTCTGAGATTAATCGGTTCCATCTTCCGAATGTAGAAAAATGATTAAAAAACAGACATGCATACTTCTTCATACACACAGAGTAAACGCATATTCAGACACAGGATATTGCCTCGCGTAAAGCAAATTCCGTGATCATTTAGTTGAAGATTCTATACTTCGACATGCAAATAGTAAATACATAGACGATTGAAGCACCCAAATCCACGAAATGTCAAATTGAAAACTCAATATAAAAAAAAATCTCCAAGCACGGCGATTGCAACCAAAAATAACCGCTCAAGCATCGCTACAAGATGCTGATGAACGAACATTTGAGAGGTGAAGTTTGCGAGAACTCACCCCATCTTGAGCAAAGTGGAAGCGGCTCCCGGCTGGGAAAGAAAGATAGAGCGGCTGCGTATTCAACTTTGAGAAAACCCTACCCTAGCCTCCCCCTTTTATATTGTTACGGGGAAACATATTGATGGGCCTCCGTGAAAGGGCTATTGGACGCGTATGCCTCAATTTGGGCCGGCCCATGCTGACAGGTTTTAATTTTGAAAGTATATATAAAAAAAAAAATTAACCATAATTCCTGGTAATGTTCTCCAACACACCACCAATTTATCCGGTTTTATCTATTTATCCACCACATCTTATTAATTTGCTCCGCAGCCTCGTGCCACAAAAACGGGAAGAAAGACGAAAGGAGAAAGAAGAAGAAGAAGAAGAAATAAATAAACAAATCCATAAGAGATAGCGCGACGAAGAGAGATCTCCGGATGGGTCGTGCGTTCGTCTACGTCATACTCGGCGGCGGCGTTGCTGCTGGCTACGCCGCCCTCGAGTTCGTCCGCAGGGGCGTCGGCCACGGCGAGCTATGCATCATCTCCGAGGAATCCGTGAGTCTAGATCCCCTTCTCACGCCGTTCGAATTGCTTCCGATTTCGATCCGTGTCGTTGCGCTAGCTGCCTCGCGTCGCTTCCTTTTTGGGTAGTTTGAACATCGTGTTGCAAGTTTGAGATTGGAATTTGAAGTTCGCAGATTGGATTTAAGGATTTGGAGACTTTAAATTTGCTTTCTTTTCGAGATTAGACGATTCTACCGTTTTCAAGTTTTGCATACCTGATGCTTCATCTTTGTAATTGTTTATGAGATGAGTTGTAATTGTATATAGAACTTATATGCGCAAAGCGATGATCTTTTTTGTAGGTTGCACCTTATGAACGGCCTGCATTGAGCAAAGGATATTTACTTCCTGAAGGTATTTATCATTTTCATCCTAGTTAATCCATGCACGACGAATTTATGGTTAGAAATGCATTCCGTTGAGCTAAAACTTTATTGCTGTTAGTCACTTGAGAAGATGACATCTTCACACACCCCAATGGTCTCAACACATGCTTATGTGGAATAGTATAAGGTGGCGCCTCACCATTCAACATTTGCTCGAGGAGTGCTATTCTCTATTAATTAGGACCAAATTGTTTTGACTTGATCATCTTTCCGAAAGAATTAAATTCATCTTACTTAATATTCACTGAATTGGCTTCTAGATTGACTGTTTCCGAGGTGTTTCACCATAGAAATTGTTGGTGACAGTATATATTTGTAATCCTGCATTCTAGCGTGTAAGCTCATAATGATAACTCATAAGGACTCACTTTTTTATCAATGCAAACACAATATCACTGCTAGTTCCTAAATTCCCCCTTCCATTTTGCTACACGAATAGGCAAATTCAAGATATTTCATCTACTAGTATGGTGGAGGTTAGAAGAAGAAGGGAGCCAATCATGTTTTAGAGGCAATGCCATGAAATTTCACTTATATGTGTTGTTAAATCAACAAGCTGATCATGTTTCCCCTTTCTGTATGGTTGTTGCTCATTTTCTTCCGAGTGTAATAGATGTGATGGGTCCATAGTCACTTCAATTGATCTTGGGCCAAGGTGGTGTATTTACACTTATCTACCATTTATAGAGGCACAGGAATGAGATAATCAGAGTTCTATAACATGGATCAAAATGATTTAACAAGTGTTTGGTGAATTCC
The DNA here is from genome assembly GCA_037177295.1 of Kaempferia parviflora. Classification (NCBI taxonomy): domain Eukaryota; kingdom Viridiplantae; phylum Streptophyta; class Magnoliopsida; order Zingiberales; family Zingiberaceae; genus Kaempferia; species Kaempferia parviflora. The sequence continues at coordinate 3,898,190 of JBAMIE010000036.1, read as the reverse complement.
TATTTCCAAAAAAAAAGCATGCCAGTATAAGAGCCTTTACGCATTATTAAAGATGAATTTGCTCTGAACAATTCGTGAATGCTTGTTCTGTCTGCCCTATTAGTTACTTGAATATATGGTGATGAATATCACATTGTACACACTACAACAAGTATGTAACTTGAGGTTATTTTTCCAGCTCCTGCACGTCTGCCAGCATTCCATACTTGTGTAGGCAGTAATGATGAGAGATTGTTGCCAAAATGGTACAAGGAGCACGGTAATCAATCTTCACAAATCCTTCTTTTAATTCCAATATTTTCTTGGCAGCTATACTAAATTCCACTTTCCTTCCTTCACTCTTTGCACTTGAGAATGTATAACTCATTGCTCTATTTGTTTGTTTCAAAGCCAAAGGTTGGCATTTGTATAGTTGAAAATGGAAAAGCTGTAAACTGTATTATGGAGATTTGGAGTTAACAATATTCTGGCTAATTGTATTAATTTAATTTGAGGTTTACACCACTCTTTTATTTCACAATACTTATTCTGTTATTCATTAATTATTGTGCCAACCTTTTGGGTCGGGGTAAATAAATTTACATTAAGCTTTCTGCAAGATTATACCACTAGTAATGTTAAAATAAATTAGATTATTCTTCATTGCATTTACTATTGCATTGATTAGTATTCTCTTTGATCTCCTTCTACCCCTTTGCATTTTCCACTCGAATCAATTGAACTCCCTAAATATAGAGTTCATTTGTTTATGAATGAATTGAATTGTAAAAAAGAATATGTCCCTTATCAAAAATTTATTATGATCTATTCGACTCTGCTAACTATAGCATCCATTTATTTATGAATGAATCCTCGTTACAAATCTGTTCCTTCTTCTAGAATGAGCTAGATAATGTTCCTAGTGCATTAAGTTTTGTTTGTCATTTCTATGATGCTAAATTTATATATATCTCTAAAAAGGATGTTAAGCATCCAAATTGCTTATTAATTATCCATGTTTTTTTTTTCACCACCTCTAAGTTGTTCTGTTAGATGTGTTGTGTATTAGCATTGTTGCAGGAAAATTATTGGTTGTGTGATGTGGACTGTATAGCTTCCTATTAACTCATGAGTTAATGCATCTTTAGGGTGACTTAAATAATGTATCTGCAAAAATGTGAAACTTAGCAATTTGAAGATTATCTGTTCCTTGAAACATTCTAATCTCGTCATATAAGTTGGCCTTTCTCTGGGAATAAATAGTTCAAAAGGATTCTCTTAGTCACTAACTCACTATCCATCCATGTTTCAAATTAATCTATGCTGTGCTAATAACACTGCTTGGTCTTTGATCAAAGTTTTAGTGATTCTTAACATATAGCCTTGTTGAACATGAAGGTTTGGCTTTGAGTTGAGATTTGTAAACAATGAAACACTTCGTCCTGAGTTGTATTTGCTTGATCTTACTTTATATATGCACAAATCTTAATTTGTTGATACTGCTGAAACTTACTAGCATAATTTATTGTTGTGATTGGCTAGGAATTGAACTTGTTCTTGGCACCAGAGTAAAGTCTACTGATGTAAGACGAAAAGTGTTGATCACAGCAACTGGTGAAACTATCAGTTACAAGATACTCATAATTGCAACAGGTGCTCGGGTATTGAAGTCTATATCTTGCATTTGGTTTCAAACTTTTTTTTTCCTCATTGCATAATATTCAGGTTAAGCATGATAATTGCCTTCTGTTGAAACTCATTCATTTTTGCATGTAGGCTCTGAAACTTGAAGAATTTGGAGTTAGAGGATCTGATGCTGAAAACGTTTGCTACTTACGTAATTTGGCTGATACAAATAGGCTTGTGAACGTCATGCAAAACTGCAGTGGAGGGAATGCTGTTGTCATTGGTGGCGGTTACATTGGGATGGAATGTGCAGCAGCATTAGTTACAAATCGATTGAAAGTAACAATGGTTTTCCCAGAGGCACATTGCAGTAAGTATGGTAATATATCAGTAAATGAAGGTAAAGCTTCATTGATTGATGCTTCTACCTTTTCTTGCCAGTGGGCCGTTTGTTTACACCAAAGATTGCAGAGTATTATGAGAATTACTATAAGTCGAAAGGAGTTAAATTCATCAAAGGAAGTGTTCTGACATCATTTGAGAATGACTCAGAGGGAAAGGTAATACTTTTTTTTTTATCTATATGTTTGTCAATTTCAATTCACCATGAAATAGGCTATCAGACAGAACCATGAGCTATGCTATCTTAAGTTTGATAAGGGGTGAGCGTAATCACCTTTTGCTACAATTCTAAGTCTGGATAAAATAAATTAGGTTTTATGGATTCCATTAGTTTAGATATTTTTAATTATAGGGTTGAGTTAGGCTACGAATGTGCTCTTCAAGTTTTATCACAAACTTCTATATTTACTTTTCTGTCCACCTATACGTGTGTGACTCCTATAAACTGGCCAGTCTGATTCTGAATGTCTTAAGCAGTTGTATCTGGTCAAGTTTATCGAAAAGGACTCCAACTAAGCTATTCTTTTGTGAGGTGCAAAATTTTGAATTTATATATACGCTACATTTTGAATTGGTCATCCAGAGGCCTCACTTGATAGTGTTAACTAGGCTGTTAAATGATGAAGCTGTCTTGTCATTTCTATATTTTTGCGCCAGATGAGAATATTTCGACAGACATGTTATATCTCGACATCAGCTTTTCAGGAAGCTCCGTGCACATTCGTTAGCAGTTGGATGCTGATCCGATAACTCTCTTCTTGTTTTGTTCATAGGTAAAAGCGGTGATCCTTAAAGATGGTACCTGCCTTCCTGCTGACATGGTTGTGGTGGGCATTGGCATCCGTCCAAACACTGGTCTATTTGAAGATCAACTACAGATCGACAAAGGGGGGATAAAGGTCAATGGACGAATGCAGGCCAGCAACACCTCTGTCTACGCTGTCGGTGACGTAGCTGCTTTTCCTGTCAAACTATTTGGCAACGAAATTCACCGCCTTGAGCATGTGGACTCTGCTCGGAAGACTGCAAAGCATGCTGTAACAGCGATCATGGCACCCACCACAGGTGACCTTGATTATCTACCTTTCTTTTACTCCAGGATGTTCACATTGTCTTGGCAGTTTTACGGAGATAGCATTGGTGAAGTCGTCCACTATGGAGATTTTTCCAGTGGGAATTTTGGTGCTTACTGGATCCACAAGGGTGTGATTGTTGGGGCTTTCCTGGAGGGTGGAAGCAAGGATGACTATGAGGCAATCGCAAAGGCTGTTCGATCTAAAACGGTTGTGAACAATATTGCCGAGATTGAAAGAGCAGGAATTGAATTCGCTCTGGGAGTCAGTCAGCAAGCAGCAACGCCAGAGAGTGAACTTCTCGTGGAGAGACCAATATACACACAGTACGCTACAGCGGGTGTTATCGCAGCTCTTTCGATCGCAGGGTTTGCTTACTGGTATGGAAGGAGACGCCGCATATTGTAACTAACGCGGGAAGATTAAAATCGTTATTGTTATGGTGTTTAATTTCTGGAAAGAAAGATGGATGAAAGTTTCAATTGCAAATGTAAAAGTTCTCCTAGATGAACTAGTCTGACTATGCAAGTAATACCCTGCTTCTTATATAACGTATTTCAATGTGTTTCCCCTGGTTATTTGGTGTCTGAAGTCTCAAGGGTATTGTGAATTGTCTGTGTTATTGAGAAAATTTAATATAAATGTTAATGTTGACCTAGGACTTAAGTGGGATAATATTTGGAGTTAATAGATTAATTTGTATATAAAATTAGTAGTTTGTGGATGAGAAATTAATGGATTAATACTTATATTATGAAATTAATTATTAGTGGATGATGAATTAATAAGTTAATATTAATATTGAAGAGTTATAGGGTGCGTTTGGTAGGGAGTAGTCTGCAATGTTGATTACATTACAAGGTTGATTATTTTGTTTGGTATCATTTTAATTCTGTAATGTAATGTAATCTAGATAATAAAGCAAATATTATGTAATGCAGATTACATTACAACCTAAAATTTAATATGTCAAAAATACTCCTAACTTATCTCATCAAATCACGCCCTAACAAATTCGCAGACACCACCTCCTCGTCCCGCCAGCCTCCGACCGTCGTCAGCCCCCCGTCGGCCGATCGCTCGCCTCAGTCATGGCGGTAAGCTATCGGCAGAGGTCACAGGATATTTGTATCAGAGCATCCACATTCGTTTAACATTATAACACCCACCACCTCATAAAAAGTATGGGTCCACGTGTTACATACACCTTATATTAACATCTTTATTCTCTCACATTCATTTTAACATTAACATTTATTATTTGTAGGGCCCACATTACACATACACATTATATTAACATATTCATTTTCTTACATTTATTTTAACATATGCCTTTATTATTTGGGTCCCGCCATCTACACATTTATTTTTTTATTTTAAAATAAAATAAATATAATTTTATTTTTATTTATATAATTTAAATGATTATAATTTAAAATAAATAATAGTAATAATTTTAAATATATTTATTATGTAAAATTTAATTTTATTTTTTTTTATATAAAATAACTGAATTTTTCAGTTAAGTTTGGTTCCGATTAATAACTGAATTTTTCTGTTTGGTTTGTTTCTAATTTAATTTGATTAGATTTGATTCTGGTTTAGTTTAATTTTAGTTTAGCTCGATTCAACTCATAATATCGTAGGATTTGAATTGGTTCCCATTTATTCTCATTTATTTTGGTTTACTTTGTTTTAATTTGATTTTAATTTACTTTAGTTTTATTTTATTTTTTATAAATAAAATCTTATTTTATTAATTTTTTTATAAATACATGATTTTGAACGCGTCCAAAGACATATGACATTAACATCAATGTCACATTGGTTTTAACACTCATACCTGAGTTATAACATATATTTAGATGCAAAAGCTCTCATTTTATAATAATACGGATTACATTTCTTATAAAAAATAATGGACACCAAACAAAAGAATATAATCACCCGTATAATCAAAGATTACATATAACACATTTCTAAACGTTAAAATATAATATAAATTACATTACATTACAAAGTTGATTATATTACAAGCTTGATTACATACATCCAACTAAACATAATCCGAGTATAATTAAGGAGTTAATGACTTCGTGAGTAAATTATATATTAACTTATAAATAAATTAAATTTTATTCATCAACAAAGGTGTGAGAAATTTTTTATCCACTATTTTTGCAAAACTCTTTCATTTTTAACATTTGTTCATGTATATGTAAGTCTTCATGGCAAGTAATGGAAAGCACCAAAAGATTTATAAATTCTTGAAAATATTTTACGTGTAAAATTTTAAATGGCTGATATAAAGATAAACAAGTATCATAATTATACTGGAATTTTTGTGACCATTGACTAAAACGTAAAATAATAATAAGAGTAAAAAAAAAAATGCATTGCTTGTAGCAAAACCATTAATGAAAGTAGCCAATAATAAAAAGTTAGAAAAAGAAAAACCCATAAATAAAGCTCCATTTTCTACAATTTATCAATCCATATATATACTCAAGAATAATCACTTGTTGAAATACCACAATCATCATCTTACACTAGATTGACAGCCAACATAATACTCTTACGTGCAATTTTCATGAAGTGGTCAGCAGCTAGAGGAGTTGAGCAACTTCAGATTTTGATAAATAGTAGAAACTCTACATTTAAAAAAAATAATTAAGGAACATGTAAGAAATCATGCTAGCGAATAAGTTTTGTAACAAAAACGATCTCACCAGGATGATAAATGTGAGCAATGGCAAATGGTTTTACAATGTAAAGATGAAAAAGAAAAATGAGGCCTCACCTTTCAGTGAAGATCATTTAGCTTCCAATTTCAGAAAAAGTTCGGTGTACCTTTCTGGAATTCACCTATAGACAGCCAACGTAAGGAGGAACGATCACAAATCTTAATCAACAACTTATATGAAGGATAGTGAAACCAGTCTTTTAGATAGTTTGTAAACATGAGCGATATACCGTTTAGAGCAGTAGCTGGAAATGGCCAACCAAGATAGGTTGTCATACTACTGTACTTATGAATTATACTAAAGATAGATGCATAATTGAATCACAATAATTGTTTTGGTACAATATAATCAACGTACCAGTAGTTAGTTATCCCAAGAATTGGCTTCAGTAGATGCAACTGGTTCATTTCTAGGTTCAAATCGACAAATGCAGTCATATATATTCCCATTAAAAACCTTTTCAGCCAGTCTCTGATTCTTCACCATTGCAAGCTGAAATAAGACAAGCATGCATATAAAGACGGCTTCTAAATAGTGCTTGTATTTGACATATAGCCAAGATTAAGGAAGACATTCAAGAGAATGGAAAGAGATCCGACTCTAGCTAGTGGTTCTCAGACAAACCTTAAAGGTTCATCAAATGATTGCCACTACATGTAAATAAATGCTCGAGAATAATTATCAAAGTGATCCAATAGGTTAGGATCTGGTCACTTAGTTCGTCAATTAGTGGCTCAAACCGATCGCTGTTGGTATGATGATGTGGGTCACAATTTATTAGTCATCACACATCTTTGAATATGATAGGCGGACCACTACGTGACAACCGTTGTCATTGATTTAATATCCTCAGTTGTCAAATTACCCCTTCACGATATTGACATAGTCTTTCGGGTTAAGATGTCGCCGCAATCTTTTGGGTAGAATTACATAAGAGTTGTAAAGTCAAGACAAAGTGTTGGAGCCTCTCTTTAGGACAATATTGCCTTGCAGCTTAGGTGCTTATGGTTAATTGACGATTAAAAAATAGGAACATTCTAAACTTCATGCCTTAGATCCCTCTAGAGAAGAGAGAAAGAGGAGAACAACTCGAGAAAAGATTGCAAATAGAGAATTGAGTGTTTAAACAAGAAGATTAAGGTCCGTTTTGGAAGAGACAAAGTGCTTCTTTCAACGGGTGAAATGACATTAATTTAGGGGTGTCCTTTTTTAAAAATTCCCTTAATTTTAATTGATTTAATTAAGGATAAACATAGTATCTGAGCATTGTTCTGCACAGTACCCGTATTCGCCATTTTGTCACACATTGTTTTGCACAGACCCAGAGGTCGCATCTTATGGCTAATGTGGCAAGAGGAGACTAATCAATCTCGCATGCATGGACAAACGAGCAACATAAATTGATTTATAGTGGTCTACTCATGAAATAGCCATCTATATTCCTATTGGACCAATTGATTATTAAAACCAATTTCCAATAGTAGAACCATTAATTTTCATATTGACAACAACTCAATCTCGCTAGATCTATTGCCAAGTGACTAATGATGTTATCTAGTTGTCTTAGATAAAAAAAATCAGGCACTCTTAGTTGATTCCTCAGTTTGACATGTTTTACTTTTCTGTCTTCTTAAACAGAAAAAGCAACTAAGAATGGAAGAAAAAAAAAAAAATCCAAAGTTAACTCTAACAGATACCTTCAGTGCATCACATTTGAAACGAGCATTCAAATTAGTATGGATTGCTCGGCCCATGCCCTCTAGAATTACCTGCAAAGCAATTAAAACCAAACAAATGAGCTAATTAGATATAGTCTTTCTAGGAAACAAGATATGATGACGTAGCATTCAATAACATAAATATTCAATTCCACACCAAGTCTGCATCTTTTGCATCAGCTGCAAGCTCTGAGCTGACTTGCCGTAAGTCAATGCAAGGGCTTCCACATCCATTCTCAGCAATCATTAGTGAAACTGAAGGTGATTGGTTCTTCAATCCTTTTTCTTGTATGCTTACCATCGCATCCACTAGCAACCCTCCAGCTTCTGCAGCTCTTCTAATGGTATCACAATGCTGTAGAGTTTTTGACAATATTGTCCGTGTTAAAAAATAAACAAGAAATGTCATTTTTTTCTCCTTTTTTCTGGAAATGGTGAACAAAAGAGGGAAACCCAACAACATATCAGTTTGATAAGGAAGTGCCTAATGATAGATATGATACTGCCCATCTAGTTAACACCAACCTTTGCAGCTTCAGCCACAATCTCAGGAAGTTCATTCGCAGTAATATCATTTAAAGCGGGCAAGGAATTTGCAACCAGAACAACCTGGAGAGGAGAATAAATTGTCATGTGAAATGTTCGCTAATGTTTTCTTCTTCCATCACAAGAAAAGAACCCATGGTTCTAGCAAATGACTAGTTAGGACACAATTCAGCATAGATTTTCTTGAATTAAAGTTTAGATAACTCTGCGGAAAAAATTTCTTGTACTTCAGGACACCTGTAGTATACAGTAGTCTGCCAATTCAGCTCTTTGTTTGGCATGACTCGTGCAAAATTGGTAAAAAAATTTAAATT
>JBAMIE010000036.1:3769006-3780024 GCA_037177295.1 Kaempferia parviflora | reverse complement strand
GATTATTTTTGACATTCGTACTTTGAATCAAATGTTTCAATAGCTTCTACTAGTCAGTTATTTTATTAGCCTTTAAAATGAGTGATCTTATGAACCAATGAAACATTAATAAAATAAATGTGATTATTATTATTGTGTTAATAGAAATTTTGTACTTTTCATGTGATACTAAAACATAAATATTATTGAGTATTGTCAATTAAATATTAGTTAAGTTAAATCATATAATAATATCATATATAGTTTGTACAAGTATATATAAAATTATTAATTTATACTGACTTTTTTTTAGATATTTAGTTCTTCTAATTATTAATGTACCGTAAAATTTTAAATATTTTCAATATGATCGTACGATTCAATCCCTACCAAAAATTAAGATTCTACAAACTAGGATATCTCGAGTATTTACATTTATTGAGATTTAAAAAAAAACTGCTTTGTTTTTCTAAATGATTATTTTTATGACTCGTTTGTTCATTTAAAAAAACATATTAGATTTCGCGGGCTACTATGTCCGTCCTCCAATCGATGAAAAATCTGAATGATTGGCTACTATGCGAGGAGCCGTTGAGGACGCTTATGGATATATCCTAGTCCATGAAACTTCAGTAGGATGGACGCATGAAAATTAATTGATTGGTTCGAGAAATAAAATATCTAGATTAATAATAATAATAATAATAATAATAATAATTTAGAATGAGAACGGATAAAAACGAACTGTTTGTCGCTATCAACAGTAGCCTAAATTTAACGCAAGTCCGTTCCGTCTCCCCTCCATCTTTCCCTCTTCTGGCGTCCTTTTCTTCGAACCCTTCTGCCGCTCCGGTGGTTTCCAATCGCTTTCGTGGTTAGGATTCCTAAATCCCTTTCTTTGGTTAGCCATATCTATCCAGTTCCTGCGTCTGGAGATCAGGGAAGAGGTGGCGTCGCGCATGATGCCGAAGCTCTATGTGGAGGCTGTTCCGCCGGCGGATCTGAACAAGAACACGGAGTGGTTTATGTACCCTGGTGTCTGGACGACCTACATCCTCATTCTCTTCTTCTCCTGGCTTCTCGTGCTCTCCCTCTTCGGCTGCGCCCCTGGAACGGCCTGGACGTTTGTCAATCTCGCCCACTTTGCTGTATGCTCTCCCTCTTTCTCTCATGATTATTTCGATTTGTATCAAGGTTGGGGTTGAATTAACAGTTGATTGTCTTTGAGGCCGTATTATTGGTAAATTTTTTTGTTAGCGATGTGTGATGAATTTGGTTTCGAATCTTGACGGGGAAGATTTGGAGGGTTACCATTAGCGGGAGTCATGAGATATTTCGTGGTTATTTTCCTATGCCTATGAACTTTCTTATTGCTTCTCCATGCGATCTGCAAATCATTTTTTTTTTTTTTTTTACAGTGGTCGAGCTTTCATTAGTTTCCTTATTTACGTTTAAAGCGATTGTGTTATTTGATTACATGACCAATTAGACACCTGGGGTAGCATTCAGCTACCACAAAGAGACATTTGATTATGATCACGGTCCGATTGACACACAGCTGCCAACATGTCTAAACACATCGTAGAGGTCTTTGGCAGGCGGACGTGTCAACCCAAGTTAGCATAGGTCTGACGAGACTTTTTCTGATACAACTACTTTCATGCATGTTGATTTTTACAATGGCTTGGCCATTACTTACGGCTGCTACATTATTTCAAGAGGGGGAAACTACTTGCCCAAGGGATAAAAGAGGGAAGTGGGCCAACAGTAAGGCAATATATGTCTGAACGCCATTTCATCTTCCCCAAGTATTTTCTTATTCTGTCCAGCAGGTCACTGGCTTGAGCACTAAAGGTGATAGCTTGGGTTCCAACACTAATTATCATTTCCTTGCTTAGCTACATCCCATTGACTGACAAACATCCAGATGGTGCATTTCATCCTGTTGTAAGAAAGACTTAGTTGGCTCTAATTGCTTAATGAATGGATCAGCGATCCTTTCTCTGGACCCCACATTGGTGGGACCTTCGTGCACCGGTTGTCTTTTTTTTCGAAGCCATGTTTTTCTAATTGTTTCTTGCGTAGATTATGCTTACTGTATTTGCTGTCATTTTTTTCACATACTTATAGCAACAAGATGTCTTGGAGAAAATGGTTTGCTGCATAACACTAGGACTTGTTAATTTCTATTTACAGATTGTATAGGATGGTACTTGAAAACTAAAGGCAGGATTTCTGAATGTCTCTCACCGTTTTTGATTCAATAATCTATTCAGGACTTTAATCCGTTTTTATTACTTTTCTTATAAATTCAAAAATTTGTGGTTTGTCTGACATTTTGCTCACGAACTGTTTGGTCCATGGATTAGTATTATTTTTATAAAGGTACAATTATACTATACCATTGTTTTCTCAAGATGCATTGCTGATGTCGTCTTTTGATTCACTGTATATACATTATTGTTTTTGAGTATTTGTTATAATTTCTACTTTTGCTTTGAATTCAATTTAATAAGTTTATTGTCTGGTGCTTAGGCATAACTAGGTCCTCATATAATATATTACTGTTTCATCTTTGTTTGAGTGATTACTAATTTATGAAGTTAAGAATGAGCTTTGAGTACTTGATGAACTTTATTTAGTTAAATATCATATGAAATTTTACTATTTCATATTTCTTCAAGGGATTGCTGACCAGGATTTAGATAAGCTGTTTACATGTATCTGCACTCCAAAAGCTTTAGATAAATGTTTACACGCATTATCACGCCATAAGTTAAAGATAAATAGAAGCTAGATATTATTACACTTTCTCTTGGGTTCACCTTCTATTTGCAATTTCTTTGGTCTTCTGTTTCGATTCACCATCAGAATATTAGTTTCTGTTGCAATTGTTTCTTCTGTTTCAGTTCACCATCTGGTCGGCCATTTCCTTCTTGATACATCTTTATTTATTTACTCTGTTTTTTTGGTTTCCCTTGTTTCTTTGTCCAGATAACTTATCACTTTTTCCACTGGAAGAAGGGAACACCCTTTTCAGAGGACCAGGGCATATACAACAGTTTGACTTGGTGGGAGCAAATGGATAATGGAAAACAGCTTACACGTAATAGAAAGTTCTTGGTTGTCGTTCCTTTGGTTCTGTAAGTGTCTCTATCAATATTGCATTCAGTAATGAGTTTCTATAATGAATGAATCACAAAGGTGATGTACTGTTGAATGATGTTTGACAGTCATTATTCACAATTTCCAAATTCATAGGTATCCCATCCTCAGTGTTTGCAAAAGAATGCATTCATATCTTGCTAATATAGATCTCATCCTTGTCTCATCAAATTCCAAGTGACAAATGTAAATGAATACGAACTTTGCCACTCGACTGTTCATACCCGTTGCAAACAAAACAAGTCATATAAAAATTCTTGAAATAACAGGTTTCTTTACAATTGTTCGGTGCCATGTTGAAACATAAACTTCATAAAAAAGACATTAGTTTTGATTTGTTCAGCAACTAAAATTTCCAAATTTTTGCTTCATGTGGGCTAACTCTTTTAGATTAGACAATGCCTCATGCACCTTTATCTGCTTGCTAGTTAATTTCTCAAGTGATTTGGCAATTCTTCAGGTACTTAATAGCGTCCCACACAACTGATTACCGGCATCCGATGCTTTTCCTCAACACGATTGCAGTGATCATACTAGTCATTGCCAAATTGCCTAACATGCACAAAGTTCGTATCTTCGGGATCAACGCTGGCCGCTGAGAAGCAGTTCTTTGTGAGAAATGACGGTGTGATATATTCAGTATGTCATTCATACTGCGGCCAGTTGCAGTCTATGTTAGAAAGAAATCCATGTACAGAATATATAGAAACAATGCTGATGTTTCTGATACACGAGTGAGGGTTTGTAAAGAAGAGAATCGGAAAGAAATTAAACAGGAGATGGTGTTGTCATATTCAAGAGACTCTTAAGTGTAAGCAGATGTAGATTAAATTCAAAAACTTAATATTGTGCCAGCGTTAATGAGAAAACAAACCTTGACAGTTGACACTCCTGCTTGTATGGATCATTTACATGTCCCTCGATTCCTCCCATGCGATGCATCTTGTCCAGGTGAGTATTTCATCTCCACAGCAGGCAAGCTGAGAGTGGAATACTCACTTGAGCAAGAGGCTTTGCCATGGGAGGTTGGTCTCCCGCCCTGCGCTGATGTGCCATTGCTCAATAGTCTCCTCCCATCTTAAAGAGCTGGCGAGCCAACTCTTACTTGTATATTCTTTGTTTTCGATGGCTAGTTTGATTAGTTGTTGGTTGGCTTCTCCCTGAAGATTGGTAAGTGAGATGGCTATCAGGTAAGCATCTGACAAAGGATGGACATATTCACGACTCGAGATCACCAGTTGAAATCAACCGGCGTTACGTTGGATATGTTCAACATGTGAGAAGGTGAACTCACCTCTCTTTCGGCTAGTCTAAATGTAAGGAAAGAGGCTCGATTGGATTCCGTTTTCAGCAACATTTTGTCTCCGCTTCCACTTGATTCAGAGCAGACACCATCGCCATTGACGTTTCAACATCAGCATCGTATCAAATCTGGAGTCGCTCTTACCTGTAAAGCTATAATGTTTGTCATGTTTCATTGTTTTGTAGTCCTCCGTGTCCTTTTGCTCAGGTAGTCGATTTACAGGGATTTTTTGCAGTGTTGCCATTGGGTGGCTGAGGGCTGCATTTTGAATTTGGATGGCCTCCACGCATAGGACGGTTCTGTCGCCTTGTTGCAAGAGATCTACCTTCCATAATAATTCAATTCCGGGTAAAAAGACACACACTGTAATATAGGTATTCAATTATTGTATTTTATTTTGAAAGTGACCTATCGATAATAGAAATTTTTATTGACTACTAGATAAATTAGGAAGCGCTCATAATTTGACATCCAACAGCAAGCGTTCTTAGGTATGTCATTTCACGGGAGAAAAATCACTCCTACAGTACGCCATAACTTAGATGTCTTATTAACTATTGGAATGTCTTACTGCATAGCCCCGAGGGCAGAGTCATACTTGTGTTCGATGGAGCCTGAAGCGAATAATAAAAAGTGATATTTTTTTACAATAAATAATGATAAAGTTTAGTTTACAAATAAATTACATTAATCAACACAAAACAATATATTAGATCAACAAAAAGTCAATAAATACTTGAAATAATTAAATAAACATCACTCGTCTAGGTGTTTTTAGGAAAAATATTTATCAAATCTACATAATCTAATTATTGAACTATTTCTTTCTCAATCGACAATATTATTAGCCTATTTAGTCTATCCTGTGACACTGAGACCAATACGATAATTGCAGACAACTACAGCGGTAGTTGGCAGCCATCGCACGATTAGGTAGCATGCAGTTCACACGAGCGGCCAACGTAGCGTGCGACAGCTACCGCGTCGCACGATTAGGTCACACGAGCGGCCTCCGGCCTCTGGCCCGTGTTGCGTGCGACAACCACCTCGAGAATCGACACAATTAGGTTGCGCGAACGACTGTCGTTGCACGATTAGGACACAATCAGTGTCGTATGTTGCAGGACAAAGAAGATGGTCAGAGAAGTAGATTAAGATTACCTCTTATTTGATGGATCTGTGCCTTAGTGGAAAGAATGCTAGAGAAGAATGTAATCATGTACAAAGAAGAGCAACGTCGGAGAAGAAATCACATTTAAAAAAGAATCATGTGTCAGTACATGCCTCAGAGTCATGAGAATAGGGTTTTATAGTCGTTTAAGGTTTGTGATATATATATATAGATCCTTCCCTAAAAAAGGTAAATTCGTTACCTTGATGGCTCATAGTATCGGCCCCCACAAATATAGAGGGAAGTTTATGTATGTACACAGGCGGAAGGTACATAGTAGGATAACCCCTAGATCGTCAGTTCCTGAGAATCAATCCCTGACCATAATACCAGAGATGTCATACACCCACCGTCTGCATTATGCCCAGGGGCAATATGAGCCCTTCCTTAAGTCGGACCCTAAGACGATTGCCTTCTTGGCCTAGGGGTAACTCCTCTCATCCTTGTTTTTATGTTTGTTTGTTGGAAAATTTCTTAAATTATTCCTGAAAATTAGAAACTTTGATTTTTTTTATTATCACAGACTCCCTTCTATAAGTAATTCATGTACTCTCCATTACAGTATTTTTATTATTATCTCCTGCTATAATTTCATATCTACTATAAGTGATTGTTAAATGAAAAAGTTAAATTTATAATATAGTAATTATAAAATCATAATTATTACAGTGTGAATATTTTTAACATGTTAAATATGTGTTGTGAACTACTACTATTTTATAATTATTATAACGTGTGTGACCAATTTAAGATTTAAATAGGAGATAAATATAGAAATAACATATTAAAGAGTAGTTGGGTAATATTATCTGAGTTACTGGTGGGTGTAAAAAATTAAAGTAAGTGCTCAAAACGGAGTGCCCTTTTACTTTTGCCCATAAAACATTCAGTAAATGCTAAATGAGAATTTATAACTAAAACTCTTTATCCACGCCAAAGGGTAGGGTCGGTGCCAATAAAGGGCTGGTCGCTACTTTTTAGTGCAAAGTTGTCTACACACGATTGGTGTTTTAACGTTCTTCCTCAATGCTTTCGTCAAAAGGTGCATCGCCTCATTAATTCTTTAGGGCTAGTTGTCGACAGCATTTATAATTAATATCGAGTCTTGGAAGTTTAATTTACTTATTAAGTTTATTTAATTTTCTTCATTACTAATTCTAGCTTTCTATCGAACACTAATTTTTCTAATATGTTTTAATGCCGTGGCTGTTCCTTCGTTTGGAGCCAACCATGGGCAAAATAGTCCTCCGACGGACAAGTTCGATGTTTAGTGACCAACATCACAGGGTTACTTTAGTTATTTCAGTTACTTTTTTATATTACCAAATTACCACCACCTGCTATCGGTCGCCGCCCTCTTTATCCTGACACCCACCTTCTCCGTTTGGCCCAGTACGATCTCGATCGAGGAGCGCTGCGCCAACTGTTTGCTTCATCGCTACCTCTACGGGGTTTCCTTTTCTGAGATTTGGGTCTTCTTCCCTGGTTCCGGGACATCGAATTGGGTGGGATTGAGACTGGGGTTTAGGGATTTTAGTGCCGCCTATGGGCGCCGGTGCATCCATCGTTATGAATCCTGAGGGGGAGCTCGAGACAGGCCTCGGGGACCTGCCGGAGAGCTGCGTGGCGGCGGTCCTGCTTCACCTCCACCCGCCGGAGATCTGCGGCGCTGCGCGGCTGAGCCGGACGTTCCGGGCCGCTGCGTCGGCGGACTTTGTGTGGGAAGCGAAGCTCCCGGAGAACTATGCGTATCTTATGGAGATGGCTCGCCTCGAAAATTCCAGCTGCAAAAAGGATCGCCTTTGCTTGAAGGAGGTTTATTCTCGGCTGTGCCGGCCGAATCCCCTTGACGGGGGCAACAAGGTGAGATTTTTTTTCCCCTGGTGCAGGTTTGGGTTTTGATTCAAATTGAACGCTTTTTCTTGTTTAATTGGTAAAATTATGGAAATTAGTAATATAGTGAGATTATTTTCTTTTTATGAAATTTAGATATTCTGGCTGGAGAAGAACCAGGGTGGGATTTGCATGTCGATTTCGTCAAAAGGGCTACTGATTACAGGGATTGATGATCGGAGGTACTGGAATTACGTCCCCACTAATGAGTCCAGGTATCTCATCTGAACAATAGTAAAAACAGAGTGGTTTATCTGTCATCTTTAAATTTATTCATCACATATATACTCATTCTCTGTGTATATGGTAATTTAGTTTTCTGTTTCTCTTCTTTCTTCGGATGCAATTTATCTGCCACATGGTTTTTTGTAGTCAATCTTCATCCTAAAATAACCTCGTTTCTAATCAATTATGTTGAAAACATAAAAGTTGACATTTCAGAAATATCACAAGAGAATCTAATCCAGTATGTGCATTTAGGTGGATACGGAACCAGCGCTCTTAATAACTTTGTTTCCTGACCACTACAATTTTTTAATATAATTTCTCCTAGTTTTTGCAGAAATCTAGCATTCTCACATACTGTAGAGATGGTTAGTATGACCTTGGCTATGCTCCGTTCTTGAAGTGCAGCGTATGTTACATCACAGCACTTGTGAGGACTCTTTTATAATATTTTTTTCTTTATTATTTTCTTTTTCAAAATATTAGCCCCTAGCGGATTCTGGCACGTAGGAAGGTTGTTTCTGAATCGGCCATAATGATATTTGTTATTCTATGATCACAAGTTTCAGAAACACAGATCAAACACTGCTTTTATTTAAGGGATTGTTTTTACCTAAGACGAACAAAATGAAACAGAAACTTGCAAGGCAACTAGGAAAATGGTTAAGTGCCATGTTCTCTTCAAATATCTCTGAAAATTTCTTTATTAACACAATCTGTGAATGAATCCTTGCTGAAAATTAAGTTACTAACAGCTTTCTGAACCTTTCTTAATCTTCTGTGTTAGTAAGCCATATGCTTCTATCTTTTGATTAGTATTTAATAAAAACAATTTTAAAAGTAAAAAAGAGGTAAAAGCAAGAAGTTAATAGGATAACTCTTTATTTATTAGTATTGTGAACTTTTTCCCCCTCATATGCAATAATGCAAGATCCCCTTGGATTAGTGGAGAATTGAACACAAATCCGTCGACATTAATTTGAGAGGAAATGTTGCCTTATAGCAAACTACAGCAACTTGTGGAACCAATTCATTTAATTAGCTGAAGCTTTTCTTTTCAGTTCCTTTTACTTTTTCAAAGTCTATCCTTCTTTACAGTAGATCTGAGAGATACTCTCGATGGCATGTGGATTTAGAGTAGTATTCTCAATTATTTCTGTAACAGGTAAGTTAACTGGACCAGTTAAATTGACGGAAGTGAAACAATCTTTTTGTCTACATAATTTGTTTTCTGATACAAGCATGGACTAATCTGCATGAAATATTATTGATAGATAAATAAAATTGATTGTGAAGTGTTCTTGAAAGAGTCGCTCTTAATGGAAAAGACAAAACTCATCTATGGAAAAGACAAAACTCATCTGTATGTTTAACTTGCAGATTCTATGAAGTAGCTTATCTTCAACAAACTTGGTGGTTTGAGGTTGACGGCGAAGTTGATTTCCATTTCCCTGCGGGCACTTACAGCCTATATTTCAGGCTTCATCTTGGCCGACCTGCTAGGAGATTTGGCTGCCGAATCTGCAGCTTCGATCATGTTCATGGATGGGACATAAAACCGGTGCAGTTTCAGCTGTCGACTTCTGATGGTCAGAAAGCTACTTCTCATTGTTATTTAGACAAACCTGGGAGATGGATTCTGTGCCATGCAGGGGATTTTGTTACTGAAAACTCCAACGTGTCAACCAAGCTGAAATTTTCAATGACACAAATAGATTGCACGCACACAAAAGGCGGAATCTGTGTCGATTCTGTGTTGATTTATCCCAAAGGTTTCGTGCGGGGTAAGATCTTTAACTCGTGACGGCATGGAGTCATTGCGATACACACAGCGAAAGACAGAAAACTAGCACCCTTCCCCCTAGGTCCCCAGCAATGTAGATATGGGATCTGTATCATTTTGAATCAAAAAACAGAGTTGTGAGGTTTTGATGAAGTTGAAAGGATTGTTATTAACTTAGATCATTAGGGAGAACAATGGGAAGGTTCAGCTCAGTGACAACAGAACAGGAAGTGCAATTTTTTACTGTAATCCAGTTCTGAAAATTCTGTTTAATGCTTACTAAATTTATTAGATAATGTGTGCCATTTTACTTTGAATTCATTTTTATTAGAATAATTTAAAAGGTGTTTTTTAAATAAAATTTATCATCTCATTTTTTTTTTATTTTTTTTTATTTTGTAATATTGTTGCAGTATTGTAAATTATAAAGTTGCTCACTGGATTATGAAAAAAAATATGTATACTTTATTTTACTTATTTTAGCAAATCAAAAGGAATAAACAACTCCCCCAAAAAAACATAGGAATTGTGGAGAAAAAAATCAGGACATTAATGGCGAGACAGACTCAAGACTGTGACGCAACTTGGTAAAATATCGTGTGTGTATCATTTAAAATTTTAATATTTTTAAATTAAAGAATAGAATTCATTGATGAGGTTCTAAGTTTTATAATGAACTTATACTGAGTTTTTACAAGCTTAACTATGCTGTCTAGTTTAGATACGAGGGTTTAAATATATTCAGGAGGTTATGGGGATTGGATTTGATTTAAAAATGATTTAAAATTTTCCAAGTCTATCAGCTTTGGATAAAACTGATTGTCTACGATTTGAGTATTTTGAAACTTGGGTCCGTGAAATGGATAATAATTTTTTTTTATATTAGATATCTAAGGAGCATTTGGCTTACATTTTTCTATTTTCATTTTCTAAAAAATACATATTTTTTAGAAAATAGAAAATGACTTTTAAACATTTTCTATTTTTTAAAACATACTATTTATTTTTTAAAAAAATAGAGATGAAAAATATAAAATAAATATTATTTTCTGAAAAATATATATTAAAAAAAAATAAATAAAACTAAAAAATATATAAACTAAATGTCCCCTAAATCTTAGGCGTTTACAGTCTGACTCATATTTTGCATACCAAATAAATTTAGAAAGTAACGTAACTCTTATTAGGACAACCAACATCACCAATTATTTAAATATCATATACATGTACTATGTAAGTTTCAAACCCCTGTTGCGTGAGAAAACATCCTATTTCTTAACACTCCACCATGCCATGAGAGAATGAAATCGACAATAAGTGGAGGTGCAATGGAGGATATATGTATAAATTAAATATATAAACGGCACTTAAGGATTTCAGAGAACGATCAGATCATATTGTAGGTCATAGTAGGTTGTCTATGCAATTCAAAATCTTATACGGTAAGGGGGTTGTTTTTGCTATTTGAATGTGTGTAACTTTAAGGGTGTGTTTGATTC
>JBAMIE010000036.1:3717780-3746879 GCA_037177295.1 Kaempferia parviflora | reverse complement strand
ACAAAAAAAAATTTAAATCGAAAAATTTTCTCAGGTTTGCACGGAGTGTGCGACATAAGGTCTTTAGCGTAACATTTCTCTCTCTCTCTATATATATATATAAGTGGATCAGGGGATTATCCACTAATAATTACAGCCGGATTATAATTGTGATTCGATCGTAATTGGTAGGGTTCACCGTCCCCCTTAGGTTATAGTTTGAGTCGGAACGGAGCGGACCGCCGGAGGCCGCCCCTCGCTCGACGCCAGGCATCCCAGCCACCTACCCACTGCCAACGGCCTCCGGACTGGCCGCCGACCTAGAACTAAACTATAACCTAAGAGAGACGATGAATTCTCGAAAAGATCGCAACCAATTTACGGTTGGATCACAATTACGATCCTCCCGGGATGATCTACTATTTTACGGACTAGAGGATCTCTCCTCAACTCAAACCTGCATCCTTACTATTTTTTTATATATTTTATTCATTATACTAATCCTCATATTGGTATATTAATTTTTAAAATAAAATTTAATTTAACTCTAAAAATCCTTCTAGAATCTAAATTCGGATCAATATAATCTGAATTCTATCCGAAAACCTCAATTCAAAAAATCCTTCAATCCAGACCTAATCTGAACTAAAAACCCTTCAATCCAAAGTTTTTTTTTTATTTTATTATTATTATTTTTTTAAAAAAAAAAAATTGGTCGCAGATCGAATAGTCGGGTATTTATTTTCTTTAACACCCCTAAATTACTCTGGAGTGTGCCCTAAGGTGTAGGATAGAATTTAGCTTTCCGTTTCGGACAGGCAATTGGAGAATGTAGCGGGACTAGGAGAAACTTCATTTGTTTGTTCCCAATATTCAATCATTAAACTAAACAAATGCTGAGAAACTTCATTACTTTGCTCCCAATCATTTTTTTTTTCTTTCCCAACTAAACTAATGCTGCCTGATCCAATTGAAATCATGGATGTGCTGACTCTTCTATCTAGGGCGTGTCAACAACTATTGGGGTAATAAAAATAATTAAAGATCTTAATATTTTTTAAAAATAAATATTATTTTTTAAAAATAAATTTACATAAATTATTATTAGAAATATTTATTTATTTTAATAAAATTTTAAAGGATAATTTTATACCCCATAAAAAATTATTTTCAAAATTAAAAATAGTGATCAATTATGTCACATAGTAATCATGTTAGTCTATGTCAAATATCACTTCTTTATTATTAAAATTTTAAAATTTTAAAATTATTTTATATTAAACTTTGAAGCATAATTTATTAAAAAATAATATATTTATCTAATGAATATTTTTAATTAAATAAATTTAAACTTAACTAATAAAATATTAAAATACTATCTAATTTGGCAACTAGTAATAAAATATTATAAATTATTAAATACAATAGTAAAAATTATTGTTGTGACCTAGAAGTAATAAGTTTGAGTAACACATATAATCATTATGTACAATAGATCCTTTCCTATGATCCCATATTAGCTAGAACTTTATGTACCGAGCTGTCTTTTATCAATTTTAATTTTGTTAAACTATCTATTAAATTTATTTAGTCAAAAATATTTAGTTAGTAAATATCAATGACGAATCATAAAAACAATATGAAATATAGAGGAAAAAATAAAATTTAAAGAGAAATAATATTAAATGTGCTTTTACTTAAAAAAAAACCATATATAAAAACTTAATTACTAATATATATAATCAATAACCTATTTATAATTTATTAATTAAACATAATTTTAATTAGTAAATGAAATTTTTATCGATAAAAAATAAATTAATTAAGGATTAAATTTTAATAAAAGATAAAAGTAAATTACCAACTAAATCAAATTTTAATATTAAAACAAAATTAAAACTATCAATCAAATGAAACTTTTATAAGTAAAAGTTTAAAATCAACCAATTTAACTTGCATTTATAAAAATTAAATACTATTAATCAAATACTATTTGACTAATAAAAAAATTAAAATTATTGATAAAAATAAATTTGAACTAAAATTTATTTTAATCATAATTTTAAATATTTATCATCCAAACTCATATATCTCAGCTGCTAAAACGATGTTTCTTTTTTTTGTTTAAGCTCCTGATTATGTCTATAAATTTTTTTTTTTAAAGTTTAGGAGTTGAATTATAATATTAAAAAAAATTAAATTGAAATAAAATTTTAGATATGCACAAGTATGCAGGACAAAGTGTGCAGAATATCAAAATCAGCTTTAATACTCTTGTTGGTCTTCCGATTAGCCTCTATCAAGTCGGTTGTTGCTATGCTGAGCAACGTAAGGACCCAAACGAAGATCTCCAACGACCATGATTAAAAAGGCTATAAAAAGAATTAGAAGGGACGACAAGTGAAGATCCCTCCGATCAAGTTAGATCTCCCAGAAAAGTTTAAGGAAGAAAATAACAAAAGCGTGAAAAAAGTAACAATCTCATCTTTCTCTGATATTCTCACCGTTACCTTTGTACAGGAAGTGGGAAGATGACCAGGATTCTCATTTTTTTTCTTTTCGCCAAAGACCGAGACCTCTGTAGTCTCGGTCACATCACTGCCTTAAAAGCTCAGTAGGTAATACTAAAGACATCCATAGTCTGAACCTCTTTAAGAGGCTCTTTCATTACTTATATCAATGTCACGTCAAAAGTAAAAATCTTTATATGTCTCTTCACTATCAAAAACTCTCTAAACAACTTTTCGTTTGTCCCACAATTTTTCATTATATATATCTCTCCTTCCTATTTTATCTTATATATAATTTAATTTTTATAAAATTTAAATTTGACGTATTCTTTGTTTCCCCTCTTTTTGTTTTTATTTTATTTAACAAAAAATTAATTAATAAAAAAATAAAAAAAAATGAAACTCGGAGCCGCTCGTTGTCAGGAGGGAGGTTCCTCCCTCCTGATACGTCCCCATGGGAGTTCCCAAAGGAGCTCCCATTGGAGATGCTCTAAGAACCAAACCAATAGTAGACATTTTCTTTTCTTATATAATTTTTTTTGATAATTTAAATTTACCTTTAGGGTTCAGGGGTTAGGTTATATTATTAAGCAAAAAAAAAAAATATTCAAATCAAAAAATATTTTCAAATTTGCACGGAGTGTTCAACATAAGGTCTTCAGCGTAGTAACATTACTCTATATATATGTGTGTGTGTGATTTTAAGATCGAATATACTCAAAGTTTAATATTTAGGAAGGGTCTACAAAAACTTATTTGTCAACAGGGAAGTTGTGTGCTACATGATGGATCATAGTGGCAACTGAATCTACTACTTCCAGTTCCTCCTGTGCTCCGATGTATACACCAACTACAACACCATATTCTTCAGTGGAAACATACACGCCCTAAACGTTCTCTAAGACCCATGGACGTCAACACCGACTGTCTTTTCCGCCGCTACACGCTCTATGAATTCAACCTCCTTCGTGTCAATGAGTACACAAAACTTTACGACCAGAACAAGTATCCAACACCGCGCCGCCTGGACCTCCCAAGTCGGGGAGCTTAGACAAGGAGGCATAGTCGATGGTCTCATGGCCACGCACCCCCGATCTTATCACGTGGATTAAATTATTGCAATGCTCGAGTTTCAAGGCCGTTCCTTGGCCAACCATCCAGGTATCAAGAACAGTCGCCCGCGGGATGCCTCGCTGGAGCCACACCTAACCCTCGATGCAATCACTATTGTGGAGGTTGTCTCCGTCGTCTCTTGCTGATTGATACACTTATCGATGCAATCTTATCATCCACTTTCTAATGAACATTTTATCGAACAACTCGCATGCAAGTACGAAGATAAATCAAAGTGGGGGAGAGGTGTGGGTGGATCTATGGACCCGTGATAGAGGATGTGATGACGGAGTACAAGATGCATAATCGTGGTTGACGGTCAATCTACTACATCATGAAATGTGACGCTTTTCGAGGAACATTGCCAATCAACTTCACCGACCAGCTACACAAAGTGATGTGACAGGCGATTGGCTCCGTGGAAATCTTCTCACACAACAATACCTTCCTTGAAAAAAAAAAAAAAAAACAATACCTTCCTTACCTCTTTGTACTTCAAATTTATATAGTGTCTCCTGCCTCAACACTGTCATCTACCCCTTCATTTAAGATTTTGATACCTTAAAATTTTTTAAACCTAAGATACTTGAGTCACTTGTTTCACTACGAGTCGGGGCCTGACTCCAAACATATCATGTTCATACTCTGCAAGCTATGAGCAAAAGGTACAACGATGCAGAACGCCGGTTAAATAAAGAACGAGTTTGAAATCCTAGCTAAGGTAAAAAGTTGTGCTAAGGTAAAATAGATTTATCTTATCTATAATATTATCGTTTACTTGAAAAAAAAAAAATAAATTTGAAAGAATGTAGAGGTTACATTTTAGGCAAGCACTACCAGCTTCTTTGCAAATCCAGGCTCAAATTGCTCAATTTGGCTTCATAAAATCTTACATTTTCGTTAAAAATAATAATTAATTTTCTAATTCAAAATTCATACCAATATTAATAATATGATGACTATTTGGTATAAATGTGTTGAAAAGTTGATTCATTAGCTCTAAATATTTTCGTCAATTAGCTAATACGAAGGATGTAAACTACACATAATTATTAATCATTAATGCCTCAAGTACGAGGGAAGACAAATTCAATATAACACCCCATATCTTAACTGTTATAGAAAAACAAAAGATGACTACTTGACATAAAGGTCGTAGGCTAAAGATAATCAAAAGACTAAACAATACAGAAGATATTTCTCCTAAATTCATCGAAAATTAATCTCATGTGATGACCATCGAGAAGAATAGATAATAACGAAAAGTGAATTTTGGAGTACATTGAATAAAATGTAAAAGAATTGAGGGGTAAAATAAAATATTGCACGGTAAGGATATGTAAGTAATTTCAGGTATCTTAATAAAACCTTCTCCCCTATCCTTCGTCCATCCCAAACCCCTTCTGGCGCTCCGAATGGGCTCCCACGCAGCCCATTCACTGCAAACCCCCCTCCCTCGCTCCTCTTCTCCGCTCACCGATCCTCCTCGTCTCTTTCATCTCCGGCCCTTCCCTTCCCCTCCCGCACGCTGCTGCTCCAGAAGGCGCCACTCCTCAAGGATTACCTCTATTCGAGCCTCCTCTTCGAGCACAGGAGACGGATCGACCCAGTTCACCTGGGAGAACTTCTCCGGTTCACTCCGCCGTGGTTCCGCCCGGTTCGTGACCATCTTCGCGGAGCGCTTCAGGAAGGAGACCGGGCTTGACATTGACGGCGCCAAGACCGGCGAGCTGGTCGAGCGAGCACGCGATGCAGTTAACAGGGGACGAATTGCGGTCGATAGATTGTGGCTGGAGTTGGTGCCTTCGTTTCTGGAGTGGAACAAGTGGGAGAATTGGAAGGCACGTCTCTCTTGACTTGAATCTATGCGAGATTGATCTATCGTGATTATCTTTCTAGCCAAAACAGTAATCTTGCACAGTAGGGTGGACTAATCTTCATCTTTTCTCCGTGTGATTTTTCTGAGTTGTTCTACTGCCGTGTTGAACGTAGGTCCTTCTGAGTAACCACTCAGTCAACTGAATGTGCTCATTTCCTTTTATGCCCTGTGTTATAAGCTTTATGATGGGTGTCGTGAATCTTGATATAATTAAATTACAGGAATACAATTAGCTGAATTATACCCAGTATTTTCCATTCTCTCATTCTTGCTAATAATCAACATTCCTATTCTCATTTTCATGCCTTAAATCATTACTAATAGCTGAAGTCACTTCACTAATATTTACATTCTTTGGTTAATTTGTGAAATTACAAGTACTGGTTGTTGCCACTAGGACATTAAGAAGTGGGAACCAAGACGCATTGGAGTGCTTCTTTTGTATGTTATTACTGTTTCAGTTTCTTGCCGTAAATTCTATGTGGCTTTAACTAGTCATATCAACCATCAAAGTAAGAGAGAATTAACTGAAGCCTACATGGAAGCTTTGATTCCTGAACCCTCTCCAGCTAATGTTAGGAGGTATGTGAAAAATATTTTGACTTTTTGTTACTGTATTTCTCTTTTGCTTCCAATGCCTTTCTAGATTAATGTCAGAGTCAGACTATCTTGACTTTAAATTTTATCTTATTTTAGTTCCACCACTACTACCTCAGAGATTTTTAAATAAGAATGTGAAACAAGTTCTGCAATTTCAGTAATTTGAAATGTTTAAACATCAATATGTTTGTTTGTGGGTTATTTTACTTGTCCACATTGATTTTAAAATAAAATTACTCAAATGGATACATTCATTTTTGAATGGACGGAGCTGTTATTTATCCTCTACCATTGGTATAATTTTCTATTTTTCTCTTTGCATCACACGGCTTGACTGGCTACGACCCTTAAGTGTAATTTGTAGACTATCTGGAACTCTGCTCTATTTTCAGGTAATTTTGTTCAATATTTTACGTAACACTATTTTGGAATATGAAGGAACACACCACTATTGTGGAATATAATGAACACAAGATAAATCATTGTTTCTTATTCTTTAGGATCAATTAATTCATAGGTAAATTGAATACTTTTGTGTTAATATAGTTTTACTGTTGGAACTAAAACAAGGATGTTCATTTGCATGCTTTATTTCATTAAATTTTCTCAAGATATTTAATGTGCATTAATTTTAATTTATTTACTTCTGCTTTTATCCTTGTTCCCTAATTTCCCCGTTATAATACTGAGATGTGCAGTTGATTTGTGGGTTTTATATAGATGGAAGCTGTTTTTTTCATTGTTGGCAACTTTCTTATCATCTATTTTGCAGATTTAAGAAGGGCATGTGGAGGAAGGCAATGCCTAAAGGATTAAAAATAATGAAGTTTATTGAAGGATCAAGCGGCCAACTTATTCAAGATAAGTCTTATGTTGGAGAAGATGCATGGGACGAAGATCCTGCACCTCCTGAAGATGCTCTATCTAAGATCATTGATAGAGAGAAAACCTTGAGCCTTGAAGATAAGAAAAGTTTGAAAGAAAACTTGGGTATCCCAGGTTGATTTCATTTTGCTTTTGCACATATAATCTATCAGTACTTGGTTTTGGTGGTTTAGGCATTTAATGAATAGGCTATTCAATCCTTACATCTTCTGAGTAAAATCCCTCAACCATAAATGCCCTATTCTCAAACAAAACGAATCTGTAAAAGGAAAGTATTTCATCTGATACAAATTTTTAGATAAAAGTGCTGAACTACATTGCTCAAAAAGTTGTTCTACACATGACATCTTACCTTGAGATTCTACCAATTAAAAAAAACTTAATTCAATATTTTGTAGAGTTTGAAGAATCTTGGCAAGTATTGCCTATAAGGAAAATGTAAATCTAAAACTGATTTTCTTTATTAGTTGAGTGATGAAATTGTTTTTATTATTATTTGGAAACATGAATTATATGACTTCACTGCATGGTATGCAAGATTACTAATATATAATTTAGTTATATCATTTTTTATTGAATTGACTATATTGTCTTTAGTCTTCCTCTACCACTTACACATTCTACTCTAGTATATCCATCTCTTTTAATTTTAGACTATTGGTCATTCAACATATCCATATAATATCAACTTATTTTCTCTTACTTATCATCTATTCGAGGCACAATTCTATCAAAAATTTTTAATTCATCCCTTTCAATAACTTTATACATCCATTTTAACTTTCTCATCCACGCTACATTAAATTTTTGTTCATGTTGTTTCCTAACAATCCAACACTAGTTCAAAAAATAGTTGTAGGTCATACCAGATTGTTATGAAAAAATTCTTTTAGCCTAAGGGGAACATAATGATCACACAAGGCTTTAGAAGGCTCTCTCCATTTCTGATGCCCATTCTTTGTCCTATTAATAATTTCTTTGATTGATTCCCTTGTTGAATAATATATTTCTAACACTCAACTTATGTCTTTTCATCTTATCTATTCTTATCAATTATGTTTCTTGTTATTAAAACAATATGAAAATTCCATTGATTGTTTTCTTGTTATTGGAACTACATTTCATATTAAAAACATTTGTTATGCATGCTGAAAACTATTAGTTTCCTCTGTTTTTCTTCATAATTTACCCATCCAATCTAATATAATCACACTGTTGTCTATTAATATAATACCAATGGATGACTTTGGCTAGTTCATCTAGTACCAATGGAAAAAAGATAAGGACTTAAACCTGACGCTTGATATAAACCTAGAACAATAGAAAGATCAATTATCACACTGCTACTAGATTTACCTCTAGCAACAACATTATCAGACCTATTTTTATTACATCAATTTAATTATTACATGTTCCTTGTAGATCAAAACCCCACCTTAATAGTTATCTAGCAATTCTATCATAAACTTGTTGAAATCTCTAAAAATAATATGCAAAAATCCTTCTCTTTATATATATATATATTTGCATTAGTTGTCTCATCTCTTATTCTCCTCTCAAGATTTTCCTCCAAAGTCATCATTTTCTTTTACATTATCAAAAAAAAAAAAAAAAAATCATTGCTTTATTTTATTTACATTTAATACACCTAAATTTCAGTTTTATTTTTTTTTTGTTCAATAGCTATAGTATCATCTTCATTGAAGGGGAGCTTTGGCACAACGGTAAAGTTGTTGCCATGTGATTTGGTCGTCATAGGTTCAAGTCGCAAAAAGAGTCTCTTGCAATGCAGGTAAGGCCGTGTACAATAAACCTTTCCCCGACACTCGCATTGACGGGAGTTTCATGTGCTAGGCTGCCCTTAGCTATAGTATCATCTTTATCAAAATTGTAATTGGGTTTTATCACCAGGATGAGTCCACATTCAAAAACAAAAATTGTTAAAATAAATGCTTAAATCATGTCACCCTAAATAACATTTTTTAATCTCTTTTCTACATTCTACCTATGAATATTAAACACACATTACACATACTCCAAACTAGTGAGTATATGTTTTCTAACATTCACATATTTTATGCTTTTTTATTTTTTCAAGAAGGTGCTACTGTCAGTTCAGTGGATGAATATGACGGTGCAACATGGAGGGAAAGACTAAGAAAATGGAAAGAAATTCTGCAAAAGGAAAAATTTACTGAGCAAATGGATTCCCTTAGTGCCAAGTATGTAATTGATTTTGATATGCAAGAAGTTGAAAGGAGTTTGCGTAAGGAAGTTGCAGAGAGGACATCAAATTCTTCTGGGAGCAGAGCACTTTGGATTTCTAAGAGGTGGTGGTATTATCGTCCAAAGTTGCCCTACACATATTTTCTCGACAAACTTGATTGTTCTGAGGTATGATTTTGGCTTTCTCTAATTACTTTATCTCACTTATTGCAAATAGGCAGATAAATGAACTTAGAGATACTTTATTTGTCTGATCTTTATCCATTAGTTACTTTATTTGCTTGATCTTTATTCCATTTGTGTTTGATTCTAGAATAATTTTCGGTAATTTGAATGTTTACTGAAGTAAATCATTCAATAGGAAGGTTTGGCTAATAGAGACTTATACATGGCTCTTGAGGACATTAAAACATCTTCCTTCCAAGAATTGGTATTTATTTAGTCTCTAGAAGAATGTTTCAGTTACATTGGTTTGGTTTAAACAGGTTGCTTCTGTTGTCTTCACTGAGGATCTTAAAAGAATATATGTGACAATGAAAGAAGGCTTTCCTCTAGAGTATATTGTAAGTCTGGCTGAATGCTTTCTTAATCTTAATGCATAATTGGATGATGTAACCGGTACTTTATTATTATATGTTTGGCAGCCAAATTTATTCTCAGTGAATATTTATTGTGTAGGTTGATATTCCACTTGATCCATACTTGTTCGAGAGCATCTCTAATTCGGGTGTTGAAGTTGATCTCCTTCAAAAGCGGCAAAGCTATTATTTCTTCAAAGTTGTTTTTGCATTACTACCAGGGTTACTTATTTTGTATCTTATCAGAGAATCTGTTATGCTTTTGCATGTTACAAATAAACGATTTCTATATAAGAAGTATAACCAACTTATTGACATGGGATATGCAGAAAACTTCATACTGGTGAGCTTTTTGATTATATGTTAGATCTTCACTTTTAGTCTTTTTAACTATTAATGTTGTTTCTCAAATGGCCATCTAATAATTCTCATGCACATGTAACAGCCAGTATCAAATTTTGATGATTCCAGATCAATGTACAAAGAAGTTGTTTTAGGTGGTGACGTTTGGGATCTTTTAGACGAGATAATGATTTACATGAATAATCCAATGGAATATTATGAAAAACAAGTTGCATTTGTTCGGGTAATTTATGCATAATACACTCTTTTGTCTATTATGAATTTAAGTTTTTCTTGCACATTTTACATAATGATTTGTTAGTTTTGTGATTCCTACTTGTGATTCTAATACTTCATAATATGTGCTTGCTTAGGGTATACTTCTTTCAGGACCTCCTGGGACTGGTAAAACACTTTTTGCCAGAACCCTCTCAAAGGAGAGCGGAATGCCTTTTGTATTCGCCTCTGGTGCCGAATTCACTGATAGTGAAAAAAGTGGTGCTGCTAGAATTAATCAACTTTTCTCTATTGCCAGGAGAAATGTATGTATTATCTGTTCTCTCTATCTTATTTGTACGATATATTATCTCTCTTGATATTAAGGTAGTGTTCTTTTACAACTTTTAGGCATCAAGTGTAAATACTAGTTTTGTATTAATCAGTTAAGTTGTGATTAATCAGAACGAGCATTGTAGAATTCTTGGTTTCAATTAGTTTGTCTTGTTACTTGCCAACTTCTCAAGACAAAGTGACCACGCTCAATTATTATGTCCATACAATGTATTGGTAGTTTTGCTATAATGTTATAAATCTTGATGACCATCTAAATTCATTATCTTGATCCAATCAATTATTTCTTGTAAGACTGATAATAAACTATGGTGTCTTGATCCAGACTAGTAGATGTCCAAAGTGTGTACTTCGAGGTTTAATTGGACCAGTTGATTTATAAATGAATTTAATACTCATGTCCTACTTTTCTATATTGAAGTTTTGTTTTGAATTTCTCCACCCTAAAACTTTTTTTTTTTGTATGTGGTGTTTTAACTGTTCTGACTAGAAGCCTTTAGCCATCACCTTTGATTGAAGGAGCCTTGAGGAGAATGAAGGGAATGGCCTACATCCTTCTCATAAAATAATCTGGTCCTAGAACATTATGCTCTTAGAGAAGGGATTTTAAATGTCAGAAACCATAGTCTGTATGCTTGCTGGCTAAGATTTAAATATGTTTATTATAATATGTATGCATGGATTACGTATTTAAAGTGCTTTAATGTTTATAAAATTTTACAAGAAGTATTGGGGGCTGGAGGCTTCCATGTCTAGGAAAAAGAATCAACCAATACCTTTCACTGGTAAATGCAGCAAAACAGAAAAGTAATAAAAGACATGAAATTTTAAATGGTTCAACCTAAGATTTTGGCCTACATTCATGAGGAAATAATGTTTCAGTGAAGGATACAAATATTAGAAGACTCTTGAATCTTGCTGCCTTTTGGTCATCATCTATGCTTAGGTTTCACCAAGAATGCAAGCTTTTGCCTCTCTTTCTTTGTCTCTTATCCTTCCAAAGTTGTCAAGCATACTTTCTTAAGAACACAATTTACATATAAATGTCACATTGTGGGTTATTTTCAGGGAAAAGATACCAATTCATTATGTTTCCTTAATCTCCTAGATAAAGGAGTGGATCAAGACATCACTACTTATATAATATATTACTTTTTTATCTTGAGTCATCTCAAACATAATCTAGTGTCACACAGACCTTTGGTTGTTTGTCTGTTCAATGTTTGAAATAATATCCATGATAAATATCTTATAGATTGTCATTCTTGTGGAGTTCTTTACAAACATACAGTGATTTAGCTTTTGTACTTGTTTCAGAATTAATCATTCTCTTGATAGAGATACAGTATCATTCTGATTATTGATCTTTGTTTCTTTTTTTTTTCTTTTCTTTTAGGCCCCATCTTTTGTGTTTGTGGATGAGATTGATGCCATTGCTGGCCGTCATGCAAGGAAAGATCCACGAAGATGTGCAACATTTAATGCTTTGATCGCACAACTTGATGGAGAGTGAGTTGCTTCCTCCATAGTTAAAAATCAGTTGAATTGAGTCAACTGAGCTTCTGGTCACTTTCATTTGTTGTACCAGTGGATCATGGGTTAATCTTCATGTTGACCCATGAATTGACCCAGCTGAAATCACTAATTGAACCGACTTTAATGAATCAGTTGAATTGTATATTTATTAAAAAAAATATCTGCTAAATATTTGAAAGAAATATTTTATTAGTAAATTAATGCCCTCGTGCCAACCGAAATTTAAATAGTAAACACAACAAGATACATATCATAAAACCAAAACCTGTAGAATTAGCACATGACGTGATGCTAAGTTAACAATCCAACTAAAATCCAGCAAATGAAAATCTAGTAGAATAAGTATTAGATATGAATAAATATGGCACCTTAACATTATCACTTTAAACCTGATCAAAGTACACAACATCATGAATCTGTCAAGCAAAAGATAAAGACAAGTTTTTTATCTACATTTTCCTTGCGTTATTCCTTACACTGAAGTGCATTTTGCACTTTGGCCAATTTTTAACAAAAATGGTCTGACACTTTGCCACTCAGTTAGGTCATTTTTTTTCCCATGCAATTGAATTGTTACTTGTTCAATCTAAATTTTATGTAATTCCAATATGTGATTAATGGAGCTTTTAGTTTCTGGTTTTTCCAGTCCAACTCGCTGGTCAATTTTCATAAATATACGTCTGTATTACTTTGTTTGATAAGCATTTCTGATATTAATTTATTATTCTTCAAAAGCAAATTGGTGCATTCATGAGCTAATTTGAAGCAAATAAGAACACGGATCCTCTTTTGTGGAAGCAACCATTTACACTTGATTTTGATTGTGTTGTTAATAACAGAACATGCATAGGGTATTTCATGCAAGTGATTTTTTTAATTGTCTAATATACTTTTTTTCCCAATGCTTAAAATATGCACAAAACATATCTATTGTTTAGACAGCTGTAAATCTGTTTTTTCACCTGTTCAATAGGAAAATCATAGTGATAAAAGAGGGATACTTCAACATGAAAACTCACAAACTTCGATAACCCAATTTCTTTATTGGAGTTGCTCATTTTCTCTCATGCCGTGGTTGATTAATTTGGACTGTATAAAGCCTTTTTTAGTAACGACTGAAACAACATATCACCCATGAGAGTTAGGGTATTCCTAAACTATGTTCTAGTTCTACTATCCCCTACACATTGTCAAAAATTGGCCGTTGATGCTGTGCTTTAGTTTTGCTTATCTTGCTTGTAGAAAAGGCAAGCTTATGTTTGAAAGGATAATTCTATATGTGCCGATAAATTCGAAGTTAAATACAGCTGTTATTGCATGATTCTTCCCCCTTTGCTGAGGAGGTTCTTCATCTGAGGCCTATTAATGACTGCAAGAGAATCTTAGAAAATTCTGCATTGGAGGGAGTGTGATGAACCCTATGCTTATTGCAATGAAACTGTTGCAGAGGGACTTGCCAGATTAGTTCCTACTTATTGCAATATAAAACTATAGTGAATTCATAGTCGTGAAGTTTTAGGTCTCAATACATTGTTCAACCTGAGACATTGCAGACGATTGGTTTACATGTACTAATCTTGTTTAGAATGTCCTTAGTAGTTAGTCCTACAAATCTTGTTAAACATAAACAATAGATGTTATGCAAGGGTGTTTGGAATTTGAACTGTAAGTAAAGGAGATGTAGTGTGTGCTATTGTTGAACCATACTTAAAATGATAATACGGAGTGTAAATGCAAAGCATTATGGGATAATCATTATTCAAGGTCACCTAGATTCTGAGCTTTAATTAATTGGTGATGCTCTATTTTACCTAGATTACGTTGTTGTAGACCAGAAATATATCCTTTCAGTTGACAACTGACAGTGGCAAATAGTCAAATACTGGGTCCCATACAGACATGCAGTCCTTATGCCTGATACACTGAGATGTTCTTTATAACATAATATTTAGAAATTTAATATTTCAATATTTATGAACACAAATAAAATAAATAATAAATATTACCTGTATGTCATTGATGGATAAATCGTATTAAATTATAAAAATATTTTTAAGTATTTAGTAGTATAAGTTAAACAATTGAAGTAACTTTAGGTATATTAAGCAATATAATTGTGATTGCTTCAATTCTTAAAATATGTTAAAATAATAATAATTAACAGTAAGTTTATTCTAATTAATTGTTATACCGTGATTAATTTATATTAAGAAAACTCTGAATATACTTTTACCAAATTTTGTAAATTCTAAAATTTTTGCAAAGAAACTTTGAGAATTAGATTATCTTATACTAAACTGCTTTTTGATAAAGCAATTGATCATAAACTACTTTCCTAAATACACTGTTGAACTGCAAAGTGATGCCAAACCCAGCCTATCTAATGCAATCCCATATTTTTTAGCAGTTACATTGGTAATAATGCATAACATCAAACAACATGAGTTTATTTAAACTTAGCAATCAATATTTACAAAACTTGTGCCATAATTTAGCAAGTAATCATCCTAGTATAATTCTATGTATTTTTTTTTTTTTGGCACATCAATTTAAGAAATGTTTGTAATGCAAGACCTAACACAACATATACCACTGCATGATAACCCATCTTCACAAACCAAATATAATGTTTAACTATGCAGATAGAACATGCTCTTCATTTATCTATTTGACAAGTTATTTATCCATTTGGCAAATTTTTAGTTTAAATCAATATTAACTTGGGCATGAGTTGAATTTTAATAAGCTAGGAGTTAGTTTAGCCTGCATAACCCTAACCATTTAGTACATGAGCCTATGCAATCTCATAAGTGGTCCATATAGAGGGTCTTAAAAATGCTGATGCAGATAAATAAGAACAGTAAGATGAATATGATGTTTTGTTTCCTTTCACCTGTTGAATAGTTTGTTACTTACCCTGAATTACAGGAAAGAGACAACTGGACTGGATCGATTTTCTCTAAGACAAGCTGTAATTTTTATCTGTGCAACTAATCGGCCAGATGAGTTAGATGATGAGTTTGTTCGCCTAGGGCGGATTGACAGGAGGCTATATATTGGGTTACCTGATGCAAAGCAGCGAGTTCAGATATTTGGTGTACATAGTACTGGAATGAAGCTTGCTCAAGATGTTGACTTTGAAAAAGTGAATCTACACTTCATTACATTCAATTTTCATTTGTTATACTGTTATTATGACTTTTTAAGCTACTATTGTCTCTTGTTTTATCCATTGCCCAATAAATACAAAAACAAAAAGCTCTTGTTTTGTGTGTGTAAGAGCTAGAACAGTTTGTTGAAATTAGAGTAGGCCGGTCTGACTGTCTCTCATTTGTTAATTTTTGCTCTTGTTTCTTATCCTTCTCCTTTGTAGCTAATTTTTATGCATATTGTAACCAGCTAGAATAATTATGGTAATTTGCACTCAAGAAT
Organism: Kaempferia parviflora; assembly: GCA_037177295.1. Classification (NCBI taxonomy): domain Eukaryota; kingdom Viridiplantae; phylum Streptophyta; class Magnoliopsida; order Zingiberales; family Zingiberaceae; genus Kaempferia; species Kaempferia parviflora. The sequence goes on along the minus strand of JBAMIE010000036.1, from coordinate 3,731,229 downwards.
CTATTTTCCTCTTTCCTGCCTGGTAACTAGAATTCCTTCCATAGAGTTCAGGCTGAATATTACTTGTTTCTGTTTTAGAATTTAATGTTTTTTTTTTTTTCAATTTGTCTTTTTTCATTGTTAATAGTTTGGATCTTCTATCTAAATTTTAATCATCTTCCTTTATGACATTACCCCATGCCAATTATGGTAGATTTTCAGATACATGATGAGCATGTATGTGTCTATTTAGTTTTCAGGATATGGGACCTAAAGATTCAATGCCAATAAACCATGCTATTGATGAACCAACATTTTACCTGCAATGTTAGATTTTGCAGGAAACACACTGATTATCAATAGCCAACTCATGCTATGGCTGTGGTTAAAATCAATTTATTTTTGATATTTACACTCAGATTCAACCCATTTTAAAAAGTTTTCATTTTTCAAAATTATTATGAATTACTTCCAAGCTCTGGAATCTGTACAAAATTTTCTCTTCATATTTTTTATTGTACTTCTAAAGAAAAAATTTATATCTTAAAGTTTTGGTTATTTCTTAAACCATTTTTTTATTACATGAACTGATTATGGTGCTTCATATATGGTATGCCTAGCTTGTTTTTCGGACTGTTGGCTATTCTGGAGCTGATATTCGGAATCTTGTCAATGAAGCAGCGATTATGTCAGTAAGTGAAATATAAATCTTATGTTCTCTGCAAAATTGATTTTTTTTCTTAATGATGTTTGAATAAGCTGGCAGAGAAAAGTATTTAGCAATATTCCATAATCCTCAGTTGTTTCCTCATGTTAGATCACAACACTTCAAAATTTGAATCTTAATGATTGATCAACCATGAAAAGGCACTATGGGTTTATCCAAGGTTTAAAATATTGCTATATCTAGCTCGTTTCCAGTTAGAAGTTGAGATATCCCTTGAGATGATCACTCCAGCTTGGAACTTTATTGGAATTTTTCTCCAAAATGGAATGCTCCAACCAATCGCTGGTATGTGAGATGCTAGAACACTAGAATGATATTTTAAACCTTTGTTGGACCTAGATAAATAGAATTTTTAATTTAAAATTTATTGTTGAAACAAATCGAAGATACAACACTTACAATGTAGGAAATCACCTCAAATATTTATATTTTGACAGAATGTTTGGATTTTAGATTACTCATCTCAGAATTGAGATGCAGGTCTTTAGCTGTGGGCCACCATAGGCTAGTCATCCAGGGGCTCCTGGAACAGTGTGTCCAGGTGCAGGCATTGAGTCACAAATGACAGAGGGTGGTCAAGGTGTTGGTGTCGTCAACCCTCAGCTGTCACTGCTATGATGGAGGTGGACACGTCCTCTGCATGCAATGTGGGAAGTGATGAGGATCAGGTGGTGGTGCTGGTTTGCAGAGAGGTGACAGATCACAGATCATGGAGAAGGATTCACTAAGAGTGGGCTGTGGTTGCTGGAGGGTCACTGTTAGGCTCTTAGACATGCAGCAGAGATCATAGGTTGGAAGGAGGTGGCTTGAGTGTTTGGCAAAAAGAATGAAAGTAGGGGAGAAGGATTGAGTCGATCCTGAGAAAATACCATAGCTCTTATATCAGCAACGTTAAAATCCAATTTGCCAAAACAAACTCTTATTATACAAAAAATAGTTAACTTTCAGTAAATTGAATCCCTTTCAAATACTCCAAACCAAACAACTAGAAATATACCAAATTAAATCAAAATTATACCACACTCCTAACAAGACAATTTAAACACTTCCTGTAAAAGAGTTATTCTCCTTAATAAGAGGATCTACCAAAGCACTTAAAAATCTAAGTCTTAAAAAAAAAAAAATCCTCATTTGCATACTTTATGATTCTATTGATACATGCCGTGCTTCAACTGATACATTTTAAAGAGTTACAATGTTTGAATCATATCTCCGTAAAAAGTAAATCAAATCTCACTTTGCCATACATTGCTGCTGTTTTCACACAGTTTATGGAATCGGCATGGTTCACAGAGAATAACTGATTTCCTTATGTATCATGCTTAACATTCTTCAGTTGAATAAGTCAGGAATTTAGGATGAAGCTTATTTTTGTTCTTATCTTTCCTGGATTTTAGTTTCCACTAGTACTTTTTTTTGGCGCTGGGTTTCTTTGTTTTCATGCATTCTACCTGATCCCGAGTAAAATAGGACCTTAATTTTGTTTGTTTTCTATGTTTTTTCAACTAATCTTCTTGAATTTATCTCTACACACCATCAATACAAATTTTTGTGGCTTTCAGGTAAGAAAAGGTCACTCTATGATCACCCAGAAAGACATAATTGATGTGCTAGATAAACAATTGTTAGAGGGCATGGGAGTACTGCTAACTGAAGAGGAGCAACAAAAGTGCGAAGCTAGTGTATGTACTTGTATTTCTTAAAGTTTGACTGTTAATTATTTGCCTGTTCGGTCATTTACCTTATTGTGATAGGTCTCCGTTGAGACAAGGAGGCTTCTTGCTGTGCATGAAGCTGGTCATATACTGCTAGCTCATTTATTCCCTCGCTTTGATTGGCATGCATTCTCTCAGTTACTCCCTGGTGGTGAGGTATGAATATTGGTTATTAATTTTGGTCAAACTATAATTTTGGTATTTTAGATTTATTACACAACCAGAATAGATGAAGATATCTTTGATGATTAAAATGTAAATATGCAATTATTCACGAGCAATTATGTTTAGCTTTGAATGACAGATAATGAAGTGATATAACTATAAAATAATTTAGTAGTTTTTTTTCATAGAAAATGTTAAATTTCATAGTTTGACAAATTGAATCAATTAGAGATGAGAATGTAAGAGAAATAAAAGAGAGAAAGTATACTTAACATAGTTAAAAATATTTGATAGCCTAATTATGGCCTTAAAAAAGAGCTTGATGAAAAAAATAAGGTCCATGTAGTGGACCCAAATATCTGGCACTCACAACAAGTCATTCTTGTTATGATCATTGTAATGATTTTCTAGGATTGTGATTTTTATATCATGTCGAAGTATTTTGTTATGAAGGTTTTGTCTCCCCATTAATGCTCTCTATTACCAGGAGACTGCACTATCTGTATTTTACCCTAGAGAAGAGATGGTAGATCAAGGATATACTACGTTTGGGTATATGAAGATGCAAATGGTAGTTGCACATGGAGGGCGGTGTGCTGAGAAAATTGTTTTTGGAGATGACATCACTGATGGCGGAAGGGATGATCTTGAAAAAATAACCAGAGTATGGAAAATTTTCTTTCATTCTAGAAACTATTATTATTTTTGTTTTCTGATTCTGTGTACTATTATTCTAGAATCGTAGGAAAGTTTTAGTAGTACTACAATTTAACTTTTGGTCCTTTCCTAGTTTGATATTTAATTTATTTTCTAGATTGAATTCTTGTAGGTATAGAATTATCTCTTATCTTGAATGTAGTTTAATTTTACTGGGGTTGTCTTTCAGGTATTGAGTTACCTTTTATCTTGAAAGAAGTTTATTTCCAATTTTATTTGATTGAGTCCTCAAAAACGAAAAAAACCTCAATTCCTCTCTTGCGTAACAATCTTTGGCATACTAATATTCCTCATTTATGAGCTTTCATTTTCTATACGAGTCATTTTTGTTTATCTTGCATCAGTTGGTATCTATTCTCGGAGTGAGGTTTGATCTCCTTCTGTGCTACATCAAAACATTACTACTACAAGAATAAGCTGTAATGCTCCAGTTAGTAGAATGCAATTCAGTTTGTGTTTGATTTAGGCCCTATTGTTTAAAGAGGAGAGAACCTTAATTGAAAAGAAATCATAGTAAAAAAATTGAAAAATGTTTTCTTCCAATTGCTTATTGGAGCAAAGAAAAGACAGTGGGAACCTTAATTTTCAAAATTTTATTTGTTAAAAACATCAAAAAAATTAAAAATAGAGGATTTTAATGTATGATTTGAGCTCCATTGCATGTGAAAGAAATTTCCACCTAAATCAGACAAGCAACATAGGAAAATTGTAGAAATGTTTTCCCGTCTTCCTTTTCTCCTATTTTTCCACTGAAAGAAATTGAGGGAATGTGATAATTTTTCTATTAGATTATTCTCATAATATTCAATTTGTCTTTTGATGGTATAGATAGGCAAGAGTACTTCTACACAGGATGGTCAACATTTCTTTATTACTTGAGACACTGCATGTTCGATATTTTAATGTTTTCTTGTTTATGTTTGGGATATTTATTACTTGTTATTTTAGGTTCTCTTATTGTACGTTATGCTTTCCTTCATGGCCATAACAAATTATATCATAGATTGCTAGAGAAATGGCGATCAGCCCAAGAAATTCAAGATTGGGTCTGACTACCCTTGTCAAGAATGTTGGATTCAGAGATCGTCCAGATAATCCAGATAGTGAATTAATTAATTATAAGGTGCTTAAATTTGACTCTTGTATTCTAATTTTTTATTTTAATCTTTGGGTAATAGTCTGGCAATGTCTGTGTTAATGCATCTTCATGATTTTAGTGGGATGATCCTTACGTAATACCTGCTGACATGACTCCTGAGCTGTCTGAACTCTTCACTCGAGAGCTTACAAGAGTAATAGCTTTTTTGTCTTTGCATTTAAAATAGTGCAGTGATTCTAAATTAATCTGACAGTTTCCTAAAACTTTGAAGTTTAACTTTCTTTACACAGTATATAGAAGAAACAGAAGAGCTTGCCATGAAAGGTTTATTGCAGAATAGGCATATACTTGATGCAATCACCAGTGAACTCTTTGAAAAGTCAAGGATAACAGGACTGGTACAGAGATTTTGAAAAAAAAAAGTGTACCTTATTTAGAATTTTGGTCTTCCTCAATGCCATGAATATATTCACTATGCATTCTTCACCTAGTTTTTCTATCAAAATCATATCTTTTTGCGGAATGTTTTATGTTTCTTCAAGTTAAATAAACAGCTTAGATTATCAGGAAAGCTGTGAATTCTTTTAAGTGAAAACTCAGTAGATGCTAGATGAAACATTGCAGATGTGAGAAGGATGATGAATCAGCAAGAATGACAGCGGCTATGACTACATAATGATATGGCTAATTGAGGTATAGGAAGGATGCATATGTGAGTGAATAAAAAAGGGGGAAGTGAATATGAGCAACGATGCAATGAAGGGTTGCACAGTCGGGATGGAGGATTAGTTTTTGTGGGGAAAGGAAGGTGGGTTGTGGCGAAGGGTGGGGACATCTTTAATGTCAAATTAAAGATTAGGTTGAAATGTTGATAATTTTACTATGAGATATTAATGTAAGACTATATAGAGTTAAGGCCTAACAATAAATAGCACAGTAAATAGAGATACAAGAGTAAACCCCTTATTTCTAACACAGTTAATTGTATTCTCATTGAATTTATATTACTCGTTGGAAACACCTTCTTTTGTTTATTTGTTTTCTAGTTGAAACCCAGCAATTTCCTTTCTAGTACCGCTACAGTGCAATATTAACAAAATAACTTTAATTAAGTAGCATATCTATTGTATCATTGGTTTCAGATGGTTTTTCTTTTTTTCATGTTTCTTTCCTTTTTTTCTTAAAGAAAAAAAAACCTTATCAAAGAGTTCGGTAAGGTATTATCTAATTCATGTCTCTCTCCAGGAAGTGGATGACAGAATTAAACAAATGTCTCCAATAATGTTTGAAGATTTGGCAAAACCTTTTAAGGTTAACTTGGAGCAGGTATTATTCTGCTGCTTCTCTGATAAGACTTCTTACTGATCAAAATGTGCCAGAGGCTTTATTTCATGTGACATTCAATCTGTATTTGATATTTCTTGATTATTTTGTTTAATCACTTTCAACAGCAGATGACAAACTTGAATGATTTTAACTCTTCTGTTATTATGCTTTTTAGTCAATTAGTTTAGAATCTACTGTTCTCGAAATTCTTCACCTTCTCTTCCTGGAGTACAATTGAAAAGGATGGTTTTGTTGTATTTCCTCTTTCACAATTTATGAATTAGAAAAAATGGGATTGAACATTTAGGTCAAATTGTTGTTCGGTCTCTATATCAAATCATGTCCTTATTAAGGATGTCAAATTTGCACTAATATTGTGATTAATTGTGGTGATTTTTCTTAAAACTTATGGTTAGTAAAAATGATAAAATATACAACTTAAATTTACATCCTTAGACTTTTGATGCATCAGAATGATAACTTTTCAACTCATAGTTATCAAAATCCCCAAGTGCATTGTCTTTACTTATCTCACTCCCACAATGGTGTCTGACTGGGTCTTCCTCTAGGATAATTTAGGTAATCACAATTCTTTTAAATTCTGATTCATAAAATATAATTACCATTTTACATTTTAATCATATCATCTCATACAATAAGAATTGTGATTCATATAAATAATTCTCCTACTTGTTTAGCTTTGCGATATAAAATAATACTCCTATCGGTTTAAGATTTTGAAACCTTTCAATCATATTCAAATGGACCTAACTAAAAATTATATCTTTATAATCATTCTCTATCATAATTCATTCAAGTTCTTGAAACAATCAAATGTTCCATGATCGAGGATGTGTGAGATTTCTTGTGTTCAAGTTGGGCTTATGGATAATTTTAGAAGGAGAGGCTCTTATTCTTCAAAGAAAATGAAAATTTTTAAAATTTAAAACCACTGTTTGCTTTGCAAATTCCTACCTCTTTATTGTTTTTTTTTATTGTTCCTCGTACTTCATTTGTTGGAGGAATTGAGTTATTAGATGTAATTCTTTAGACATTTTTTTTCTAATATTGTGGGTGTGGTAAGACATGTAATATGCTTCTTCTATGACTGAGCAACAGATGTTTTTTATACGACAAAATATCATGGTGCATATTACCCAAAATGTGAACCATTGAAACTATATGCATGCTAGCTAGAACTATTTTTCTCAACTGGAGTGTTTGCTATCAGAATTATCTCCCAGGCATGCTTGAAATCCTCATCTATTTACTTTTATCATAGTGGTAGTTTTATTCTTTGCACTAGGAAACCCTCATCAACCTGATGTTTGTTAATTTAAATTAGGCATTAGGATACTGATTTGGCCAACTATAGAGGCTATGGCTTTCAAGCATTCCCTTGGGTGAAGTTCCATTAGATAATTCTTTTATTATCTCCTTCAGGATGTATCATTCCCAGTAAGCAAACAGTTGAATTATCAACCCCCAGTCATCTATCCTGCTCCTCTCCACCGTTGCTGAATCCAGGAAGTAAACTGGTGTCATCTTCTTCGCCATCTATGTTCGTAAATGCTCGGTGACAGACATGGAGAATCTGTCGATTCTTCACCAGAATTCAAACAGCTTGTGACCACCTTGTTGTGCAGCAGACTCATGAAGTTGTTGAATGTTGCTGCAGATGCAGATAGTTTCCATTTTCATCGACCTTTTGTTGTCAGATTGGTGCGCACACTGAAGTTGGTCATTTTGTTTCTCCAGTTTTACATGATGTAAATTGGAAGTCACTCAACTGTGGAGTTTTGTATACTCGACTACAGCATTACAGAGAAACCACATGACCATTGGCGCATGGGTTGTAATCTCAAAATCTTCCAGTACGATTTTAATTATTCTTAAATAAAATTTCAATTTTGGTGATACATTTGGTGGAGCAATGATGCTCATTTTGTGCATGTGTACTTTTGTAGAGATAACTGAGACTAGAAAATTTATAAAAACGAATTCCTTGTGTTATTGATACCTACGGAATACGGTATTATCTAAACTAGTTTTTTTTTTTTTTTTTTTTTTTAATCATTTATTTCAATTTTAATCAAGTAAACATAAAATCAAGGATGATATGATAAACAAATTCATCAACTTCCATGTGTTTCACATGACCTTTTGGCATCAATGTGTTTGTTTTTACCCACTTGCCTGGTGAAAAAGGACGATAAAAAATTATCAATGCAATGAATCAATAATTATTTAGTTTTTATTAAAGACTTATTTAAATTTGTGTATTTATTAAAAGGCACACACTACTTTTAAATTTATCAAAAAGCGCAGTAAAAATATTGAAATTTTTATTTTACCCCTCCTTCACAAAATACCAAGCGTTGTATCAGGCTCAACGTGGATCTGATATTTTCATATTAGTTAGGTCTGATATGAAAATATCAAATTCAATACTGATAAAAATATCAGGTCCACGATGGACGGTAAATACATAAATTTAGATGCACCTTTTATTTATAATTATTTTTTCCACGAAGCTGCCGTTTGACTGTTCATTGACTTTTGATAAACCCTGGTCTTCCTCCTTTGTCTCAACGTCCTGCCGCCTCCATCCAGAAAAACCTCCGTTGTTCACAGTGTCCAGATCCTCTCGGTCGTTCACTGTGCCGCCGCTTCCGTCCAGGTCCAGAAAAACCTCCGTCGTTCTCAGTGCCGCCTCCGTCCAGAAAAACCTCCGTCGTTCTCAGTGCCGCCTCCGTCCAGAAAACCTCCGTCGTTCACAGTGCCGCCTCAGTCCAGATCCCTCCGTCGTTCACAGAACCGCCTCCGTCCAGATCCAGAAAAACCGCCGTCGTTCACAGTTCCGACTCCGTCGTTCGCAGAGCCGCCTCCGTCCAGATCCAGAAAACCTCCGTCGTTGACAGACCGCAACCGTCTTCTCTCTTACTTTGGGCTATCTCCTATCCTAGTTACTAGCCTTGAATCTATAGGTGATTCATGACTTGTCTTTGCATAAGATTATATGATGTTAGTCTTATGAGTTTTTTTTTTGTCGACTTCTGTAGGGGACATCATGCAAGAGGCTATGGGAGAGTTTCTTGGCAAAAATAAGAAAAGAAGGCGGAGCTCCGGAGAACAAATCCAGGCTCAACGGCCGGGAAGGTATATTGCTTCCGTTGACTCTTCTTCTGGACAAACTGCTGATGCTTCAGATGAGTCTGTTTCTCCTCCTCCTTCTGTACCTGTAATTGAGAACTCTGGAAGGATTGTAATCTCCATGGAAGATGAAGACACCCTTTCTCTAGATACTTTTCCATCCGAATTTCCCCCACCAACTGAGCTTACTGTGGTTTCAGAATTGGAGCGTAGGTCAGCAATCCCTATTCTCCCCTCCACCTCCGAGGCCCCTACCAGCTCCACTCCTGAACCAATCCACATTCCTGCAGTCTCGACTCCATGCGTGCCATCCAGCTCCTGTAAACCTATTGGATTAGAAATGATTGTTGACTCGCTTCCTGCTGAATTGTCTTCTGATTATATTCCTAGCACAGAGCCACTGGATGTTAATCTTCCTCTGCACTCTACTAATTTGTCCCCAGATGAATTCCCCCGACTTGAAGAAGAAGAAAGTTTACTTGCTCCTATAAGTGTGGTGAGTTACTTGTCCTTTTTATATCCTCTCTATGATTGTATTTTGATTACTCAACCCCCTTTTCAGGGCAAGTCAAACCGTCGAGAGCTCATTTGCAATATCAACTCCTTTTGCGATCTAATGGACTTACGTTGTGCCTTTCTGGAACAACAAGTGGAGTATGAGCGGAAACAACGACACCTTCAAGGACAAGCATGGGTACTAAGGAAGAGGAGTATCGTATCCAGAATTCTGATCTTCAGGATCAAGTACGAGTATTAACTGAGTCTCGAGACCAATTCTCTAAACAATTGACCGAGTTACAAATTGAGCATATGGAGACCCTTATTAAATTTCACAAGGAGAACATGCAGCAGAGTGACAAACGAATCGAAGAACTTCAAGCAGAATTAAAGTCAACTGAGACTAGAGCCATGAAGGCGGAACAAAAGTTGAATGCTTGTCAGAATTATATTGTTCAAAGTCTAGAACACTTGACCATCCTCAAAGGATTATCTGTAGACATTTCCAAGCAGGTTACTGAGGATTTTGTTGCTGTGACTACTAAGCTCCAAGAAGCTCATATTTATCTTGACGCTTTGAAACACCATGCTCAAGAAGATGTACAACAGAAGGAGGAAATTCAACTAATGATGACCGACCTCCAACAAACAGAAGAGGCTAGATGGAAAGCCCGAGAAGAACAGCTAACCAAGAAAATAGTAGCAAATCAAAGTACTTGCTTTAGACTAGGTTTTGAAGGAGCAGTCAAACAATTTCAAGAACTAGGATATCCTCCTGCCGGTCAATCCGATGAATTCCTAGATGAAGAGAAAGCCTTGTATAACTACCCTCCAGAGGCTTTTGACATTCCATCAGATTGAATGGTGTTTTAGTGATTTATTAATACTTGACATTGGGTCTGTCAATGTATTCCCTTTAACCGTCTCAGGTATATTTTGTGTTACATTGTTTTCTAAATACTTTTCATTTTCTAGACAAAATTTCTCATTTGAGAATTATACATCTTTAAAATATTGCTCTATCTAGTTTGTTTCCAGTTAGAAGTTGAGACATACTGTAAGGTCCCACAAGGAGTTTAATATAAAGTTTATAAACCTATATATATATATATATATATATGAAAGAATTATAACTTGAAGGAAGAGACCAAGTCTCATGGGTTAATTGAGAGGTGAGCTCTTATTTCATGAAGGAAGAGAAAAGTCTCGTGTGGTGAGCGACGAAGGCGACGAAGGTTTCCGACGGCAAGCAAGACAAGTAGCTTTCTCTACTTAGATACGGATGAGTGTATTGTCACGAGCACCCGAAAGGTATTTTCTCGATATTGTTCTTGATCGCGAAGGGTTTCCATCGGTTTACTGCTTGAATTTGGGCTCTGTTCAGGGATATTCGATGAGGATTTAAGTTTTTTCCAGTAAAGGGGTTTTGGTTCGCCTGAATTAGATTGGAGTTTCACAACTTTTGGATGGAGATTTATGCACTATTAATAAGAGGTTTTCTTTTTCCTGTTGCGTTCGGACTGGATTTTTGAAGGGAGAGGTTTCAGTTCTTGAGTTGTGATTCTTGTCTTGCGGGTTGGTTTTTGAATCGGGTATTTAGGTCTCGAAATCTGATGAGAATTGAGTAGCTAGATTTAATCTTGTTGTACTTGAAATGGGATGGGTGTTGGCCGAATAGGATTAGACAATTAGGTAGTGACGTGCTCTATTTTTGTTGTTGTTTTGGTGGTTATAGCAGATCGTATTCCACAAGGGATTTAGGCTTGGGTGTAATTCCATCAATATGTTAGTTTTGATTATGATGGGATGGGTGTTGTTTTTGTTGTTTTTTTTTTTTTTGTTGTTTTCGTAATAAATCAACTGCACTAGGTTTATTTTTAGTTTGCATGCTTAATTTTCTACTTGATTGTATTCAATCTGTTAATGTTCTGTTTGCACGAATTCTGTAAAAGATAAGAATAGATTATGTCAAAGGTTAGTTGTGTTTAATTGTGCTTAATGTAGTATTCCTATAAGTCAAAAGATAAGAATAGATTATGTCAAAGGTTGCATGAATTCTGCAAAGTTCATTTTGTTTGCTATAAGTGTAAAGATCCAGTAGCAATAAGATTCGTTACTTTAGTATAGAAGATGGCATAAACATTATGACAAGATTTTTTTCCAGTTGGTGTACCATCTCTTAACTGCATTTGTCCGTATCTGATTTGGGGAATGATACTTGCTGAGTTGATGGACTCACAACACCTTTAATGCAGGTACAGAGTTGAGGATACTATGTTTGGACGTCCTAAAAGTATACGGTTGCTAAAAGAAGATATCTTGCACTGTATGGAGATGAGAGAGATAGGTGCCAGACAAATTTTAGTTTACATGGGGTATGTTATGTCTAACTTACATTGTTTGTTTGCATTTTAATTATATATTATTTGGAACTTGTACATACTTTAAAATATTTCTAACCGAGTTATATAATATTTGAGTGCAGTCACCTCTATAAATATTTGAAGGATAAAAATAGGGCTGATTATGTTTCATTTGTGGATCCTGGCAATATACCTACATGCCCACTTTGGAAAGATGGACGTAACATATCACAACATATTGCTGACCAGTTGAAAGCTGTGTGTAGAGACAACATCTGCCTCATCCCATACAACACTGGATAAGATTTTAGTTATTTATCGATTCTTACTGCATACTAGTTAATGTTATATTTTTATTTTTGCAGGTACCATTGGATCTTGACCATCGTCAATGAAGATAAAAATATGATATATTTATTGGATTCTATGTCTAATAGAAATCGTGACGATGTATGGAAAACTATAGTGACAAAGTAAGTAGTACGTAGATTATGTTGATTTTGAATGCATTCACTTATAAATATGAAAAAAGTAACTTTTTTACTTTTAAAAATATAGTGGGGTCAAGATGTACAATGTCTCGAAGGGTATTGCTAAAGCACCAGGTTTTAAGCAATTGACAGTATGTATTGTACCTATGTATTAAGATTTGAATGAATAGTTCTTATTATTTGAATTGTGACCGTTGTATAACTTTTTTGAATACATTATAGGGTAATCTACAACAAAGTGGTTCTGTTGAATGTAGATATTGTGTGATGAGGTACATGAAAAAGATAGTTGAATGTGAAAATCCAAAGTTGGGAAGATGGTGAGTTTATGACATATGCTTAGTTTTGTTATTTCTTTTTGGATATCTATCATTTTTTTGGATGAATGATTTTATGAATCTAATGTATTTTTGTAATTTTTACATCAAAATTTGCAGAAATAATAAAAAATCAATATTACAACCGGCCTCAATATGATGAAGTCAGAAGTCAATGGAGTGAATTCATCTATTCGTATGTAGGTGCCTAAATGGGTTGTGTATATTGGGATAAATATTTTATTTTACTTTGTGAATTTTTGGATATACGTACTTGTGGATACACTGTTAGTTTTGTGAATATATTTTTTTTTATTATACTTGTGGATTTGTGGATATATACTTGTGTGGATTGGTGAATAAATTTGTGGATTGTTAAGGTATTTGTCAATCAATGTAAATTATGAAGTTACATATTATCTATTACTTCAGCATGTTATACAACCAATAAAGTAAAAGATATTTTTTACTTCAGCAATCAATATAAACTGTAAAGTTATATATCATCGATTACTTCGGCACTTTACAAAACAAACAAAGTAAATGACGGTTTTTTACTTCAGCATTGGTCCAAATCTGAACCGATTTTTGCCTCTTTGAACAAGTCAAAGACTTCACTTTTTTCCTGATATAACTTCGGTAATAAGACGAAGTAAAATAGTACTCTATTACTTCATGTGCATTTACTTCGGTAATTATCTATCTACGACTTCGGTGAATATGCGAAGTAAATCAAAAAATTCTACTAGTGAACGCTAGCAAATACAATCTAGAAGAAAAAGAAAATTCAGGGATCATTCGACCGAACATCAGGTTCCGTTGTGTAACGCCCTAAAATTTCCAGAAATAGTTTCATAATTATAATATGATTTTTCTGGATTTTTAGAGTATTTTTAGGG
>JBAMIE010000036.1:3705294-3715313 GCA_037177295.1 Kaempferia parviflora | reverse complement strand
CACCGGCTATTCTCACGTACTAAAGCCGCAGGGAGTCGTTGCATGACCGACCCAGCTGGTCAACTATGTGATGAGAAAACGACAGGCGGTAGGTTGGGGTTGGGGTTGGGGATGGGGATGGGGATGGGGATGACTAGAGAAGAAAAAAATAATAATAATAATTTAGTTAGTCTCATTGATTATGTTTGAGGTGGTTGATCTGGTCCCACGAAAGTTTTCCATTGACCACTAGGATAAATCGAAAAGCGCTCGCGGTGGGCGGTCTAAAAGCCCAGCGTCCCTTAATTGCGATTCCCATTTGGAGAAAAAATTTTTGTAAAATGTGTCGTAGTTGGGAATAGAACCGTGAGTACTTCGGAGACAATTAAATACCTTTATAGTTGTATCATAGTCTCGGGGGCTAGGATGGCTAGAGAAGGGAGGGGTGGAAGGAGGATTATTGGCGGCGACTAGTCACATTTGACCGTGAGCTTCTAATGATTAACAAGTGATGGAGGCATTAATTTGGACTCTGGAAATGACAATTTCTTACGGTGCAGGTTTACCACTCAATGCATTCACATCCGTTGAGAAAGTTAGGAGCGTTTTGTTTGCATATATATATATATATATATAACGGAAGTTAGGAGCGTTTTGTTTGCATATATATATATATATATATATATATATTTTTTTTTGAAAAATATATATTTTTTAAAAAATAATGTTTAATTCATATTTTCTACCTCTGTTTTTTTTTTTAAAATAGCATTTTGTGGAAAAAAATAGAAAATATTTAAAAAACATTTTTTTATTTTTTTAGAAAATATATATTTTCAAAAAATAAAAATAAAAATAGATATAATCAAACGCACCCTTATCTTTTTTTTTTCTATTTTTTTATATATAATTCAGATTTTTAATTCTTGGAACGTGACCGACTTCCTATCATCGAATAACCAACGTCTCGAGAAAGGTACTGTACAAACTACAACGTATGTAGTTGGGAATTATATAATGGATAGAATGGAGCATTTTATTTGATAATATGTTATCAGAGATATTAAAAAATTATTAAATTAAAATTATATAAAATTAATTTTAATTTATTTATTGAAATAACCCGAGCAATAATGTTAGGCTACTAACGGGACTTATTCTACCCAACGTTTGGTGGTCAGAGCCGCTGAGTTGATGTTATGCATACGTAGCCGAATCGGAGAAAGGAGCTCAGTTGACTGCCTACTCAGCCATGGTTTATTTGTCATTTTTAATTGTAATACAATTATTATATAGTTGTTTGACCGCGGCTAATTAATCATCCCACTTCTTATAAAATGAGGGCATTATCCCTCTTTAAAACCATCAAGAAATGCTCTTTTCTTTTTTGATATGATGCAGTGAAGAGGAACGGGCCCATAAAATCAGATCAAGGACAGTAGGAGTGGTTGCCTAGTCAAGGATAGATAAAACTGAATAGCTTGATCAACCAATCAAGTTCTTGAGTCGACGAAGCAAGCCGACCGAGCCAACTAGTCGTCCGGTTTGCCTACTCAAATCGACAAACTCAACAACCAAGCAACCTAACCGAACAGGCCGGTTGAATCAGGAGATGCTCGGAGGACAGCTCGGGGATCAGTAGCCTAGTCTGACATACCGGGCGACTAGAAAGGCCAGCCGGTCAATTTGGCATACTGCGCGAGCTCAGTTACCAGCACTATAGCCTAGCAGACTGGCCAACCGGAAGGGTCAGTGCATCGATATGTGTGTCAAGGGACGAAACCCCCATTATAAATAGGAATCATTGGTCTCCGACAGAGGTACGTGCACATGACGCAACTTACTGTTCTTCTACTATTCTACTGTTCTACTTCCTTTCGTCTGAGCCCCTACTGACTTGCCGGAGACTCCTTCTCCAGCCCGGTTTCTAACATTTTTATTGGAGTCCCTTGTGTGTGCAAAGCCATGGGTTTTGGAGTAGCGAGCTCAAGGAGTCTTCACAGAGTAAACAACAATATCAACTTGACACCATGTGACCCAGTGACCATCTCCCAATTTTAGACGTAAAACTCTTTTTCTACTCTCTTATTATTCTCTAATAAGAAGGGACAATCTTCGCTTCTTATCAGATAAGTTCTCTTTTTGTAGTATATATTGTGGATACAAGAGCGGGTTTCTAAGAGCAATATTTTATCTTATGCATTTGTGAATCTGAATTCCAAGAAATTTCTTGTGAATTTTTTACATGGTATGGTATCAGAGCGAGAAGGTCGATTCCGATAGAAAGTTTCAAACTTATTCTTTGCACTAGTTCGAACAACCTTGATAAATCTTTATACGTTCTCTTAACATGGGAGGTATGCAAGCAAGTTCGATTTTAGAGAGTTGTAACGAGCATGAGACTTAAAACCTCACAATCAAAGGGTCATGACTATTGGCATAATCGACCTCTAGGAAAGGTTGATCAAACTCAAGTTGACTCAGTTGAAAATAGATGTTTGATCAATATATTAATTGGTCAAGTGAATAAATCCTAGTTGGTCATGGTTAGCAGGACACTTGACAATTAGAAGCTCAATAGGGAGTCGACATAAGATGAGAAGTTCAAGTGGGTTACGGTTGATTGGACACTTAGCGATTAGAAGTTCAATAAGGAATTGGTATGAGATGAGAAGTTCAAGTGGGTCATGAAGGACCTGATACTTAGCATAAGAAATGAAGTCAAAGTTGGTCATGAAGGACCTAACACTTGACATAAGAAGTGAATTCAAGTGGATCATGGAGGACCGAACACTTGATAATGACAGAAGTCCTTATAAGTCATGGACTAGATGTTAGATAATAAGAAAATCCTGATAGGTCAAGATTGACTAGATGTTCGACAATAATAATGTCCCAGTAGGTCAAAATTCACCAAATGTTAGACAATGATGAAGTCCCAACAGGTTAAGGTTGACCACGTGCTAGGCAATAAGGAATCACGGCAGGTTAAGGTTAACCGGATGTCAACCAACAATGAAGTCCCGATAGATGACCACATGCTATGCAACTAAAAATCTCAATAGGCCAATATTGATTGGATGCTAAGTAAAGAAAGTTTTGGTAAGCTAAGGTAAACTAGATATCAAACAAGATGAATATTGGTAAAATTGAAATCTGAGTATTAATTGATTGATAATTAGGATTTGAGATGTTTTTAAAATTTTCTATAATAATTAAAGCTTCTGCCTCAGTATGTATGATTGCTACATTCCGTGCAAAATAGAGCAGTAACTTGCCCTTCCAACCCGAACCTAACCCATTATTATCCCCAAAAAAAAGAGCTTTTGGAGTCCAAAGCAAACAACAAATTGAAATTTGCATTCGTAAATTGCTAGTGTTTCCGAAAACCGATATCAAGATAAAACATGAACAACTAACCTTTTCCACTTATGGAAAAAGGAATTAGTTATAGGACTGAAAATCTTCCAGGTGAAAAAAATAAGAGAATTACTGCAGTTTAAAGAAAGAAAACACTTCTATGGCACCTTCAACAATGTTTATAAATAATTGCAATAGCACATTGGTTTCTTTAATCAGGTGGCACTGAAAAGGCAGTATTACATACCTCTAATGTTGGGGAATGTAAGCAGAAATCGATCGAGCTAGAAGAATTTTACAGGCTTATGCTGTTCAAATTACACGAAGAACCGTGATTAGGCACAGAGCCAACAAACAGAATCTTCAAAGTCAACTGATTCTAAAAGGTGGTAGTGTTCAAGAAAGGTTTGGGCAGTGTAATATCCCTCCATCTTGGTATTCCGGTCTTAAACGAGTGCTCCAGAACCATCAACCATTCTTCTAAAACAGATTCCTTTTCCTTCTGCAAAAGGCTGTATTCCTTCTCCATCATGGACTCCAACTCTTCCAAACGTTTGATCTTGTATTGCATCTTTCTAAGCTGTTAAAAGAAAGAACATACAGAAAAATATAATACTGAGATCCATCATTCGCTTTTAAACTCGAATCAAACACATACGAGAGCAGCATAGCCATGTCTCAACAATCTTATAGCCGCTACATAAATTTTATTCTGTCATCCAACTCTATGTTAAGGCCATGTTCTTATTAGTTTAGTAGGTGTAAGTTAACCATAATTTTAGTTAAATTCTGGTGGTATATGTACAACAAACATTAACACAAGTAAATGGCTATTGACGAACACACATACCAAATTAAAAGAGCTCTTCCCAAATTAAAAGATATAAATTAAAATCTAGCCAAATTAAAAAATATTTCTACCAAATTAAAAATATCAAACTCTCAACATCTAAAATAAGGCAATTACAAAATTTAACTACAATTCAAATTTTAAAAAATAAATCGATTCCTACTTTAAATCAATGAGGGAACGCAAGAGATGGTGCACACAAAAGTGTAGACGAAAAGGTGGACAACCAAAGATGTCAGCTAGTTAGTTAGTAAAGTCACCTTTGACAAAAAGAAAGTGTGTGCGTGTGTGTATGTGCATGGAAACAAATTAGTATATGCCCTAATTTTGTTGTTCAAGCACAATTATTTTGTTAGTAAGAAGTTTTTCTTAATTTTATATGGTTGCATGGTACCAAATCATCATTTCAATTATAACTATATCAATTGGCAAGTCTGACTTAACATAACATGCTATGCACAACAAGTCTTATTTGACACAACATACAAGCCATGACGCTCGTTTTTCATATTATCTTTCATTTTCACAGTGCTTATTTGACATGACATGCTTACGTAATGCCAAGTTTACATTGTACATGTGCTAGCAAAAGCGCACATAAGTTTTTTCTTTTTTGATGTGACATTGCACTAAAAGATTTGCTGATTTATGCATTGAGAACTACATAAAAGCATTCATGCTAGCATTCAAATTGGCATATCAACAACAATCACCAAAATAATGTAACGATTTATATATCTTGTGCATAAATTTGTCAGAACTTAAATTTCATTAAAATTCAGTTAAATTTTCACATTCTCTAACATGACAAAAGTATGATAAGGCCCATAGATCTTGAACGTAACATTTTAGGTTTGACTGATATTATAGATCAGATAGCACCTTTTTGCATTTGACAATGATTTGATTAACTTTTCAGAATCCAGCCTTAACGACTAGAATCTAAACAAATAAAGACTGAAGAGTATAGGAGAACCTGTCTTCAAAAACAATTATTTATTTGGAAAAATATAGTAATGCTGGAGAGAAACCTGTGCCTCAATAATGGATGCCAGCAGCAGTTCTATTTCCCTTTCCTCCTGGTCAGCAAGTAGCTTGGCACGTGCAGCAGTTGCACCAAGCGCAGTTGCAATTGAAGCCCTTATTTGAAGTGTTGTAGCCCCAAAATTCTTTTCTTGGCCACCTTTGTGAATATATTGAGAAGAAAAAGGAAATTTTCAAGAAGATATTGAAGAGACAGTTAATTACGATGAGAAAAAACTGCATCCAATTTGCTTTTGAATATTATGTTACTTTGTCTCAGGTATGAGTAGATGGCAAGGTTATGGATCTAGGTGTTGGACATAATTGTTTCACAATTTTTACCAGAACCAATGAGGGCTACAATATTAGAGTGATGGGTGCCCAACTTCGACAAGGAAGGGGTAGACGGAGAATCCAGCATAAATTTAAAGTAGATGAGTAAGGAAGGGGTATATGGGGTGCTCAAAATGGCTGTTGCTTAGAAATTCAACATATGAAACTTCACAAAGTACCATTACACTTAATCATATGACCACCACTTAAATCTATTGCATGCAACAGGTAACATAAAAGGATGCCATTATATGGTTTGAAGTTTTTATAACAGTAGAATGAATATACAACATAACACAAACAAAGATTAATTAGTGTAACATGCCAAAGGTGTCTAAGGGAGTGTTTGGGAGAGTTTTTGCTTATTTAAAAGCGATTCTTATAGAGATTATTTTAAAGTTAGTGAAAAGCTAAAGCATGGAGTGTTTGGAAATAGAAGTCAAAAGCTAATACAATGTAAAGTTTGAGTATTTGATAAATAATTACTTCCAAGGTTAATTTTTAGTTAAATGACAACAATATCCTTAAACTATATAAATTAATCTTTTTTAATTATCTAAATATAATTTTGATATACCATCAATAATGTGATTATATAATTATTATTATATTTTGAATACTGTATAAAAATTAATTTTTTATAACATGAATGTTTGAAAAAATATATAAAAATAATAAATGTAAAAAATAACAAAATGTATATTATACATAAAAATATGTATAAACAATTCTAGAAATACAAATTATATAAAAATATAAAATATTATTTAAAAACTAAATACTTATAATAAAATATGATTGGAATTTTATAAATTTAAAAGTGTGGTGGTAATTATGTAAAATGATAAATTTATTAAGGACATAAATGTCGACAATTTTAGACCATAAACAAAAAAGCATAAGCAAGAAAAAACATCAAATTCTTGCTTCTAGCTTTTGAGTAAAAGTTACAGAAGCTGAAGTCGAATTTGATATTCACAAACACTCAAAAGTGCTTCCATGCAGCTAGAATTTAAAAAGCGCTTAGTAGAAGCTCTACCAAACACTCCCTAAGGGTGTCATTAAATGCCTAATATCAGGCATAACAATACTCTTAAATTTTGGTGTATAGTTTTACAACACAGCAAAACAATGATAAAGTAGCAACATGATACAAACAAAGATTTAATGAGTTACAACATATCAAAATTATCTGCCATATCATATCTAAAGCCTCCATAATGTCAGATGGTTAAGTATATCTAATTACATCATTTTTATCTGCAAACATACTAAGCAAACTAAGACAAGATTATATGTTGAGTAGAATTTCAGTCATGTAACATCATCATCAATCAAACTGTGTTTGACCCAACTCATCCATATGTTACTTCTCTCTCTCATTCACTGAAAGATTAAGGATTAGTCATTCAACCTTGTCATCATTATTAATAAAGTGAGCTTATTATGGATCAAGAATGTTTATTGTGTATCGAGAGAGAACATTATAATCTCTCAATCAATAACAATTCTAAATTACTCTTCCTTCAACTAATAACCAATTCAGATGCAGTTAGGAATAATCTATGATTATTGAATAATCACTTTTATTTTAAAAAATAATTAAAATTCTAGTATTATTGAGTAATCTACCAAAATGGGATCCTTTCCTAAGTTATAAACTATTTTTATTGTTTATTAATTTTATATAGATGACTATAGCATTATTATATATTGCATTATTAATATCCGAAGTAATTTTATATAATAAGTACTGAACAATTCTTGTAATCTCATATATGAAATTTTATTATTTCTCGTTTCTTATTTTTCTCGCCGATTTCAATTTGACCAATCCTACTAATCCTATACAACCAATACCTTAGTTCTTTATCTGCATGATTCCGATCTTAACACTGATTTTGCTAGCCATGCCCTTTCCTCTCTTTTTTCTTTCATATCTAGAGATTTCTATGTTAGCAATGCAGCACCTTCATACAGGCACAAAATCTAAATTGGCTGAACAAAATATTGTATAGATTATATCAAGTACTCAATTGAGACTTTTATAAAGCATATTAGAAACCAATGTTAGTGCAGAACTTCGAAAGAATCAAGGACCAACTTTTTTCATGATCATGACAAAATCACCAATATTCCCTAATTAAGTCAATATATGTAGTTTACTTCATTTCTAGTTTAGTATCTAGCTGTAAGAATTATGGGAAACTCTAAAGCCAGATCATGGCTTTTTATAGCATCCAAGAAATCCACAAGAGAATATGTTTCGATTTAATGCTAAAACATAGGAGTAATCACCTACCAGTAACATTTTGCAGCTCCAGATCTGGATCTTCAGTCTTCAGAACATTGAAATGACTATACAATAACAACAGAAGTATTCCCTTTCAAGAGCTAGACATGCCAAAAAATAAAGAAAAAGAAGGGGAGGAGACTAACCTGTTGGGTTCATCACTTGTACAAATTAAATCATTTAATGGATCCTTATTGATAGAAAAGACCTTGCTTGCAGATGGATTCTCACTACACAATGCTGTGAGAGCAGCATCTGCTGCAGAAGCAGCAATCTGCAAACCAGCAACAGTAGACAAGCATGCTACCTAACAAACATAAGACAGCATTTTGATTCATACTCATATTAAACAACATCAAGACTTTTGTAGACATGAATGAAAAGTAATCTAAAGTTAGAGTGCACCTGTTTTAGTAGTGAATCTGCAGCATTTACAAAAGAATTATAGCATCTCCTCTTTAAAGGACGTTCTGGAGTAGATTCTTCAACATCTTTCCCATCAGTTTCAATATATCCATCCACCTTATCGGGCTCATGTGGTGGTTCATGTATTAAGGATTGCATTTCTTTGGCATCAGTTGTCTTGCTTATTGAATTACTACCAGCAACTGCTCCATTAATGGAATCCAAAATATGCTCGCCAAAAGGCAGTTGTATAAGCCTCGAAATACAATCCAGCTTACTCTTAGTTCGTACATGTTGCGCAATAAGATCCCAGTCATCTCCATGCTTTAGCACAGATTCTAGAAGAAGAAGAGTCTCTGCATCTGTCCATGCACTCATTACATGATTGGAACTGTCATCGGTCTCAAGCTTCAAGTCCTTTGCGGTAGCATTGACCTGACTCTTATCTTTAGAGCAATTTGAACATACAATCAGTCCTCCCTGCAAAGCCATGATAAGAAACAGCACAAAGCTTACAAAAGATGTCACAATCCAATAATTAATGTCAACTGGAAGCAGTATAGAATAAAAGGCCAATCCTGACATAACACCATCCTATCCCATAACCTGGTATGCTGAAGACCAAGTTCACAATTCACAAGCAGCAATTCACTGAAGTGCTATTGATTAGTCCAATTTATCCATAATGAATAAATGTTGATCAATCACTCTTATGTCCATGAGCCTACATCTAAAGCATAAAGAATCAGTACTTTCTCCAGCTTCCATGTTGAACTCTTCAAACATGACTAATTCTCTACACCTCATAAAGCATTCAAAATGCAGCAAAAATGACAGTGAAATTTCTTAGTTGGTTTTACCCATTCAAATTGAAAGTGCAAAAAAATGCATGGTTCAAAACTCCAAAAGGTATGGGCTTGTATGGCTCAAGCATATTGTCTAATCACCGACCAATGTTGATAGTATGTTGGCATGGGGTAAATGTCACTGTATCATCAATGCTGGCATGGTTTGGTGGTATGATGAGATCGAGGCTATCTTGGCTGGTATAAAACTAAGAAAAGGTCCTCTTTTCATTATTCATCCTTATATTCTTGTCAATCAGAAGGAGTCGGAAGTTTAAAAAGAGAGAAAAGAGGAGGAGAAGCACCAATAGATGATATTGACCAAAATCAAAGATTATATTCTTATAACTCAGCCTTCGATTTCATTTATCAAAAACTAGAATGAGAAAAATCACTAAAAAGAGATGAGAATTCTAGGAGATCACTTACCAGACACGTGTACCAACAACTGAGATATATCGATAAGCTTATACCTATATTCATTCCAGTTTCAATAGTCAACCAAGATATATTTGTGAATATATGGAGAAATCAATTCAAATACCAGATAGTCTCGTTTGAGAGAATTATTTTATATGTGTATCGAACAACTATGGGATTAATCTTGGTAGAATGCTATGATAATCATACTCCCATCTAATACATGACATTCATTTTAGTATAAGGACCAATGCTCACATTTGATGCTTGTTATATTTTTGTTACTTGTTAATATAAATCTTTTAGTTCAACTTTTTATAATTTTTATAGGCATGTATTCGGAGGTCAACATGCTAAGTGAAAGGCGATTATAGAACTAAAACTCATTTTAGGTGATCTAGGGATGCTTTGAAGCGTGCTCGATGTCAACACAGCATGGTAACAAAATCCTTCTGTTTTGACGAGAGACCAAAATGCCAACATGAAAAACATACTTTCAAGTACATAGATA
>JBAMIE010000036.1:3694872-3705194 GCA_037177295.1 Kaempferia parviflora | reverse complement strand
ATGGGGGAGGTATATGCTCGTCGTGCCGAGATTCGACCTCTAGACCTCATGTGGCAAGCTCCTATGTCTTAACCATCGCATCGCCCCGAGGGGACTCTACTCTAGATTACCAATCTACTTTAAGCATTACATGACAATAGGTTACTCAATAATAGCATATCTCATATATTGATTAGAACGTGCTGGTCATTGTAATTTTTTACGGTATGCACGAGAAGTAGAGCTTTTGTGGGATGTTGATGGACTAGATGTCATTTAATTATGTAAAATGATGCATTATAATGTTAATTTTGAACAATAAAATGACAATTCAGCTAGTTTTGATTAGAACGTGTTGGTCATATGCACCATGTTGTAGCAGTTACCAAATCGTAGTTGCTACAATGTGGTGTGATAAGCATGTTGTAGGAACTACCAAATCGTAGCTGCTACAACGTTCTTATTTTTAGGGTTAGCACATTGTAGCAGCTACGATTTCATAGCTGTTCTAACATGCTAAACCATAAACCCTAGGATAAGGCAGGAAGAGAATTAAAAGATAAATAGTAGAATATGGACATGTACAAGCAGATGAATAGCTGCAGGCGAGGCGAGGCGAGGCGAGGCGAGGTGAGTCGGCACCAAGGGAGTTGATCGTCAAAGACGGTGAAGGGCGGCATGAGGGAGTTTGAAGGAGAAGGGTTCAAAATGTTTAGGAGGTGTTTGGTTTGAGCTTTTTTTATTTTCATTTTTTGAGAAAATATGATTTTTTAGAAAACAATATTTGATTTGCATTTTCCATCTCTATTTTACAAAAAAAGATATAGTATTTTCTAGAAAACTAGAGAATATCTAAAAGTCATTTTTCAAAAAATAAAAAAAAATATATAAATTTCTAGAAATTTAAAAGAAAAATAGTTCAAACAAAATACTCTCTTAGATTTTTGAGAGGGAAAAGGAAGATGAAGGGTTCGAAATATTTAAATTTTTTAGAGAAAAATGGGAGATGAAGGATTTAAGATTTTTTAATGTATGATCAGAAGGTGTTACAGTAGGAAAAAATTTAAAAAAATAATGGGATACTACTACAATAAAAGTCACACACAAGTGCCGCACAACCTATCAACTCTGTGTGTATCTATGCATCATAGGTATTTATTTATGCGGTGTCGAAATCAAAAACTCTTTGCTTTATAAATTCATTTTTCGCTGACCGTGGCATGCATCAGCCCGAAGGGCAACGCCGTGTTTTTTTAATGATTATTATTTTTTTTTAATGAAAACGCCGTGCTTATTTGATTCATAAGATCATGAAAATCTTACGGATGAAAAGTTTTGTCAACGAAGACTTTGCGCAGGACGAAGTTAGCGATCCACCAGAGCTCCGCGTCACCGGAGAATCATCTGTTACCATCTTTCGGATCTCGGTACATCGCATTTGGAATGCTATCCTAATCAGTCACAAGTCAACGGGGTTGACTTTTTAAACTCTTGGTCAGAAAAGGTGAACGGCCGATTGAAGTCAAGCAGAAAAGGTTAATAATATTATTATGCTTCCCAGTCATACATGTCTTGCACTAGTAATGAAGTCAATAGATTCCCAATTTTTGAATTAAATTAGCCGACCGAAAGGTCTCCGCCCGGTGTGGACGTATAACTGAAAGGTCTCTTTGTCTCATAAAACATCATCATTTTTATTGCACTGAAGCCATTGTTATAATTGATGATCTGTGGGTAAGCCCAACTAAGGCCCAAATCATATATAGATGGATTTGTTAAGGCCTAAATCATTTGTGAAAGGTTGAATTGGTCATTTTACTTTTTTTTAGCTGGAAAATATTATTTAAAAATGACGTGAGAGACCAAATTAAAGTGGGTATTTTATAATTGAATTGAAACCTCAATGACCAAAATAAAATTTACCCGGTTAGTGTATTATAACGGAAATGAGTCAAAATTGTAGTGCTTTGCATCAAAAGGAATAGATGATGATGGAGATTCACAACAATGGAGGAAGTGTTAATGAAATTTTTCATGACTATAAATTGGTCCAAAGCTTAAGTCAATAGAAGTAAGATAGCTTTCGTTCGAGTTGACAAAATGCATAGCTGATAGCGTAGGACACAAAGATCTCCGTGCGGTCGTTAAATTGAAAATATGTGAATTTCATTGTTACCCTTAGCATATATTAAAATCAAAGATTTCATGTCATAATCCAAACTTCACCATTCCACTCAGCTTGCCCTCGAATTATCTAACCCAACTCAACTCGCTTGGCTCACACTACTTCCTGACCCATTGGGTCCATTCGTTTGACGTGTCTAATTACATTTATCAAAGGAAAAAAATTATGAATGAATTATTTCAGAATTTATGTGTAAATAAAATGAAATGGGTATTCCATCTACTAAAGAGCCTCGACGGCAGTTTTATTCTTGTGGTGGGGAGACTACCTACTCAATAATTAATTTCGTTAGGTTACTATCCATTGGTACCTTGCTGAGTCACCTCCACGTGGCCACCATTTGGCGCAGTCGCATCATATCTTCGTGGCACGTTGTATTGTGTCGATGCACCAGAAGACAATAGATTCTTAGGGTAAAATAAGTCCAGATATTATTATCTCCTATTCGATCGATTAGTTGTATAAATAAAATAAGTACATTTGGTAATATTTATGAAATTAATTGTTATTTATTGAACCAGATAAATTTGAATGATAGTAACTATAATATGTAATTATTACTATTTCTTAATTGTTACAATGTTAAATATACATTTCATAATTTATACTGTATATAGCTTATAATTACTACAACTTAAATATTATTAAATGGTCAAAATCCACCCAAACAATTCATAATTTAAATTTGAGATCGACTTACTAAAAAATCAAAATTGATCCATTAAAAAATCAAAATTAACTTACCTAAACAATTATAGTAAAAGATGACTATACTCATCCCAAACTTTTACAGTACATTTGGAAAAATATGGAATTAAATTTCCCCGTGATTTAGAATTCAATTCCACTCCTTGGAACAACTCTTCAGGACAAAATTGCTAAGGAATTTGAATTAAATTCCATTCAAAACCTTCAAATTAAATCAGAGATCTGATTTGGCATGGGAATTCATTTAAAAAGCTAAAATTATTAAATAATCCTCCATATACATATTAGGTTTTATCGATGAAGAGCAAAATGGTAAAAATATAATAATTGGATTCAATTTTAATAGATTCCAAATCAAGGAATTCAATTCAATTCTGTTAATTACTAACTCATTCCAAATATAAGAATTGAATTCAATTCCAGATTAAATTCAATTCAATTTTGTTATTTACCAACTCATTCCAAATATAAAAATTCAATTCAATTCCAGATGTAATTAAATTCAATTCCATTACTCAAATACTTTCCAAACAGGGTGTTACAGTCAGTCCCCAAATTACGTGAATGGAAGTAAATTACAGGATCAATTTGTAATCAACCGCCAAGTAACTAGGAAGTCGGAGAAAAACTTAGGAGCATTTGGTTTGATCATTTTCTATTTTTATTTTTGAAAAAAAAAATAATTTTTTAGAAAACAATGTTTAATTTGTATTTTTCACCTTTATTAAGAAAGAAATAATATTTCTGAAAAATTAAAAAATATATAAAAAATTATTTTTTAAAAAAATGAAAAATATATATAATTTTTAAAAAAAATGACTCTCTTATCTAAACAATCATTAAAGATAGCCGTTTAATTTGAATGGGTTGATGGTGGGAAATCCTTTGATGATGATTCCAATTTTTTAAAAAAAGGACACCTTTTATTTTTACCCTAAATTTAAATCCCCGCAATTTACTTATTTTCTAGATCCATTTCAATTTCCATCTCAAACCATATTTTAAAATGCATCATGATGTCTACTTTATCGATATAAACAAAAACAGATTTTCATTGCAAGGGAAAGAGAAATAATATGCTGGCAATATTTCTTGTGGTTTGTTCCATCTCCACTACAAATCGTCTTAGTTTATTAGTTTCAGGTGATTTCTTCACCTAAAAGATCATTTGCTTGCAATCAATCAACTAACTACAATTAAACACAAGAACAATCATTTGGTCGCTTTCTGATGATTTGATTTCCCTCCTGGGGTTGAAGTGGTTGCTCCAAACAAAATATAATTAATCTTTTCCTCAACCCTTCGTGGAACCTTAACGTTCAGACAAATAAAGATGTTTTGGTTTGACAAAAAAGTTAAACTTGATATTCCCATAAGATTTGCTGATTTGATAATCTGATATATATCTTATAAGATTTTGCCAACATTAAAGATCACTGCAAGGCACAAATTAACTTGTTGGTGTATAACACATCTCGGAAATCTCCAAGATTACGTCTCTGCATAAGCTTTGAGACTCTGCCATCTAACTCTGTTGACTGAGCATCTAGGAAACACAACCAAACATCCCAATCAATATCTTCTTCGGTTTGGCTCACCCAACTTTGGAAACTACTCGGTCTCAGGTTTCCCAAGGTGATGATTCACCGATTCATCTTTCGCCCTGTTTATTCATGATCCAGTAGAACCTCTCACCTTCATACCCAAGTCACTCGCATGATGTTCTGTTGTCCCACTGAAATCCTCATCACTTTCTCATCATCTTTCCTGATACCAAAATACTTTTGCGCCCAAAAAAAGAGAAAAGCAGTGCTAAAGTGATGTACAACCAAATGTGTTAGTTTACTCCTGCTACTTTTGCCACCCACAGCTAGTGATGACTATAAACCTCCCCTCCTCCACTCATCTCATATCACACAAATCGTTATAAGAACCCTTGCTTCAGCCTCTGCTAGACCAAAGTTGCAGCATTAGCAAAACCAGACACAGCCATCGCAATCTAGCTAGCTGCTGTTTGTTGTGTTTCCACATATTCAAGAAGTTGCAGAATTGTTGGTTTCGAAATGGGCGAAGCTAAACAGGTAAGGATGGTTACATGTAATCCGTTGAGGTATTTATTCAACTCGAGGAGAATGCTGCTAGATATGCTCTCTTCTGTTTGTTTTGACAGGAAGTAGAGAACAAACAAGAAGAGAAGGCCGATCAGAAGAAAGAAGAGAAGGCAGCAGGTCCCCCTCCACCCATTGTCCTGTCTCTGGACCTGCACTGTGTTGGATGTGCAAGGAAGATAGAGAAGTGCATGCTCAGATGTAGAGGTCGCACCCAATTCTAACTCAGTTATTCACAAGAACTCCTCTACTCAAATTTATGCAGGATCTGGTTAAACTATGTTTTGTATTTTCTCCACATCAGGAGTTGAAAGCATTGAGGTGGACATGACGCAGAACAAGGTCACAGTCAAAGGGATAGTGGATCCTCAGGCCTTGTGCTCCAGAATTCAAAAGAGAACACAGAGACAGGTCCGAGTGCTCTCTCCTCTGCCCCCAACCGAAGGGGACCCCAAGCCGGAAGCTGAACCACCTCAGGTATGCAAAATTCAAGTATGCCTTCTGAAATTCTATCATTTCCTAAGTGAAAGCTTATAAGAGTTTGGACTTGGCTCATGTTTGTAAAAAGGAGAGCGGCATGACAACAGTTGAGCTCCTTGTCAACATGCACTGCGAGGCATGCGCAGAGCAGCTCAAGCGAAAGATACTAAAGATGAGAGGTGACCTTAGTTAGGGTTAACAATTAGCAGGGATGTATCATACGTTCAAACCATGACTTTCTATCGTGATTTCAATTGAAACTGGTTGCAAACTGGCTTTGATTTTTCTAGGAGTGCAAACGGCCCAGACCAACATGACTGCTGGGAAGGTCACTGTGACCGGTACAGTGACTGGAGAAAAGATAGTGGAGTATGTTCACCGGCGCACCGGGAAGATAGCTAGCATCGTCCCTCCACCACCCAAGGAGGAGAAGAAAGAAGAAAAGAAACCCAAGGAAAAGGCACCGGAGGAGAAGAGTGAGGAGAAAAAGAAAGATAGCAATGAGAAAAAGGAAGAAGGCAAGGCATCTGAACCGCAAGAAAATGCAAGTGACAAGGAGGGCAATGCCAAGGAAGAGGAGAAGAAAGAAGCCAACATCGTGAGTGTCGGGCAAGACGACACAATGAAAAGGATGATGTATTGGCCTGGCAACTTCTTCGGTGAGGAAGAGATGGCGAGGAGGATGATGGTTCACTGGATGCCGGTATACATGACCCAGCAGCCCCCACCTCCACCACCCCAGCTCTTTAGCGATGAGAACCCCAATGCCTGTTGCATCACATAAAATTTCATGCATCAAAAAACAAGATCTGTACGTAATGTTGGAGGTAGGAAGCCATGCCATTTACTATTTCATATAAGATGATGTCGCATGGTATAACTGTAAAGTTATGTATAACTGGCTCTTGTTCATGTTTTATCTATGAATTGTAACTCCTGTATGTCCTATCCTCTGGTTGTTTCAATAATTTCCGAAGAAAATGTTTTCCCAATGAGAAATATCTTTTATATATTAGGCTATGCAAGACTTAAAACTGTTACAAAAACTGCAAATGAAAAAGCTCATCACAAATTTTCAGTAGCAGAACAAGGCTGAAATTTATATATTTCATCTATATTAACACATGTCCAAAAGCTTAGAACTAAAATGTAAAGAAAGAACAGAGTACAAGATGAAACAATATTGAAATCTAGTTACCTCCAAAGCTTGAGCAAAAGGTGGTGCATTGCATGTGGAGAATGGCTGCAGGGAACAGGAACAGGGAGAGTGGCTTTGCTTGACTGCTTGTGCTGCAGATGGTGAGTGTCACATGGTGGTAGGGACACGAAAGAAAAAGAGGAAAAGGTGGTCTTCACTTTCCTACCTGGGTCATGAGTCTGATTGGCACACAGGCATTCCAAATTCAACATCCCATGATGCAGAGCACAACATACTCGAGTTGATGACTCTGGAAACAGGTAGCCCCTTGGTCATGCCTCCAATCACAACTGCATTTGAAAGGTACTTTAAAGGTAAGACATGATATGACACAATTGTGGGAAGGGATAAGGTCTTCTGCATCACAATGATCATGGAGGAACACAGCTGAAAAGAGTAAATTAGGCAGGTTTAACTTCTTGAGCAGTAGAGAAGTGCTTCAACTAGACAGTCAAAAGTATCCGCTTTTGCATGCTGAACAAGTCATCCTCTTCATATTTTGAACAAAGTTGGAACTGAGTTTCCTTAACAAGGAAGAACAATGGCAAACTAAAGAGAACCACTAGACTGAGAAATTGTACACAAGCAGGAAATAGATCTTAAAGATCGATTATAAGATCAGATGTGGCACTTCACATGGTCATCTGCTCGAAAGGAAGAAAAGTTGCAATAAATAAACCCGCCCCATAAATCTGAACTCCTATTGGTTGTCTAAAAAAAACAAGAACCCCATCTTGACAAGCTCTGAGTGTTCTTCGTAATTAGGAAATGGCTTCAAAAAGGATTGCTCCATAAAAATATCAAAGATTTAAACACAAAATTACCTTAAGAAATATAAGAACTAAAGTATCAAGTAAAGTGTATTGCAGTATCTCAAAACCAAAAATTCAAACAAGCATCAATCTTAATTAGTTGAGCAGACTAGGGAAAAATTTTAATAGTTGATCCATTAGGAGGCTGCATGTTAGATATCGTGGATGCTTTAAAAGGGAAAACTGCATTAATTTCAAGCTAGGAAATCTGCACTAATTATCATAATGAAGACTTAAGTGGGGATAATAATACTGAGAAACATACAAAGTCTAAAAGAAGTGGATTTAGGAACACCACAATGAAAACTATGTCTATGAACAAAATCAACTTTAAAACCTAAAACAAATTTATTCTTTGTTGAAACAAATCATGTGAAAAAATTGCGTGATATAATGAAATATGGATCAACTGAGAGTTTGAAATGCAATGCTAGTACTGGAACTGATCTGATTATTTTCATTTGCTTCAAGAACAAAATATAATAAAATCCATGTGAGGCATTTAGTGTTTGCCTTCTTAATATCTCAAATGAGTAGCAATTCTAATTCAAGCAGTTATATAATCCATTGTTTCATATTAGAAGTGCAGAGAGGACAAAAACTTCATGCTTACCAGTACCACTATTAAAATTTAAATTCTTGGAAGAGATAAATGAATGAGAAACCACATTGTATTCATCACAACATATCCACACTTGAAAAAAATCAAAGATAATGTAATTGGTTTAGGATGGGTACATCCTTCAAGTTTTATAGTGCAAACACATCTAAGTGAGTTCTGGTTTTGGTAATCTAAGAAGGTTCAACATATATTTCTTACCAATAAATATTTGTGACTGAACTAAAAACATATCTATCTATGCTCCGCTCAACAGACTAGCTTTACGATAGGGGAGAAAAGGCAAATATACTCTTGTTAAACAAGCACCATAGATTGAACAGTTTAACACTAATGAAAATTATATGCCCGAATATATATTTCTTACCACTGCATCCAGCAAACTAGAAATGCTTAAACATGCCACTGACAACCTTAATATTTCCAATATAGTCTATCTTTTTAACAATTGCTGTTCCAAGCAGAAGTATGGACTTTATAATCATGGAGTAAAAGCTTAACAACATAGAAGAACTACTGGTCTTGTTTACTCATTTTGTCATTCTGCACTATCTGCAGCACATAATTGATGGAGCACACAGTTCAGGAATCAACTATGATTTCCTTTCAGTAAACTGATGTAGCTTATTCTATGTACTTCATTCTGGCATTCAAACTGCCATGTATCGCTGATTTAAGTACAATTCAACAATTGCAGTATGTAATGCTGCCCCAATTGGAAGGACATCTTCGTCAAGGAAAAAATGAGGGGAGTGAGGAGGATAGACTGCACCAGCTCTCTCATTTTTCATTCCAATGCCAAACATAACACCTGGGATCAACTGTTGGTAGAATGCAAAATCTTCACCAGCCATAATTTTTCCTCCCATCTTTACCTTATCTTGGCCAAGTAGAAGGGCACCAACCTGCTGTAGATGATCATTCAACTCTTCATCATTCACTACAGCTGGATAGATTGGGTATTCCTCCGCTAGCATGCTAATAACTGCCTTACATCGTTGTACAGCTGCCTGGCCTTCTATCACCTGAAGACATCAGAAACTTTCAACTTTTAGAAAGACAAGTAATGCCAATGCATATCATAAAGTAGAATGCTTTTACTTGTCCATCTGGGTTATACAATCAATAAATAGTGTTAAAGATTACAAGATGTTATTGGGACAGGTACCAAATTAATGTAAGCAAGTTATGTATTTGTGTCCCCATAGTAAAAAGTAAGTGCCCGAGGAATACCTCTTTTACCCTTCTCTGAAGCCTTTGCAGGCCTTCAGTGGTTATACTTCTCAGAGTACCCCCAAATTCGACAATCGGAGGTGTTTCATTGAAAGAGCTACCACCCTTAACATATGTGACAGACAATACCTGCAAAATATCAGAAGACAGTTCAGATAACAATAATATCACGAGCAAATACACAACTAAGAAGTCAATAGCCGAAGCAGACAAGATATAGAGGGTCATGATGAATGAAGTACATGACTCTTTGAAAGCCACTGACACATCATCTGTGCAATATAGAACTTATTAAAATAAAATAAACTTATTATTAGCAAGCTAAAAAGAAATAATGTCAAATGTCAGATCATAGCATACTTGACTATGCAGAGGGTCATCTTCTCTGGAGATGAGCTGTTGCATTGAAAGAATAGCAAATGCTGCAGCAACAAGAGGATCCACATTTAAATGAGGTTTTGCAGCATCTCCCCCTCTACCTTCTATTTTGGCTTCAAAGAAGCACACAGCAGCTTGACTAGGCCCTGGAATTGAGCTAATACTACCTGTAGGCAACCTGTAATCAACATGCATAGCAAAGATAGCTTCTATGCCATCTAGAGCACCTTCCTTGATCATGTGAAAAGCACCTGCACCACCCTCTTCTGCAGGTTGAAAAAGAAGTCTGACTGTCCCCTTCAAAATAAACATCCAAAACAAATTAACAAATGTTGCATTAAGGATATGTTTTTTGTTAAATTGAAAAAATAAAAAATAAAAGAACAAATAAACAACCAACATAAATATCATTTCCCAAAGGTAGAGTTCTAAGAAAAAAACAGGCATTGCTTGACAAATGAATTTAATGGGCACAAGAGCCTCACAAGGCAAAAATTGTACAATTTCCAAAATTTGGTTGTAATAAATAGCTAGCTTGATTGTGTTTCTCTTCCTCACTCACAGACCAAGACTATGTGGAGTGAGAAACAGTGATCAGCAGTATCAGTATAAAACCAAGAAG
>JBAMIE010000036.1:3678795-3691332 GCA_037177295.1 Kaempferia parviflora | reverse complement strand
AGTGTTCTCTACAGCTTCTCATAATCAATTCAACTAATTGATATACTGTAGATTTGAACCTACCATTCAAAGGCGTTACTATATATTTATTTAGTTGGCATGCATAAATAAAATTATAATAACCAGACTTGCCTTTTATTAATGAAATATGATACAAAATTGGCCTCGCTAATCAACACATGATTGACACTCAGGGCTATAACTAACAGTTACTACAACGTGTAGAAGCTATTAGGTAGCTGCTTCAACATGGTTTAGTGTTTAGGATTTAACTACAATTATTTTAAAGTGATTTTGATTCATTTAAATTGATTTTGACTAAGTTTAACAAAATTTGACCAAGTTGATAGAGAGAATTTTGATATAGAGGTGATTTGTGTGTAATAATTTTGATTAAAGTGAATAGTTGATTTACATTGTAGCACCTATGGATACCTACTACACAGTTGTAGTTAAACCCAAAACTTTAAAACCTTGAAATTTAAATCTTAAACTCTGAATACTATTATATCAAAAAAAAAAAAAAATACCAACTTGGTCAAAATCGTTTAAATTTCATCAAAATCACTCTAAATCAAAATCATTTTAAAACAGTTGTAGCAGTTACTTAGAAGATAAGTATAAATCAAAATCATTTTAAAACAGTTGTAGCAGCTACATAGTAGCTTCTACACGTTGTAGCAGCTAGCATTGAAAGTAAAGAATAACGTTGTAATAGCTACTTGGTAACTTCTACACGTAGCAGCTACCAATAACTGCTATAACACCGTTGGATAAGGGGTATTTTGGGAATACAATTTTTGATGGAGCGCTCTATGGATTTTTTTTAAAATTGATATAAGGAGAGAATAATTTGAGATAGTATGAACATATTCCAGGCAACAAAAAGATTTTAGTTAGAAGTGTTGACTGAATTAGTGTGGAAGATTTCAAGGTAAATTACATAATATATTTCAATATTGTTATTCGTATAGCCTTTAAAAGCTCAATGAAGGGATAAAATTCACTTGATTCCAAATAATGGGGACAAACACCGTTTGATGATGATCATATGATTACGAACGACCAATATCATCATCCTAATTATTTGCTTTATTTTTACTCCTTACAAATATGTGAGGATTATCACACTCAAAGTACTAAAAAGAGTAAGAATGGGATGTTATGGAGCCGTCTGAGAGAGTTTTGCAACAAAAATCTCATGTGTTTTCTTGGACTTGCGTCGATATTTGATTAAAATGAATATGAGAGTTATGCAATAAAAATCTCATCTGTGTTTCTGTCGAGCTCTTTTTAAACCTTAGTGCTTATAGTGTTACTCTGGTGCTTATTCATTTTCACTTTACCATGAGAAATATTTATCACCTCTTGAAAGCATTTCTCCTCAAAGTGTGAATGTACAGGATATTTCTTCTTTTACAACTCATTAGTATGATACACTTCCTTTCATGGTGTGACAGTCAGTGGATATCAGATTTGCAGCCAAACAAATGGTATGTGGGTCTATTTCACTATATTACTATTCTAAGTTAAGCCATATTAATGCATTCATGTTATATGCATTTTATTACAATTAAGTGTTTCATTCTTTCTGATGTTTGGATGTTCTGCATTAGATTGATCACATTTTCATTTTCTTCTTGTATTCTTTTTCAGTGGCTTGTTTGGACTGTTCTTGTCCACTGTCTTCTGCACTACTTCATTCTTTGGAATAATTATGATGTATTATGTGTATGCACTAGACTCAACTTGTATTATCAACATATTCATCATCACATGGACAGCTGCATTGGTCACAGTTATAATGATTGTATCGCTTCATTCTAAGGTATGCTCCACTAGACTAATGTAAATTCCTGTTTCACCTATGCCACTGACTACTTAACACTAAAACGAAAAACTTCTGCATTTTGATTCAAAATATGCAACTACTGTCTCTTCGTATGATTCCTCTTCAACCAATTTGACTTAATTCTTTTTGGATTATTTAATAGGTTAATGCAGGACTTTTGTCTTCTGCAATCATGGGTTCATACATTGTTTTCCTTTGCTGGTCTGCAATTCATAGGTATTGTATGAAAAAAATTCTATCAATTTGTTTCTAATTTTGTAGAATGTGTAAATTAGGTTCTTGTCAGTTTTATAAAAGGTAACTTTGTGCTTGAGCATAATTAAACAAGATAACTATATCACTACAATTTGGAGGGACAATTAGTAGATGTTTTATAAAAGCTATCTTCACCATTTTGAACATT
The DNA here is from genome assembly GCA_037177295.1 of Kaempferia parviflora. Lineage (NCBI taxonomy): Eukaryota > Viridiplantae > Streptophyta > Magnoliopsida > Zingiberales > Zingiberaceae > Kaempferia > Kaempferia parviflora. Next base: position 3,689,077 of record JBAMIE010000036.1, on the reverse strand, counting down.
CAATTGCCATAGTGTTAAAAGTTGATTGATCGACTCCCTACAACTAGAGGTGACCCAATTCAGTCATGTGCACCAAATCTATCTTCAAATGGCAAACCATGAACTAGCACTCCCTTAGTTCTGCAATTCTACAAAAGGTGTAGAGTGGTAAATCAATAAACTGAATAAGCCACCACATGAGAGCACGAGTTATTGTCCTCCAATGGTTGACTCTTGTAGGTCCCAAACTATCTTTATTACTAGGAGATATTTTATTAGTAAGGGGATCATCAATGTGTTAATATTGTAGAACAATATTTCAAACATCTCTTATCTCATGGGTATGGTGCCTGTTCATCAAGTTTTGATCAGCTTTGGGTCCTTTGTTTGTTTGTGTCAAGTTTGGAGCAATGTGGTTGCTTGTAGATCAAGTTTGGTAGGGATCAGGTTCATGGCTACGTAACGTAGCCAACAGCAGTGGATGTTTCTATTATTTACCTGATTCTCTTGTATCTTCCACTGCACCCGGCTCAATAGTACTGATTTCATTTGCAAGATAACCCGCAATTGTATTGCATGTTACTTGCAGTGAACCTGCTATGGAGAAATGTAACAAAAGAAAGAGAACGGTCGACAGAGATGACATGACGACTATACTTGTAAGATTTACTATTACTACGTGCATCGTTTTAGCTTTAACATGCGACTGCAGTTACCAGATTTTGCTGGCTTAAAAAGCACCTCCCTAGTATTGTCTTGTTTTGTAAATGCCAATATGTCAACCGTTCATCAGCTAGTTCTCTTAGCATGAAGTAATGAAGAAGCATCTTGATTGAGAATGTTAACTTCTGGTGCTTTTGATCTAGGGTTTCTTTATTGCTATTGGTGCAATCGTAATGGCAACCTTTTCCACTGGGACAGATTCAAACTCTTTTCAGGTAAACAACTATTACATTTTAATTGTATGCACTTTTATATTATTGGAAGTCAAAATTGTAGTCTATGATTACAGTCACAGTTATTGTTTCTTACCTACAGATCAAAAAAAATGAGGTTCAATCTGCAGATGATGCACCTTATAATTATGCAACATTCCACTTCATATTCTCAATGGGATCTATGTACTTTGCAATGTTGTTCATTAACTGGCAACTAAACCAACCAACCAAAAAGTAAGGCTCATTCACATCCTTTTCGATTTGTTTACGACTAAGGCTCTCAAAATGGAATCCACATTGTCTCTGTTAGCACTTAAATTGGTTCCATGACTTCACCAGATGGAGCATAGACGTTGGCTGGGTTAGTACATGGATTAAAATTGCCAATGAATGCCTTGCTGCCAGCATATACTGTAAGTGACACAGTCCTCATTTGTCATATTCATGTACAAGAAAGTTTAGAATCAAGTCTCGATATTTAACCAAAAATATAAGCTTCAAGAAGATGTAATGCTGAAAATTTAGGAAGTACATGACCAGTGTTATGATTCTTCAAGTTGATGCATCTTCACAGCAAAAATCCACTTTTACTCTTATGATTAGGCAATCCTATGAGTGTTAGGAACATCATGAATATGCTACTGCTTATTTAGATTTTTCAGATATGTCATGAGCTGCATAATTGTTTGCTTGAAGCGAAACATATATGTGTCCCCTAATCTGAATTCTTCATTGAGACTAAGCAGTCTGCCAAAACTTCCTATCAGATAGACTTGCATGAGAATATCGTATTGTCGCAAATTAAATTGAAACTGGCATTCATGTACCTAACCTAAAATTACAATAACACGTTTGGCAGTTGCTTCTTGTTTCTACTAGTTTTTTCTTTCTTGTTATTGGATAATCCACAATAATCTGAAGTTCTATTTCCATCTTTCTGTAACCAAGTTTTGTTTCTGTTGTGATTACAGTGTGGAAACTGATGTACCCGCTCATTATGAAGGGAACAGCCACAAGTCATGAAGAATTTATGCAGAATGCAAACAATTCAGTATGATGTGCAACTTCCTGTGCAATAAGCTAATTCGATGAATTGTGTAAGCAATGGTGAAGGGGTAAGGATTGGTACAAGGCTTACACAAAGCAGTCTAATTCATTGATGAATTGTGTAAGCAATGGTGAAGGAAGGGGTAAGGATTGGTAGAAGGCTTACACAAAGCAGTCTAATTCATTAAAAACTATTCGAGGAATTGTGTATAAATGCACCCTGAAAGAAGCCTTGCTGAGAAAAGGAAATGGCGTGATATTACTTGGATGAGTCATTGAATCACATTAATAAATAATGATTGATTCTATGTAGTCGGTGTTCAAGTGCGTAGGTGCTATTTTGGGGAAATGAAATATTTTATAAATTGAGATTCGGGAAGGTGGTGTAGGAATAACTCTTATATTTGATTTAAAAATATATTAAAAGTACTAATTTCTATAGAATTACTCGTCTTTCATTGCTATTCTTTATACCATTTCAATAAACATCCAAACATTCTTCCTTTAGCTGACCAAATTAATAAAAATCAAGCGAGGCAAAAAGGTCGAAGAAGCCAATAAGTTATACTGGTCAAGCTAATAGACTTAACTGTACTGAATGAACCAACTAGACCAACAGAATCAATCTAAGTTGATGGATTAAGCTAGACAAATTCATTGGGTGAGTAGACTAGGTAGGCCAGATTGAGATGTCCAAGCAAATTGGCATGAGAATCGAAGATGGGGTATGCGAGGAAATTGAAATAAATAGAGCATGGAAGCAAAGCAGTTTACATGGGCTGAATGTTCCCAACAAAAAGCTGAGCAATGTAGGGAACCGAGCGAATTTACGAGCAATCCAAACCAAAAGGGTTCGGGCAAGGTGAGCTGACTAAGCAGGTTGAGGAAGTCAAGGTAAACTAGACAAGCAAATTGAACATATCAATCAAATTGATGAAATACTATATAAAAAAAATACTTCAATATAGTATACATATTATAGTCCCTTTGCTGAATCCAACTTAGTTATTTGATTTCCTCCTAATTCTGTTACAGGAACCAAACTCACCATCGAAGTTTAAACTGTTTTTTTTTTTTTTTTGTTAACATCACAAACAATGTCACGAGTTATATGGACAATTGATAGAGATGACAGTTGAAAACATTATAACTGCAGAACCAAACTGAAGTTAACCCTTACGTGGAAAAAAAAAAAACAGTCGAAGAGCACAAATAAAAAAAAAATACATATCATTATTAGAACAGTAGTAAATTCAACATAATGTGCTACTTCAAGGCAACAGACAGTAATAAATGACTATGTCAAGATTTAGGAAAATTTGGCTTAATGACATAGTCAACTAAATAAAACTAGATTCAGAGACGTAAAAACTGGCACCTTAGTAGAGAATACATACGAGTTTTTTTTTTCCTTCCTTATGATGCTCCTCTTTAGGGGTTCTGCTTCTGCAATTAGCAATAGATGCACAGTTGGAGACATGGCATGAATAATAAAAGCAATAAGCAAGCAGTGTGCTTCGAGGTGAAGGTTAAGATGTGCTTACTTGCATTGGGAGATACAACTTCAGCTCGGGTGGAAGCTCTTCCTCTGAGTAGAGACGGTCAGAGAAATAAATTCTTCTGAGACGGCAGTTTGCATGGACCTGCACTCTCAGAGTCTCCACATAATTTGTGCCATATGCCCTTCTCGTTAAATCGGTAAGGTTTAGTTGAATGTTGTTCCACCCATCTTCCAGTGAAAGAGGCATGGTGCAGATAAATGGCTTCACTCGGGTAACAGACTGCATGCAGAGTAAATATACATGAATATCTTATTTCTTTCTAAGAAAAATTCTATCACCACAGCTTCATTCCGTCAGTGGTTATATAATTCTTTTTTCCTCTTCCTCCTTTTATATCAACATTATCCAACTATTCCAATTATCATATTTTATAGGAAAATAAATGAGTAAAAGAAACAGGGAAAAAAACGAAAACTACACCTGAAAATTTGAAGCTCTGAAACGGCGACGAACATTCTTATCATCCAAAATCTGTATCTCGAAAGAGAAATACTTTTTTAAATTCTTTACAATCATGACCAGAAAAGATAACTTGATGCCAAGAGTTGCATTAGGATCAGCCGGGCATGTAATATAAGTTGACTGCACATTTGAGCCAACTATTTCAAGAACATTTGATTGGATATCTTCATCCTGTAGTCGTCTCACCTGTCCATTGACAACTGCAAAAAAATTCTCAGATTTCAATTAGCTTAGTCACTACCAAAAACCCAAAATTGTCTAATAAATTGTATTCATACAATACGCCAACTCCATAAGACTCAAATCTTGATTATCCCATCTGTAGGATGTGAGGTTTTAATAAAAAGCATTCATTCCTGTGAACATGATGCACTAACTTTGAGGCACTCAATTTGCTAAAGAAGAGATGTCCATAATGTTTCAAATGGAGAAGGGAAAGCATTGTGGTATGAATTTAAGTTCTAGCTATACCCAAAAAAAAACACACAAGTGAAGGGTAGCATAGAGTGCTTGTGAAAGAAGCCAAAAGCCAGGCATTAAGAAGGAATTGAAAAGAAATTAGTATGGACTTCCTATACTAAGTTACTAACAATTATGGTATTCAGTTTTGATACTGACAGATTAAAGTATTAGATATCTTTGCAAGTCTTTCAAATCTGAACAGAGAGGGAGAGCATTTGGTTGAAAGTATGCAAGTCCAGTTGACAGGATGGCTCATGAATTCGTGGTGCCCAATGAGAAGGAAAAGTGAACTTCTAGTGTTCTTGGTTGGAGGGGAGGACATGGGCATGGTGTTTGATTATAGCCTCTCCCTCCCTCATGGTACCAAAATCTCTCATTTCTTCCGTTGCTCATGATGTTGATCACTTCCTCTTCAAATCAAATTCAATGATTTCTTCCTCTAGATTTATCCTATCCTCTTTTGCAAAAAGTCCACCTGCTTGTCTCCATCTACCCAGGATTTTAAAAAGATGTCTGGGCTGCACATGTGGCTGCCAAGCCAGAGTTGGAAGAGGACGACATATAACATAGCAGCCACATATGACAATATGGATCTTGCATATGTGGCGGCGGCTATCTAAACTTGAGATTCAATGCATTGAAAATAAACTTGAACCTGAAATCTCTAGTAAAGATATAACTGACATACAGTTTCTTTTGCATCACATAAATTTCACAAGCATCATTGTTATCCCTTCACTACAAAGAGAAAAACGTCTTTACCTTCTTTATCCCATATCTGCAGTGGTTTGGTCCTGTTTAAAGATTCATATATAGTAAGTTTCATGTCAGCCAACTTGCAACTAAAAGTTATAGAAAAGGATTTTAAAAAATAAAAGTAAAATTACCCAAGGCTGTAGAGAATGGATAAGAAACCAGACTGGAATGTGTTCTTGAACATATTGAGGATGGAGTGAATGCCAACTAGAAAACAATTACCAAAGAACGATATCATTAAAAATTTAAATAATAAGTTTAATAGTCACAAAAAAAAATCATCATAATGAGAGCAGATTGTTGCTACAAAAAATTAAGTTTCGAGATATTGTCTATTTATTATTTCTGTTAAGACTTTTCATAGTCCGTGAAGAATATTGTTTGGTTCAAAGGAAACAGGAACTTGTAATTACAGTAACATCACTGACAATTTTCTTTCACATGTTCACAACTTTGTCTAGAAACATATAAGACAACAAAACTTAAATCAAACAACATTACCAAAAAGCATGGCTAGTTTAAAGCAAATCCAAGCAAAAACAAATTAGATTCTGAATAGCCAAATCTCAAACTTCCTAAAAAGAAACAAGAAAGATGAAACAAGTTCAATCAAGCATTGCTTGTTCAACCATAAGAGCATAAGATGCAGCAAAATCGAAAATCCAAAATCACACTATCTTCTTGATTTCTTTCCCAAAATCTAAAGCCATATACACTTTTATATTTCTCAGAACCTCACTCTCCTTATATGTTCATCTAAATTCCTAAAAGTATAAGTTTTCAATCGTAATCATTTTAGCATACGCTCATAATTTCATATAGTTTTTTTTTCTTCTGAAAATCTCTTCTTATTTTATGTTTAAATCCTGAGGACTAACAAAATTTAGTATTTTATTTCTTGAATTTAACTTTATTACTACAATTTTATTAAACAAATACACTAGACCCAACTCCGGTTCGGAACCAATGGTTCGACGGTTCGTGGGGGTCTACCCTTAACCTTAACCATCTAAGACAGTTACGGTTCATGGTTAGGAACCACCGGTTCAGAGTTCATGCACGGTTCGCCACGGTTCAAAATTGTTATATTATTTTTTTTGAAAAAATTATAAATTTATAAAATTATTTGTAGAACTGTGATGCAGTTCGACTTATTAAGATTAATTATATAGTAAAAAATATTAATTAGTTATTAAATAATGAATTATTATATAAAAGCGTTTAGAGATAAATGAATATAAATAAATTAATTAATAAATAAGCATATTTTTTTTTAATTATTAAGAATAATAATATAACAAATGAAACTATTGATTAGTTATTAAACAATTAACTAACATATGAAAAAATTAATAAAGTTGGTTAGGATACTTGCTTCTAATACTGAAGACTCCAATTTGAAAACAAAAAACAAAAACACGAAGAAGTGGCGGTTAATTTGGGTTGGAACCTTAACCGGCTCAGCACTCTGCCGGGTCAACGGGTACTTGGCCTGTTGACCCGGTTACAGGCGTAGGCCGAGTTCAAACGGGACCCAGCCCGGGATTGGGTCTAAAATACACACATCAAACAAGGAAGAGGAAAACCAAAAAAGGCTTGGTTAGCAACAGTAAAATAAGATAAAATTTATTTAATTATAGATGATGATAGTAGGGGATAGAGCTCAATGCGTAAAAGGATCCATATAGTTGACCTCACCTAATGGGATAAGACTTGGTTGTTATTGTACTACAATTTTATCTCAAATTCTCTCAACTTCAACAACTTTATCTTCGTATCTATTTTTACATCTACAATAATTTTTAGATTTCTTTTAAATATACCATATTCAAAGCTTGTCTTATTTCTCTATTCTTTTCCCTAACCTATTTTTTCCTACAAGTATATATATATATATTTTTTATTCTTCTCCAAACGATCACAACTATAAATTCTATTTTTTTCGTAGAGGTGTTCCTATTTCTCAAGATGCTAACTTAATCTTGTAATCACAAACTAACTTCTTTACCCGCAGTTGTTCACAACAATGCCAGAACCTCTAGCCCATCAGCCCATGTAAGCAATGATGTGTCGAAGGGTCGCAGCAACCTTCTAGCCCACTCTTTACATATTGTGGTACATGGATTGTGGAGGCTAATACCATAATGAGTGACAACCTAAGATTTTAACACTATTTTTCATTAATTTTCGAAGTCTAACGCAACCCCCCTCACCTCCAGACATGGGATCGACACTGTTTATTTTATGTGTCAATAAAAAATTCTGAACTAATATAAATCTGACGATAACTTTTGTGTCTCGCATGGAAGAGTGAAAACGAGCCATCAAACTCATATCTAAATACTAAATAGTCGATAGATAAAAGCAACCCTAAAGAGGAGCTGCTCTGTTCAGCGTAAATAAGAATGAAATCATAAAACTACCGCCGAATTTTTAAAAAGCAGGAAACAACTTACGTTTGCAAACAGCACGGATTACTAGACAAAGAGATTCAAATTTTCCGTTGCTTCCCCAATTCCTTCACAAATATTCCAAGGAAGCCTCTTCCAAGCAGCCTACGAAGGAGAGAAGATGGAGGATCAAACGTTGTCGCCTATCGGATGCTGAAGTGAGGTGGAGGAGGGAAGGAGATAGGTCTTCTCCCTTCGTTTCCTTCGCTTGGGTGCTGCGCAACAGAGACCGGCGGAGGAGAAGAACAGGATGAAGCGGCGTGGTTACGGAAGAGGCGCTCGTCTATATTCACTGGAACCTGGAGGCAAGGGATGGCGCCGGCGCCCTCATAGGTTTCGAGGTGGAGGCCGGACCGGAGGGTACGAGAGGCGGCTGTCGATCGAAAGAGGCACGAACGAAAACGCGGAAAATAATCGGTTCGACCCAAGCGGTTTGTTTAAACGGTCGGTTTTTTTTTCCAGCTTTTTACACGTAGATAATCTAACATATTTCAGAAAAAAATCGATTCAATCAATTTCTATTTAAAAATTAATCGATTAATTTTTTAACACCAAATTAGTCGACTAATTTATTTTGTATCAAAGTAGATTTTGGATAAAATCAGCTGACGAACCAAAAGATATCATATTGTTATAAAATTAACTACTATATGTTTGGTTAGTTCTTCTGATTATATTCATGTCATAAAATATCAATTTAACCAAATATATTAAAAAGTAATTTTTTTGAACACGAATTAGATTTTTTGAATACATTAGTATTTAAAAAATCAATACTCTCCCTATATTAGGTCAAATTGGAATTTGAGGGTACGAATATAATTAGGAGAACTAGATGAATATATAAAAACTAGTTTATATCAATCCGAGCTTGTTTGGTCCATCGACTAATTTTATCCAAAATCAACTTTGATACAAAATCAAATCAGTCGACTAATTTTTCAGTCGGTTGATTTTTATTATCAGTCGACTGATTTACTTGAAATTTTGGCATAGAAAGAAATATATTCGACTGGTGTTAAAAAATTCGTCAACTGATTTTCAAACAGAAATTGATTAGACTAATTTTTTTTATCAGTCAATTGATTGGGAGTAAAATGGAAAGTATGTGCGTGATTTGGTCATTTTGAAACTATCCTATATAATTTGTTAATTTCAAAACTTCACCTACGTGTAAAAAGTTGTTTTTTTAGGTTAAGTTCGATTCAAGTCGGGGTTTTTTTACTTGGTTTGTTCGATTTAGTTTGATTTGATTTTTTTTTTTTTTTGAATTTGATTTAAATTTGACTTATTTACGACTATCAGATGGGCCGAGTGAGTTCAAAATCCCGAGTGACTTGTTCCATAATGAGCCAATGTGCATTTTGCCCGTGGTGCCTATGTTAGAAATGCATGTGACTGAAAAAAAGAGGTGGAAAAAGAGACTTCATTGTGAAAGAGTTTGTAGACCTACATTGGAAGTTTGATGGCCCTAATGTTGGTTTATATTGTTATACATGCATATATGATATAATCAAATGCACAAGGAGAAACTCACTCGTGCGTGGATGGGCAGAGGGTACAAATCTAGGGTCTGGATTGTAGCTGGGTACAATCTCAGTTCACTGTGATCCACTAATACTTGGTGGCGATCATGGTCTACCACTGTATACTGAAAAATATATGGCTCGAGAGAACCTTGAAGCACGATCGTAGGTGTGACGAATCTGTTTCAAGGAAACTGCATTGAGTGCAAGCCTCGACTCTTCCTTTCCAGACTCGACTCGCCGACTCTTCTTTTCTCGACTTGACAACTCTTCCTTTCCTGACTTGATGACTCTGCTTCCCGAGTGAGAGGAGCATTCGACTTCTTCACTTCCGGATTGAAGGAACCACTCGGTGGCTTCCTTTCCTAACTCGGCTGCACTTCGCAGTCACTCAGACGACTGGCATCTCGACTTAACTTGCCATTCAGACTCGATTAGAACTCGAATTCGGTGATACAAAACAGTCATCTTTCAGATAAACTAGTAGCCCAGCCTAACTTTTAAGGCTGACAACCTAAAATTATATGCTCGGGTCATTTCAAAAAATAAGTTGAAATCGATTTTGTGTAATTTTAATTCAGCTAAAATTTTCTAATATCTCCACTAGATTGTTCGACAGTCCGTTCTACTATGGTTGAGTGTTTGTTATAGGCAAATTCAATTATTCAATTCAATAGTTGTCTCAAGGTGCTACTTGATGTGCTCTTTTCATGGTTCCTTGCCTTTGAAAGCCTGCCAGAAAACTTCCCTTTCGTCTCTACTTGATTCAAGCTCATAATTAACCATGGGATAATACTCAATTGGAAACAATGTCATTGTAAATGTAAAACACAATTATACCACCTTTGCAACAACTTAGCCACCATCTCAATTCGTTATCCTCTATGATCATGTTTGATTCCTCCCCCAAAGTTCTACAAACATACATTGTCAAATGGAGAAGATCTTGCCAACAATCAAGGAAGATAATGTCACCTAATACTTAATGTCAAATAAAGAGAACTTGTCAACTATCAAAGATGATAATGTCACCTAATATTTTTGCATTCTAATTGTATATTACCATTATATATTTCCTTATTTATTAATTCCTGATTTGT
>JBAMIE010000036.1:3648403-3671821 GCA_037177295.1 Kaempferia parviflora | reverse complement strand
TAAAAATAGTAAAATTTTTATTTTACCCCTCCCCCATAAAAGGTTCACCGTTGGTCTGATATTTTCATATATCAGGTCCAACGTGGACCTGATATTTCCATATATCAGGCCAAACGTGACCCTAATATTTGGAATATCAGGTCCACGTTGGGCCTGATATTTTCATATATTAGGTTCAACGGTGGGCATTTTGTGAGGAAGGAGTAAAATGAGAATTTTACTATTTTTGCTGTGCCTTTTGATAAATTTAAAAGTAGTGTGCGTCTTTTAATAAATATATAAATTTGGATGCGCCTTTTGGTAAAGATATGTATAAAGAACGAAATAAATATTAGACAATAAAGTGAGCACATAAGTATTAATAAAAACTATTAAAGTAAATATTTAGACATGTTATAGATAAATAAAAAATTAAAATATTTTTAAAAGATGTATTTAAAATAATATAGATATCTGCTTACATCATCAATAAATATTTTAGTTATATAATATAAAATCATAATAAATACGTAGAATAATATTTCGAAAAATTATAAAAAATCAAAACATCACCCCACATTTAACGAATAATCAAACAGACGTCTCTTTTATAAACAAATGAACGCTCCATCCTATGTTTTTAGGATGAAAATATTTTTATTTTCAGTATCTATATATATAAATAGATAAGTTTTCTCGTATTTAAAAAATCAGTTAGTATTCTATAAATAAAATAAAAAATATTTTGATAATATAAAATTTAACTATAGTATAAAATGTCAAATCTTCATTTTAAAAGTTCAATTAACGTTGAAATTCTCTCGATTAAAATATTTTTATAATTTTAATTACAATCAAATCAACTAATGAAATATATGTTTTGTTTATATTCCAAATATTTAAAAGTAAAAAAAGACATCTCTATATATAACTACCAAACTTCCTACCTAAATAACATCTCTATATATATACACGAAAACGTTATCATGCGCGCTGCACAGTGCGCGACTATGCGCGTGCAGGTAACAGCAGTTTTGTCGGTTTTTTTAAATTAAATATATCATTCCATAGTTAAAAAAAAATATTTATATAAATATTAATTCTAAATATTCAATATACTCATAAATATCTAAAGTTGGGTCATTTTTAATTTTTCTTTTAACTTAATATTATAATTTAATTAAGAAGTCTAAACTCATAGATATTTTTTAAAAAACTTTTTACCCCATAGGGTTCACACGTCCCAATTGGTTTATAGTATTCAAACGATAAAATTTTAAAATTTTACCTCGGGTTTAGCTTCCTAATTTAGTTATAGTATTATGTTTTTTTTTAATTAAAAATAAATAAATTTGAATGTTTATGGGTATAAGAATAAATTTAGGGTTTATATTTAAATAAATATTGGTTTTTAAAATTATTTAAAAAAAACCGAATGAAACCTGTGTTACCTGCGGTATATTTTGAAAGGAATGTTGTATTTAAGTTTTGATTCAACATGAAATTCAAATAGAAATGTTGATCTATTACATGACATTCATATGCTCAAATTCTTAAATAGAATTCGATGTTCTAGAGTTCCAAATAACAAATTAAATTTGAAGGTTGGAACTCATGTTATGTTGTTACTAAACATAGATCATTTTCTTAGATTATGTAATGTAACTAAATTGATCATCATGAGGTTTGGAGACCATATTTTAGAAGGAAAATTTTTTATTGGAAATAATATAGATCATAAAGTTCTTATTATAAAAATATCATTAACCCTTTTTGACCCAAAACTTCCTTTTGATTTTCAATGAAGAGAAATTTTCGTTGATTGTTTCATATGCAATGACGATTAACAAAAGTCAAGAACAATCATTATATCACGTAGGACTTTTTTTTTAAAGAAATTCATTTTCAGACATGACTTTAAAATTTTAATATACGATGTAGACTGTAATCAATAAAGTTTAACGATAAATGTTGTATTTAATGCAGTTTTTCATAATTTATAATGATATTTTTTACATATTAAATGTATTAGTTATAGTAAATTAATTTATTTTATGTTTAATTGTATAGTTAAAAAAATTCATATTATCTAATTTTTTTTAATAATATTTTATATGTAATATAATCCGTACATAGTACGTATAAAATACTAGTTATTATAATAACAATGACTAACTATATAATAACATAGAATAACTAATCAATAAGAGTCATGCTCCACTGTGTTATTCAAAAGTTAAAATTTTCATTCATTTTAAAATCTCCTCTCTGTTATTATAAACCTCTCCAATTAAAGACGAAAAAAAAAAAACCATAGAAATAATCAACCATGCATGTAAAAGTATAAATTGGTCTCAAAATTTTGAAACCAATTTATATAAAAATTTATAAACCCCACCCATACAATGAAGGGTGAGGATTTATAATGAAGGTTTATAGCATAAACCTCATGTGATAAACTATCCATTGCAGATGTTTAACAATTATAATGATATAACAATTTTTACTTTTAACATTAATATAATAGTCTGTGCTATAGTTAATATAACACTGTTATAGTATTGTAAAAATCACTAAATTGCAACTATAATTATTTTAAAATAATTTTGACCAATTTAAATATTTTTAACTAGTTAATAATTGTTTTGGGATATAATAGTGTTTAGGATTTATGATTTAAAATTTTAGAGTTTAGTTATAGTTACAATTATTGAAAAGTAATTTTAATTAATTTAAAATAATTTTGATGAATATTAAATAATTTTGATCCAATTGATAAAGATTATAATTTTGATTAAAGTAAAATAGTTGATTTGTAATTGTTACTCTAATATATAGAGGTATTTTTAATATAAAATATTCAATGAGACTTCTTTTGAATTTTTTTAAAAAGATATTATTTTGACAATTTATATAATTTAAAGTCCTCTTTTGATTTTTTTATGCAAAAAATTTAATTAAAAGATTATTTAAATATAGATAAAAATTTAATAAAATTAAGTTTAATTATGGATGTATTAATTGAACATCGATTTATCATCCGCCACTCACGGACAACCCGATAAAAAGCAAGCGTGATCCGTCGCCGTCGGGCACCTTAAAGCTTTTCCGTTCCGTTCCGTTCCGTTCCCGAACGGAGAAGCAACAACGCGAGAAGGCGAAAGCAAAGAAAAGAGACAAACGCAAAAGGAGCATTCTCACTCTCGTCATCGGCAGAAAAGCAAACAACTTCTCCGCGATTACAATGGGCCTCTGCTCGCCTTCTCTTTTGTTGCCCTCCTCCTCCTCCTCCGTCAATCTCCCCTTTCCTCCTTCGTGTTCTCCTCCGCTCCTCCCTCCCGCTCACTCGCCGTCTTCTCTTCGCCCTTCATTTTCGTTTCTCTCCTCCCACCGTCGCTCACACAGACTCGCATCCTCTTTATCAGCTCGACGTTGCCCAAGGATCGGTCGTAGGACGGTGCCTCGTTGCACTCTTTCGGACGTTCCCATGGAAGAAACAGCTGTGCTTCAGCATACCGTCCCTCCGGTACCCCCTCTCCCCCTGCATGGCATTGGAGATTCCTGCGTATCTTTAACTTGAGCTCAATCCTCTTGCACTCGATTCGATCACAGAGATTTTTTTTTTTCCTGAAGTAGATCTCTCTCCCTCTCTCTCTCTTTTTCCTTTTGGAATTTTTTGCGCTCGGATACATGTTTCCATGGTAACATAGCCATATAATGAATCGCTCACGTTCCTTTTTGGATCATTCTAAGAATTATGAACTGAGATAAGTAAATCACTTTGAATTATCAAAGAATGCATTAGAAAAAGGAAGACATCGTTGTCAATTTCGTGTCTTATTCAAGTTGTTTTCTCGATCAAATCCATAATAGGAAGTAATACACTGATTGAATGAAGAGCTGTTGTAATTTGTATCAATCTTAGTGAGTAGATACACTGCACGTTCTAAAAATGGTGGTGGGTGAATTAGAAGATAACACATTGGGCACATTTGTTGTTGTTCCAGAAGATAATCTAGTGTCACATGGGCGTGAATATTTGAAAGGTTAAGCCTGAATAAGTATTATCCAGATGGAGGATCTTTCAATGGAGAAGATTATTCAATAGAGAAGAATATTATCCACATGGAGGATCTTCCATTTAAGAAGATCCCTTGACGGTGTTCATGGAAGAAGATTATGATGTATGTAAAGCAAAAGACTATCCTAGAAAGACTTTGATCGTCAAAATAAGATTTGTGGCATTTGAATTTAATTTCTCTCGAGTTTGTAAAACCATTAGCACAGGTTTGACTAATCTGCAAATCCTAATGGTGACTATATTATAAAGGTAATTGAGGAATAAATTCAATCCATCTATGTAATTTGTTGCCACAACTTATTAATATGTTGAATCATTTATCTTGTTTCTAGTCAAGTTCTCTAATGTACACACAGGATTTTCTATCATATGCAAGGGCTTTTTGGGTTACTAAAGCCCTCATTGCTTGGAACATCAGTGATGACGAAACTTCAGTTTCTTTCTATGCTAGTAGGAAGGCTGACCTACACCTTTCAGATAAAGGCATTCAAGGTGTGAAACATGATCTCTCGCCCAAGTTCCATTGTATTCTATCATATTGTAGACTACTATGAATATGGTTTCTTTTAGTTACTTTTACTAGTGTACTTCGAAATTGCTGATTTCTTATATCTTTGCTATTTGCTAAGACTATATTATACTTGTAAGAATATTGGGATTTGTTGACTGGACGATTGACTCCTTACTGTCTTACATCTTGATAAATTAAGCTATTTTTGATGTTTTAAATTTTAAATATGATCCTCCTCTGGAATTTGAGATCCATACAGGATGATTAGAATCCGTAGCAAAATATTTCATTGAACCTTAATTATCAGGATTACTAGATTCTTTTAAGCATATTATTTTCTTAATATTCTCAGGAGATTTGATGGGTCTAGATCCAGGTCAATAAAATTTTTAAATGTTGGCATCAGTGCACTACTCCACCCTTCACTTCTGCATCCACGTTTGAGACTGATTTTGAGCACATGGTTTTGTACATAGTATAATGTTGCAAATGATTCATTTGTTTCAGATTCTCAGTGCATTGATTTCATCGTCTTTTTTATTCTTTCATACCGTAGTGAAATTTTATGAGTGCGCAAGGAAAATAACTTTAGCTTCCCAAGATCAATTAGTAAGTTGATCTCTGGAAGTTTTGTTATGTTTTATAGGCCTAAATGTTTGATTGATATTCTAAGTCATTGATACATCATATTAGAATTTAAACTCTAGGGGAAAAGCCATAAGTAATGCTCCAATGATGACTTGATCTGGTTACAATCTCTTCCACATATACTATAAATGCATCGTTCTAGTTGATTAAAATTCAAATGCACTTTGTTCATTCGAGAACGAACTTTATTGATGGCACAAAATTGGCAGTCATAATCATATCAATTTTTATACCATATTCTATTATCTTATTGCAGGTTATGATGTGAAAATTCAGCTTGAATCAGAGTGTTGTGGGCTACCAACAAATGTATGACAAAATTAACTTATCTGTCTATCTACTTTTTTAATGTTTACAAATGAACAAAGATTGATTTCATTTCTCAGAGAATAATGAATACATCTTTAAGCTCCTTTGCTCCTGACATCAAAACTTCAAAAATATATGCCCTAACACCATGGCAAAAACAAAATGTCTTATCAATTTCTACTTTTTAAGCTACACAATTTTCTTTAAAATATTGTATTCTTATGAAATATGAAAAGTGTTAACAATCTTGTCAAGCTATCATTTTTTATTGATATGAATTTCAATGCTCCATGTTTCAGGTAATTCAAAAATTTCCACATATTGCAACCTATAAAGCATTTAAATTACCAACTTCTTTAGATGCTGAAAACCTTCTCAAATGCCAGTTAGCAGTTGCTTCCTATAGTGGTAAGTCTCAATATGTTGTTCATAGCACGCACAAAAGATACGCAAGTACACCGTCACACATTCACAAACTACTAGCTTACACATAACTTGTTATCTGTATATGTTACTTAAAATTTTATTTATTTGCACATAGAAGAGCTACTGGAGAACCATTCTGATGCAATAAGTTGCTCAATTGGAAGTTTGTTTCATTTTTCACGTGCAAAGATAAAATGGTGTCCATTGACCCTCCCCAGACCTTACATTGGCTGGAGTCTCATACTCTGCGATAGGTACCCAAGATGAGTATCCACCCAAGATGAGTATCCAATGGTGAAAAATAATGTACTGTTTTTAATGTGGAAGTTGGTATGAGCCAATCTGGGACATTTTCGTAAGATGAAAAAATCTGGTCAAACATTGAATTTGTTGAGCTGATTCAGAACCTGATTTGTTCTAAAGCTCTTCTGAGTGGGTGTAGGCTGGTATCACTGGTTCAGTTGTAGGAAAACTGAAAAAGTGAATCAAATTCAAATGGAAAGACCATTGTGGCCCTCATTCCTTTGTTACACATCCAAATCCCTATACAATGCAGACATTTCATTTACTAAATTAATCTTTCTATTTTGATATTATTTACACTATTAATTTTAACTTTGGCTATTCCATTTCTGTTTTATAGTTGATGGAAAATTCATGAGTGCTACTGGCATTCAGATACCTGGTGTCCTTGATGACATTTTTGCATACACTGGGCCTCTTGGTGCTACTTTTGGCAATGAATCTGTGACACTTCATCTTTGGGCTCCTACAGCACAAGTATGAGACGCTGCTCTAGACCTTGTGAATTTTTCTCCTTTAGGGAGAATTTCATCCTCCCTCTTGGTGTAATTAATGTCAAAGTATTCTCCTAAATCTTCCTCCCCTTTTTGCAAAAATGCCACCTAGTTACCTTTTATTGCAAGTGCCTCCAGAATTTGACTTAGTTCACAAAATTTCCCTTCTGGTACTTCATAAAACCCAAGTAAAAATTGGGGTAAGAGGATTATGCCAATAAAAATCTACTCTAAGGCATTTTGCCAAAAAAAGCTAAAATTTGAAGAGCATTTAAAACTAAAACTCAGAATGGCAATTTGCAAACTTCAGGAGCATTTTGACAATAATTAATATCGAGGGCAGATTTTACAAAAAGTGTAGACCTTGGAAGAAAGAGAAAACTTCCTTTTAATGATGAGAGTTGTATTTTTGTTGCAAAAGAAGACAAGCAATGTTACTAACCCTTTGTTCTTTTAAAACTAGGAGGTGAATGTGTGTTTTTACGAGGATCCCTTGGGTGGAGACTTGCTACAAAGAGTTAAGCTTGAGGAGACAAATGGTGTTTGGAGTGCTGTTGTACCAAGAAGCTGGGAAGGTCTTTATTATGTCTATGAAGTTTCTGTCTATCATCCAAGCATTTTGCAAGTCCAGATTTGCACTGTTGCTGATCCCTATGCTCATGGGTAAACTTAATATGATTTGTTACTGAAGATACCCCAGCATATCTAACTTCAAAATTTTCATAGATCAAATTCAGGATTGATGATCATGGATTGCTTTCTCTGGACTAAATTTTAATAAATTTTGTTGGATCAGACTTTCCTCAAATGGTAGGCGAACTTGGTTGGTGAACCTTGATAACAAAAATCTAAAGCCAGTTGGATGGGATAAATTGGCAGATGAAAAGCCTGAGCTTCTTTCCTTTTCTGATATCAGCATATATGAACTGCATATACGGGATTTCAGGTTGGTCCAACTTGGATTTGGTTTTCCTTTTTTTTTTTTTTAAATGTCGTCTCTGAACCCTAAAGCTTTGCTATTTGTTTTCTTTCCTTGGAAAATATGTTAGCGGTAGTTGTAAAACAATGATTTAGTTGTCCATGTGTGAAAAAGGAGTTATTACAAATCTAATTTCCATATTAAGTTGCAATATTGTGCTGGGTTGCCCACCTTAACAGGAGGCTGCATTTATATATATCTTGTTCCTTTAAGTGTTTGGATTTGTACTATTGACAACATAAGATAATTTGGTTCTTTCCACAGAGGCATATTTAATGCTTATAATGCTATAAGCTGTCCATTCTGCAAACAGAGGAATATGTGATAAAGTGTAAACAGACCAACATAGCTAAACAACTCGAATGAATTATTTAAAATGAGAAAATTTCTTTGTCTTCCGTAGTTTACTTTTTTGAAATGCCCCTTACACTTTCAAAGTTGCCATCTTACCATAGAGTTAAAAAGCTTTGTTGAAATAGCTTCCTCTTCCCTTAACTGCTAACAGAGTTAAACATCATGTGCGTTATATGTGATAGAGTATACTGCAATTTCAGCTTGCAGTCACCAAATTGAAGTTCTTATCTAAAAAACTTTTGATGAAAAGTTCTCTGCAGGTTGATTTATAAATCAATTTGTAGACATTGAATACCATTTTTGTGCTAGTTTTGATGGCACAAGCTGAAATCAATTTATGATCTGAAAATATAAATTTTTGCCACTTGTAATTTATCAATATCACTACAGAGACATTGGATTTTTATTTTCCAAAAAGTTTATTTTGTGGACAAATTTCACTGCAAGCTGATTTGTAAATCAATTTGTGTGCATTTTGTGCCATATTTCATGGTGCAAGCTCATTCACAATCAACATGCAATCTAAAGAATCAAAGATGACACCACTAGAAAATATATCAGCACTTTTTTGCCCCAAAAAAGCTCTTTGATGAAAATTGTCTGCAAGATGATTTCTGAACGTGTTTGCAGAGGAATTTCTGATGACATAAGTTGGTTATGAAATCAACTTGCAGTCTAAAATTCAAAAACTTCTGCCACTTTGAGCTTGTCAACACTACAAAAGAGATATATCAGAATTGTTTGCTAAAAAAATTTGTTTTGATGAAAAATTTCACCTCAAATTAATTTGCAGTTTAGCTAGCGGTAAGTGGTCTATTCTGTCACAATGTGATAGCTCTATTAGTAATTAAAGGAGTATACATTTTGATAAGGGTTTTAAAGTAAGAGCTATAATGACAATTTTCAAAGTTTGGGTTAGATTGACATACAAGTAAACTATAGGGAGCAAAACGAAATTTTCTCATTTAATATCAGCAAAGAAAAAAAGTTATGTCAATGTATTCTGCTGTTTTATTTGACTTGTTTTTTATAAATAACTAAAAAAATTTAGTCAGTGAGAAACTGATTGGTCTAGTCTGTATGTATGCTAGATTCCACTTATATTGTCACTAGGTATTCATAACTCGTCTGACCTTCCTCTATATTTCACATGGAATACTTCCAAGAGGTTATATATAATTTTTCCCAGAATATATGATTGCCCGCAAAATAAAATTATAATCTGTAGGTACATCTGCAGTATAGGTATTGTCATTTGTGAGTCAAAAAGTCCTAGATTAGAAACATCTGCAGCACATAGGCTTTCTTTTGTCAATCACAAAGTCCAACAAAATCCTCATTTATTAACATTCAACTTAGTTGTCTATGGACTTGATCTATAGCTCCTCTATATGCATTTTGAACTTCAATTGTATTTACCTTCTAGGAATTATATATCGAGTATGCTTTTTTTCTAGAAGAGATATCAGCTTATGTTTGTTATTTTTGTTGTAGCCAACATCCTAATTTGACTCACAATATTCATTTGTGTTCACATTTTCTTTTGAGATAAAGTATGCTTGATACATAATCTGTTTGTCAGTGCAAATGATCAAACTGTAGACTTAGATTCTCGAGGTGGCTTCCTTGCCTTCACATCGCAGGTAGCGTTTATGATGCCAAATATAAAATAAAAACATTTTCATTTGCAGTAACATAGCACTTCTTCGTGCAAGTTATTCTCAGTTGCAACAATAAAATATGGGGATGTGTAATATTCTTGTACTGTTTGTGTCCTTTCATTTACATATCTGGCTCCTCTTTAGTAGGCTGTGTACCTAGTCGTACTATCAAGGCATCAAGTGTAACACGTCAAATAATTGAAAATGTTGCATAGCTGGGTCAAACGTTGTAAACTGTATGTATCAGCAGTTTCAATCCATATTTTAAGCCATAATTGTATTCTGGAAATATCTTTTTAAATGTAAATGATATACATGACCACTCTTCGTAACTTGATATCTCTAATAGACATTTGTCGTTCCTTGTTGTATTACTTAATATGACATCCTTTCACCTTTTCAGGATAGCTAGTGTATCATTATTTCTAACTACTATATTTTATGAGTAAGTAGCAAATGTAGGATTTGCAAGAACTTTGCTTTGACTCAGTAAGCATCTTCTTTTATTTGCCTCAGCTCTTGTTATACTAATTACTGAGATTTCAGAGAAAATCTTCATAGATATACAGACAAAATTTTCAATGTTTTTTAATTTTGGTTTTATTCACAAATTAACTCTACCATTTTCTTGATTTTAGCACAATCGAGAAATTGGGGATACATTTTTGTTTTGTGTCTAATCAAGTTATCATCTCCTGTTAATTTCCAAGAAATATTTTATCCTTGCTATAAGCTAAGAAACTTTCTTCGCTTGTTGTCCATGTGATCCAGGATTCACTTGGTGTAACCCACTTGAAGAAACTGTGTAATGCTGGTCTGACACATGTCCATTTGCTTCCAAGCTTTCATTTTGCTGGTGTTGATGATGATAAAAACAATTGGAAATACATTGGTAAAATTTCATGATATCACATAGCTGTATTTACAGTCACTAGTTCTTTATGCTAATGCTTGTTCCTATTCATTATCACATTATTGTATATGCTCCATATGTGTAAATGTAGTGTTTTATTGTTTTTACTTTTTAGTTTTTATTACCTTAATTTTCTGCATCAGTCTAGTATAAGTTTGGCTGTTTATTGTAACAAAAATATAAGTTTGAATGCTCTTGCAACTCTCTGTTTTGTTTGTTAGTCAAAGTTTAAGGAAAAAGACTTCCGTTTTATTTAAGTGCAAAATGTACAATGACATCAAAGAAAATTAAAAGAAAAACAGAATGAGATAGAAGAGGTTTGTTCTCTCCAGTATGGTAGAATATGAATATTCCAACAGTCATCACTTAGGTAAGTGCTGCACACGAACTCGAGGAAAAGAATAATGAAATCAATGATCTGAACAAATTATGGGATTGTCCTGAAAGTACTTAATTTTTACTATAGTCACCTAATATTAGAAAATTACTCATTCTAAGCTGGATAAAAATTATCATATCCAATAGCAGAATATAACACACATACATGTACAACATGTCACTGCATTATTTAATCTTGTTTTTGTTCATTGGAGACTGTTCAACTCCAAGCTACGTTAGAAACAATTCGTGTTGGTGATCCAAACTAGAAAAATAAAAACTTGGCCCATCCTCTTTTTTTATTATTTATTATTTATTATTTTATTTTTTAATTTTTTATGATAAGTAAAATAGTATAGCACAAATTCGGAGTACAAGAATTAGCCTTTAGGGGTTACTTATGTCAACATAGTGTCAGATCTTGAGTATACTCCCAAAGACCAATATTCATGAATTTGCATACTTCTAAAAATTTTCCCACTGTCTAATTGTCCCTCACCAAAGAAACTACTATTTCTAGCCCTTCATACATAATGTATCATAGAAGACAAGGCAACATGACGGGCCTTTGTCAACATCCTGCTCCCACAGTAATACCTCCCAAAGAAACTTAGCCAATCCATACTAAGCATTTATGTGGTTTTTCATCTTGATGAGTTCATATGTACAATTTAATTAAAATCCTTACTGGAAGTTCATCAAAGAAACTGTTATCATTGTGGTTGAGGGTATTCTTTGTGGTTTACATAATTTTTTTGGTTGAAGCACGGATGCCAATAAGGCAGTAACCAAAATTGTATCCTATCTTTTGACAGGTGCAGACTGATAACTTTGACCATTGAAATTGTTGATTATAGTCCAATAGATAAAAACATTTGATTGCTAGACAACTTAAAATTTGCAATAATTTAGCTCGTTTTCTGGTTTTGTACCCATGACATTTTTTTGAGTTTAAAAATAAGTAGGTTATAAATGTTGCTTAGCTATGTAATCTCGGTAATTGTCCTTATTTCCTTTTCCACTTAAATAGCTGCCTTCCTATGTGTTTCATGGCTTCTGGCTCTTCAATTTTATGTTCCTAACCTCTTATTGAATGACAATGCTATCTTTGCATTATTACTGATTTAAAGGTTTTACAATGGCTCCATAGATGAAGTTGAAATGGCCAAACTGCCCCCAGATTCTGATAAACAACAAGCCGAAGTGACAGCAATTAAAGATGAAGATGGTTATAACTGGGGGTATATTTAAAATTATTTTCAAGTACTGTATTGTTTTGTTCTTGATATACACAGTTGGCTTTATCTGGTAAATTGCAATGTAAGGTACAATCCCGTAATTTGGGGTGTCCCAAAAGGAAGCTATTCTACAGATCCAAATGGACCAAATCGCATACTGGAATTCCGGAAGATGATTCAGGTGCTGATGATATTTTTATCAGCTCTCTTGTGTAATACTATAATGTGATCTAATCTGTCCTAGATGTTACTTTCAGGCACTTAACCAAATGGGTCTCCGTGTTGTACTCGATGTTGTTTACAACCATTTGGCTGCCAGTGGTCCCTTTGATGATAACTCTGTCCTTGATAAGGTTACGCCTTTTAAAAGATGACATCATTTACTTGTCAAAAGAACTCCTTACCACTTTTAAATTCAGTTTAATTGTTTATTTTCTTTAATTATAGTATTAACTATTAAGAATGAGAGGTTCTACAAAAGGGATAAAATGAATAAGAAAAACTCCTACAGTCCATGGATCAATGTTTTGCATGTGTGCACTAGTTCTGGACCAGATTGCCTTGGTGCCGTATTGACACATGGTATTGCACTACCTTGGTGCCTATAGGATATGGCCCGTGGATAGTATGTTAGTTTAAGTCTAAGATTAAATAAGGTAAGAGTAATGCATTGCTGATTAGTCATCACTAAAATGAATAAGACACCAAAATTAGGATTTATCTTTTCACAATGAATCTTAAATGAAGTGAAAATTTTGGCTTGAAGATGGCCGGCTATGTTTGAATTTTAAAAAATGAAGAAGTTGAGGCTGGGAAGATTTTAAAATTTTGGGAGAGTCATAGCCAAGAGGGTGATAATCAAATAGAGAGGTCTGAGGGACCAACCAACAATCCACATTATGACCCTTGATATAAGTTCTACATTTCATGTATATTCTAGCTTTTAGAAGTGGCTGAAATTAAAATTTTGTGTCGTTCGATAGAAATTCAGTTGTTTATTTTCCCCCCTTTTTCAGAATCTTAGTTTACCAGGTTAAGTTGCACTTGCTATAACAAATAATTTACAGGTTGTTCCTGGATATTACCTTCGAAGAAACACTGAAGGAGTTATTGAGAACAGCACTTGCATGAATAATACAGCCAGTGAGCACTTTATGATGGACCGTTTAATTGTCGATGATCTTACATGCTGGGCTGTGGACTATAAGGTAATCTATTATGGTTTTAAACAATTAAGATATAAGAATTTTTATACTAGAGTCGGTTTCTAAATTTGGTGGGTTTGAGGGTATATAGATTGGTGGTTTTCTGTTCTAAAGCCTTAGCCTTAAAATAATTTTTGTTTATTTTCTTCTAGAGTATCTAATGCTATTTTTATGTTGGAGTTCAAATATTAGTTTTATGCAATCTAAAATGGCGCAGTGTGTATAAAATACTTTTCATTGAAAGATTAGTAGGCTCAAGGTTTATAATATCGTGATGTGTCACCTGAGCAACAAAATCCGCTAACCGAAATTGTCACTTGAATGCCTGAGTTACCACAATCATGGAGGTGTCGCGCGGGAGTTGTGGAGGCCACGCCAGGCGTCGCGACCATCGTGGAGGCCACGCTGCCGCGCGGAGGCCATGCGCATACGCGGGTCTCGTGGCCGTCGCAAAGGCATCGTTATGGCCTCGCGTTCGCTAGTAAGCAGCGACGAAGGCGGAATAGAAATAATGCTTTTAATTAATAAAACTTACGTTCAATCAATTCCTAGCTATAGTTGGTATAATTTATATAATCTTAATTAAACTCTAATAAAACTATCATATTAATTCAATATATATTTTAAAATTTTTATTTTTATTTTTTAAATATTTAGATTAATTTTTTATTTTTAGTTTATATATTTTATATTTAAAAAATATCAAAACCATACTGGCACGACACGATAAGGTACCGAAACCGTATCTTTCCAGTCCAAAACTAAAACCAGTTTTTAAACCTTGAGTAGGCTTTTATAATATTTGATTCTCATAAGTGACAATCACCTTGATTCAAATGTAAGTTAATTCATGTTTACACCAAATTTATGATTTTGCCAATGGTTAAAGAACTTATTTTGGCTATTGGTTATTCATTTGTAAATGTCACATTGTAGTCTTCTTCTAGTTGGTACAATATTGTGTTAATATTTGTCGGATACTAGTTGTGTGCAAATACATTATCACATTAATTTGTACTTGCTTGCATGCTATGACTATGAGAAAGATTTGAACTTTATGGATTAATATGAGCTTTATTGTGAGACATAAGCTATGTATTTGTATACCTCTCACAATGGTCAGTACTGAAGGAGAAAATTACTGGTTAGTGGTAGGCTTCATCCAGTGTTCTAAATGGCTGCCTAGGCGGCGGCGGGAGGTGGGCATCAACCGCACCGCCTCAGGCTGAGGCGGTGCTTTAGGCGGTAACTCACATTCTTTCATCATCGTGTGGCTCGGAAGCGTCGTCTGTCTAGCGACTGGGGCTTGGAGGCGTCGACCGGACGCGGCGACGCATCCGAACTCATCGCGCAGTCCGGTGATGCGTCGAACTCGTTGCCCGACCGAAACAGGGTACGCGAATAAGTTGTAAGTTAGGGTTTATTTCAATTACTTTAGGTTAATAATTTTAATCAACTCCTAACTATGATTGTTTAAATAGATTAATTAAAACCTAATAAAATTATCTCATTCATATAGTATATATATAATTATATTTTTTATTTTTAAATATTTAGATTACATTTTAAAATTTTAATTAATATGTTTTATTAAAAGTAAATATTATAAATAATAATTATTATTTATAATATTATGTATAAAAATAGTAAAATAAATTCAACCGCTTAGGCACTGCCTAGGCGTCACCTTGGCGGCCGAGGCGGTAGGCGACTAGGCGGTTACTAATCGCCTCGCCATCGCCTATCGCAATTTACAACACTGGCTTCTTCATTTGCATATTCTTTAGCATGCCAAACCATACACATGCATCAAGAATCTTCTGGATGTGTAACTTGAAGGGTTCAGTTGGCAAACTACTATATCATCACACAACAAGGTTGGTTAGCATGAAGTGACAGTGGCTTCTTGATATCCCTTAGCAATCTCTATCAATTGTTAAGTAACCTTGCAGAAATGGAAGATGAAACATGCCTTCATGTTATTGAATGCTTGTAGTATAATACCATAGAGGAATCTTAATTTAGTCCAATCATTATGGAAGCGAACATTCCTTTTAGTTCTCTCATCCTCTTTGGAAGCGAAATTACTTAATTTAGTCCAAACATTTTGGAAGTCAATATTCCTCTTCATTCTCTCATCATCTTTGGAAGCAAATTTAGCAATCTTCATAGTTTCCTTTAAGTCACATTGGCATTGTGGTGTGCATCAATAAGTTTGTTAATACTTGATACTGATAAAATAGGCTACATTCTTCTCATTTTTCATAGGTAGCTAGTTAGTTTCTCTGCTGCTGGCTGACAACAGAACATTTAGGATGCTGGGATTTTTTTTTTTTTTGATAATCCAAGTATCCAATATGTTGGGATTTTCTTCATTTTGTTTTTTGGTTTATCTTCTGTCTTGGTCACTTTCATTGTCCATGGTTAATATATGTTGTAAGTTGTAAATCAAGTTCAGTTTTTTTTTCTAAGTCTGTCTTTATAGATAGGAATGTTTCTCGTCAAATATAGATAATTTATATCATTTTTAGTCTTTCACATGCTACTCAAATGAAGAATTGAACTTGGTCCTGAGTTTTGACTTGATTGCACTTGCAGGTTGATGGTTTCCGGTTTGACCTCATGGGACATATTATGAAGAGCACTATGGTGCATATCAGCTCACTGCTGTTTTCTACAATATTTATTATTTTCACAGCAACTTTAGAGGGATCATTACTGTTTCGATTGTGTGTCAAGTAGTGTCCTTTTGTATCAAATTTAGTTAAATGCAGAATCAATAATTTGTAAAATCAACATAACTTATTTTTCACTAGTGTTGCTTAAGATTAGTGAAAATATAAGTGGTCAGATATAGAAATGATGATGAACTTTTCATAATTTGAAGTTTAACATTTCATCCTAGAGAAGTTAATAGTATCTCCTGATGCAATCAGAGTGATCTAACCCAAAATTTGATCTGTTGGAGGTCATAATTGATTCATGGTTTCAGTACCAAAATATACCAAAAAGACATCATTATCAGTGTCTCTTAGTCCTTGTGCTGACGATTCACATGCAAAACATCTCCAACAGTAATTTCGTTGTTTTGTTGGTCAGTCAGTTTTGATGAAATTGGAAGTATGACATTCTGAATTTTCTCCTTCCTGATTATTACTGGTCACATGGTTGCATTATTTGTTGTCCACTTATTATTTGTTATTTCAGGTGAAAGCGAAGAGTACTCTTCAAAGCCTGTCCAAAGACAAGGATGGAGTAGATGGTTCAATGATATATATGTGAGTGATTTGGTTTATTCATTATTGGTTATATTCTTGTTGTTGAACATTTTGGTAGAAGCATGCGATTGTTTTAACTGAGATTAATACATAAAAATGTTTCTTTGCTGGTGACAAAGTTTTCCAATTTTGTAAACTCGTCATTTATTAGTTACGGTGAAGGATGGGACTTTGGTGAGGTTGCAAACAATAAGCGAGGGATCAATGCGACACAATATAACCTACCAGGAATTGGAATCGGGAGGTATCCTATCTTGTCATAATTTAATTTTTGTTGCAACATTTTTTAAAATTTTTTTTTGAAAGCTTAATTTCTTTCCAAGAAAGTTAAAGCTACCCATGACTTCATATTTCTTGATTCCTTGGTGTGGATTAACTATAGAAGTATGAATACATGCATTATTTGCGTGCTTGAGATATATCAAATTAGGCTTAAGATGAAGGCTTTCTTCTAATGGATTGTGATGAGTGAGCTTATATATTTTTATTCCTTTGATGATTGGTGATTGGCATGCCAGGATAACATGGGTAAGAAGCATGACATTATGTTCTACAACCGGATAAATTTCATTAAGAGAGAACGTTGTGCCACATCACACTTTTTTTTTTTTGTAAAAATTATCCTAAATCCTTTGAATGCCATAGAAAATTTCAAATTGGTTATGAAGCTATGAATCTGATGTAAAAAAACATAGACCCCAGTATAATAGGAGTAATCAAGAAAAGCAAATTAGTCGTGAGCACAATTTCTATTTTTATATTTTCCCCTCACAAGATTGTTAACTGATATATGCAACCCCATAAGACTGGTGGCTTAGGCATACAAATTTATCCTGGTGTTGCGTCAAATTATATCAATCAAACCTAATCTTGTTCTTTGCCACGGATCTGCCTTCTGTTTATCTTTTTCCACTATCACTACATACATCCGCTTGTGGTTTAAAGTGTTGATTGATATCGGCCCATAGCCGAAAGGTACCATTTTGGCGGAGACCTATACCAATGGCAATATTGTGTTGGCACAGTAAAGTCACTATGCTACTTGAGCTTTAATAGTTTCAATTGCAGTTAGACATGTTTCAACCTAAGGAATTTTTCGCAATAGGAGGAAGCCTATTAGAGCAATGTTGTGTGGAGTTAGAAGGGCCACAGGTCATGAAATTTTGTTGGAACAGCAATGACAATATTTGAGGAGCTCACATTTGATTAGCTAGTTGGTGATGCAATAGCTAATCAAGTGATTTTGTAGAAGAAATACAAGTATTTGGTTTTGATGGAAAAAATGCTATTGGTTGGTGGTTAATGCAAACAAGGAATTAAGTTTTCAAAGATTTAGATTTTGTAAAATTGATTTTGGTGACGTATCCTCTTTAGGAAAATTAGCTTTTATGGAATTATTTTAATATTAGGAGTTAGTTTTAGTATATTTAAATTTTGAAGAGAAATGATAGGAGTTTAGTTTACATTGAGTGGGTCATTTCCTAATTTAGAATTCGATTATTTTCCTAGCTTGTTTAGGTTATAAAAGATGTAATTCTTCAATGTTGCTCTCCAATTCAATAAAAAAACACTTTGTGAACTTTGTTTTCTCTGTGAATCTGATTTATTTCTCTATATAAGATAGTTATCCCTCATGCCATGTCAATTTATCTCAATTCTCTATGTGAGTTTCAATGTAATTTTGACATTGCATTAATCAATATCAGAGTATCAGAGTGTGAGTGCATCAATTTGGTATCAATGCCAATCTTATTTGCCTATTGTTGCTCAACAAACTCATAGTCTAAATCGTGGTTTGAAATCTATACTGGGCTAGGTGGCATGGTTGAAACATGTCGTTCAAATAAATTATCGTAACTTGATACAGGTAATCTATTCTATGTAATTGTGTTAATCATGTCGATGAGTGTGTACATTAGACACTCCTTGACATGTCACAAAACTTGTCGAGATAAATTGAAATAATATTTGTAATTTTTTGTAGCTTTTAATATCAACATTGTACAGCAACAGAACATAAAGTCCGAAATTAGGCATATAGTTGTGTTATTTCTTTTTTTATCTCCTTTGTCCTACCCCTCCAATTCTTCATCGTTGTACATTGAAACATCAACATAGTACTGAAATATTATCGTTCCAGCGAAAGTATGAAACTCCCGACACAACTTGAGATTTTTAAACCTTGTCTAAACACAAGTTATTGATTAGATTGACTTGAAGTAGTCCTTGGGTGGCACATACTAGAGTCAAGATAGAGAGTGTCATTACAAAATTTTGTGTATAGGCTGCCAAATATTAATATTGTATAAATCTTCATTTACATAATTGTACTCTCTCTTAAATTGCAATTGCATACTATATGAGGTAAATGAATACTTCTCTTTGCTTCATTTGTTTAGCGCTTGAAGTTTTCAGATTCATTAAAACTGACAAAAATGTATTTTAATATGCCAAAATTGAATTCTTGATTTGAATGACATTGTACCTTTCTTCTTATGCGCATTTGCGTCGTTTCCTATTCTAATATTCCCTTTTTTTATTTTGTTAACACACATTTTACTTGATTCATTTTTTTTTTTTTTTGAATCATCAGTTTCAATGATCGAATACGTGATGCAGTTTTAGGCGGATCACCATTTGGCCATCCACTGCAGCAAGGGTTTGTTACTGGTTTATCATTGGAGGTAGTCTTGCTGAACTTTGCATTTCCTTCTCAATTTATTATTTTTTACTTTGTTGTTTTATAGCTATAACTGTAACTATGCCAGTTCGAGTGCTAGTGTTGGTGGTCATGCTAGCCAATTTAGTCCATTCAAATTGGTTAACATATTCTACATCTGATGCCGGGTGCTTCAGAACTGATTTTGAAATGTGAATGTTCTTTAGGAGGTTTGTCCTCAACTTGAAATACTAATCCATTGGACATCATGGACACAAACATACTGATTTTGGTATCAGTAATAAAGGAATTTTAACAAAGTAGCCACCCAAATAGGCTCCTGAAATTTGTCCTAGTCAATATGAATTGGGTTAATCCTCATTTGTCTTAGTTAGCATGAACTAACTAATTGGAATTTCACTTCATTAGGAAACAGTTCAGTAACATAACATTTTAATCACATATTCCCCTTGCATAGTATAATCCCTAAATCTGCAATAGTTTGCTTGAATTGATTGAGAAAAATGGTATTTCAATGAAATGGAACCTCAATAATCCAATTGACACCGACTACCATGACAGTATTGATTTTAATTAACTTGCAGAACCCATTTGGACTTACCTATTCTTAGCTAGATATCAAAGATTGTTAGTTGGAGAAACAATATAGCTACTATTGTTTTGTACCTTTGAACTTTGCTACAAAGTAACGAAAGTATTGGTAGTTGTTTGAGAACTTCAATTGCACAAGGCTAATCCATGAAAAGATGTTAATCTGGTTATTTATCAGATATAAACTATATGGATAGTTTCTATCTTGAAACCTCCATTTATATTTTCCCTTAAGCATGAAATATACATCTTGTACTAATATGATTTTTCCCTTCTAAGCCTAATGGATATGACCATGGTGATAAATCTGTCACGGATCTTATGCTGTCATCTTCTGCAGATCACATACAGGTTTCCTTCTTTATTTATTGATATCTTATGCGTTTGATGTCTCACTTCCAGTAGGCTTCCCTGTTCCTTCCTATCTTTGAATGCTTGAGCTTGTTACTTGGGTAGGATTAGTTTTAACAAAATCACTAACTTGGAAACTATGCAATACAATAAAGAATAGGATGAGAAGGATAATGCCAAACTTAAAGGATGAACCTAAAAGGGTAGCCTAGATGCTTACACAGACATCTAGAGCTGTAGACAGGCCAACTTGTGGTGGGGCTGGTCGGCCCATGGCGGGCCAGCCATTTGGTGGGACGAGGCGGGCAGGTTAGGAAATCCTCAACCCACCCAACCCAATCCAAGACGGGTTGCGGGTTAGGCGGACCAACCCACGGGCCCATAATTAAAAAAAAAAACTTTAAAAAAGTTGCATATCTTCAACGTTTTACTTCGGAAAGGTTTCATCAATCAAATGTATATAGAAAGAGGTATTTTAAATGTAAATGAACACAAATGAGTACTCATGTTAATTATAACGAAGAAAGATAATAAACTGATATAAAACTTAGCTTACATATGTTTCTCAACCGGCAGGCCAACGTCGCTGGCCGACCCACGGTAAGCCCATGACAGGCTTGGGTTGATATAATTCCAACCCAATTCGCTTAGATTGTTTGGCGGGCAAACCCTACGACCCAACCCAAATTGAAGAGACTCTCCTTGTTTCCTTCTAAGTTTTTTTCTGGTTCATGTTTTGTTCCAAGGTTGCATCCTGTAAAGAGTTGTCACTGGTTCTGATATCTTGTTTATTAAGAAATGACAAAGGTTTATCAAGGTACATAGTAGACCCACCATGGCCTATAAACAACAAACTATTATTTATATAAACAATTAACCTCATAGAATTAATCCTATAACTTATACCATACCAATAACCTTTCCTCAATTAGGTTGTGGGTAATACTGAAAAAGAAACTAGTTTTTTAAACTAGCCTAATTGTATCAATGCAGGACTTTGTTTTACCAAATAACTACTGAAAATAATATTGCAAGGAGGTTTTCCGTAACTTCAAATGCTAAAGATAGAAAACAAGTCTCAGATTTCAAAATAAATCTAAGGCTCTATAAATATTTGATGAATTCAACTTTTGTTATGACTATTATGTTTATAACACTCATGACTTGTGATCTTCTACTAAATTATTTTTATATTTATGCAAGTATTTGATCCAACTAATGATGTTGCTTTATTTCTGAAGGTTGGATTAGCTGCTAACTTAAAGGACTTTGTCCTAACATGTCATGATGGAACAACAGTAAGAGCTGTTTTACAATTTTTTTCATACCTCTCTATGTCCTTGGACTAAATATATTAACATGATCTGTTAACTTTATGTTCTGTAACGTGCTGAATTCCTAATTAATAATTTTTTTTATAAATGTTTTCGGTTTCAAGCATAGTTTTAAGTATGTGCAGTATCGACATTTGTACAGAGTGGTATTGCTCTAAGTAGAATTGATGCGGACAGAAGAGCCATTCGATAAAGTAATTTTAATATTTTTATTATTTTTATCGAGTTTGGTATTTAGGGTATTTTTATTGATTTTCATCTTTTATATTTTTGGATTTGGAGTCCCTTTAAGATCATTTGGATTTTTAGCAGGTTTAGAATTTTTCCTTTCTGTTTGAATCTCTTTCTTTTCTTTGTATCTTAGGGTTTTGGATCTATATAAGAATACGTTTAGTTGATGTTAGGGGATAATTTTGATTAATAATAATTAGGACACGCAGTTCTTTTTCCCAAATCTTCGTTTAGTTTTTGGATGTCTATTTCCTGGTATTCTTTTGAATCAACGGGTTTAAAAAGATGGCTTATTGTATTCTTGCGTGAATCATAGATCTAATAGTCTCTTCCAGTATTCGTGCATGAATCAATGAAATCGATAGTAATGCACTTGCTAAGCATTGTGTCTACTATGTCCAAGTTCGTACATGACTAGACTATTCCAACTGAAGCAGTGAATGTTGTATAAGATTGTATTTTTGTCTTTTCTATTGTTTTGTTTTCTTAGACATGTTTTATTTTCTTTCCTGATATTTATGGCTTCACATTATCATATCTGAACTATCTATCTGCAAAGAATCTTGTAATGTGAAAATAGTTTCAATAATGCTTTTCTGCCCCAAGTGAAGATTGTCACAAAAAGTTGACTAAGTGCCCACCAACCTTTATTGCAACACTCCGATTTGCATCTAATACCCCTTAAATATTGTAGTTGTCTTGTGCTTGAGGATAATGGACCACAACCCATCATGGTCTAAGGTAGAAACTACTCAGGTTTTCAGGAAGGGGAAAGAAAAGCTATTTTTGTAAGAAGTGTTGATCGGATGATACTTTGAGAGGGGAGGGAGATGATTGTTGGAAGATGGTGGTAAAGGGGAGGGATGAGTCTTTCTTTCATGGAGAAGGGGTAGGGAGGGGCTGTTGTGATTAGATAAGGGGGCAATGATGGATGGTGGTGGGTGGCAGTTTGGTGATGATGGTGGCTTCAATTTGGTGAGGAAGGGCAGTAGTAGCAGTGGTGGGCAGCACCCGCATTGTGGCTCAAGGAAGGGATGGCAGCAGCAACCCACCCATGCCTCCTTTATTTTATTATATATTATAACAGTCTGGATTATGATCGATCACTGAAAATATACCATCGTAATACAGTAGGTTATACAGCAGATATGCCCTAGGTTTAAAGTTCTGGTGCTGAGATCCATTTCAGTCTCAACTCAGAATAGTTTGGTACTGGTGTCATTTGTTGGAACTTAGGGGAGGTCGAATTCTTGCTTTTCCTACGGATTAGTAGCGCAACGGAAATCTATTCAATTAAAGTAATGTAATGCTAACAACCAATACTTACTTGGTATCCACCTCTAAGGAGGTGACTAATCCAAGGGTCCACACGTTGAGAGCTTTCTCTATGAACTTGTTTCTTCTCGGTGAAGCAAACCTCTCACAATCAAGATCTCTTCCTCTTTACAATTGAGAGTTAAGATGGGAGGAAGAG
>JBAMIE010000036.1:3510324-3521262 GCA_037177295.1 Kaempferia parviflora | reverse complement strand
CACATATCGATGCATTTTATGCAATTAATTCTTTGAGCCCTCAATTTGGGTATTTATATCCAAATACCCCACATTTATTGGTTAACCCCCACATTAATAGGCTTTATTGGGCGGTTCATGACCTTTCAATGCTTTGTAGAGATTTTTCCTTTCTATCTCACTGGAGCATGTGGTTTACCGAGAGGATAACTTCCCCTCACAATTTTTGGATAAACCCAAAATTTATCAATATAGCTTTATCATCTTCTCAATGTTTTAGGCACCATTGCCGAATTGAGGTGAATGTGATATAGTCAATTATTGAATGTTGCTTTTCCTCAAGAAACATTCTTTAAGCAATATCCTCCATTCTCTCCCTCAATCACCATAGATGATCTTGCTTTTTCCAATCACATTTCAAGGGCCTTAATCTTACTTAAAAGCAAGTTTCCATAACTTTAATCTTCTGATTTCACCGAGTTAAAACTGCAGTTTTCTAATCAGGATGATGATCAAGATTACACTTGTTCTCAAAAAGTGCTCAATCTAGAAAATGTGCATCACTTGGTCTTCTAATTTTCACCGAGCTAGAGCTACGATTGTCTGATTAGATTGTTGACCAGGATTGCATTTACTCTTCAAAAGATACTCGATTCAAGAAGTATACATCTATTGGTCTTCCAATCTCATCGAGCTAAAACTATGGTCGTTTGATCAGAGTATTGGACAAGATGATATTTGCTCTTCTAGAGATACTCGGCTCAAGAAGTATACATCCCTTGGTCTTCCAATCTCATCGAGCTAAAACTATGGTCGTTTGATCAGAGTACTGACCAAGATGGTATTTACTCTTCTAGAGACACTCGACTCAAGAAGTATACATCCCTTAGTCTTCCAATCTCATCGAGCCAAAGCAGCGATCATCTAATTGGGGTGCTGACCAGGATTGTATTACTCTTCGAGAGACACTCGAATAAAGAAGCATATCCCCCTTGGTCTTCCAACCTCATCGAGCCAAAGCTGTGGTCATCTGATTGGAGTGCTGACCAGGATTGTATTACCCTTCGAGAGACAGTCGACTCAAGAAGTATATATATCACTTGGTCTTCCAATTTCATCGACCCATAGTTATAGTCGTCTAATTGGAGTGCTGATCATGCTTGCTTTTATTATTCATGAGACACTTGACTCAATTTCTAAGTCAATTGTAACACATGTGATGCAATCCTTCTAACTCATCTTTTTTGACCTCCACTTAGGTCTTATTGAGTTAGACTCAAATCTAGATTTTACCAAGGGAGCTTGACCTTCTATTTTAAGTCTTTCATTAGCCCTCTTTTTGAATAGTTTAAACTCACTATCCTCAACTTTGTGATTTCAATCAACTGACCCCCACAAAGTCTTGACCATCATTGCTACATTATACCTATGATATAATTTTGTCGTCCATCCTTTTAAGGCATGGTTCTCACATGGGAAAATTCTATTATTCCTTGAGAATAATTCTCCCATCTCTTAAGGTTCACTTTTAGATGCACTAGGACATCTTTTAATAGTAACCTTACAAGGTACATTTTCTTCAAGTAATATAGTATCTTTTATTGTCATCGCTTGAAGACGATTATGGAGAATTTCTCCTATTTTTCTCCGGTAGGAGTGGGACCCACAGTCATTATAACCGCGAATATCATCTTAATATTGTTGGATCCCTATTAAAGTTGATGACTTTAACTACTGGAGCTCAGTATGGCGACGTGGACTTGTCCCGTTTATACTCTCGAGACTTCTTTTTGGTAATAGACATACCCTTCTTGGTATTGTCATTACCGACTTAATCTCATCGGTGTCGAGTAATCTCTTTAGATATCAATACACTCCTTTTAGGTAAGCTTATCCCTATAGATAAGAGTATTAAGGTCGAGGTGAAGGCTAGACCTTCTTTGCTTAAGACGATATTGCCCCGCCTAGGTGTTTACGGTTTATCGATAATCATCTCCCAAGATACAACGACTTGCGTCTCGAAATAGGAACTCCAAATTTCGAGCTCTGTTGAACTTTCGAAGCATTGAAACTCTTAAGAGAGAAGAGAAAAGAGAACTCAAGAGGAGAATTCACAACTTGAGAATTGAGTGAGTTGAGTAGAAGGAATAAGGTTTATTTTATAGGGATGAAGAGTTACTCCTAAGTGGTGAAATGTTTCTTCTAAGAGGTGAAGAGGTAAAGGGACATAGGGTGTGTCTTTTCCTTTAAACCTTTTCACTTAAACCTTATTATTAATTAATTCAATTGATTAATTTGATTAATCTATTCTAAATATTAATTAATCAATTAATTAATATTATAATAATTAATCTTTTAATCAATCAATTAATGAATCTCATTCATGAATCTAACTCGTGTGGGAGTCAAACTTCTGTCCAATCCGATTATATCGGACCAACCCTTCACTATACATTAATTTCTCATTCACTCGAGAAATTAGTTTATGACGGTCTACTCATGAAATAGTAGTCTTATCCCTATTAATTTATTGGTCACCAAAACTAATTTTCCAATAACTCATTCTTCTTTTCTTTTGAGCATGCTTAGTGGATTCCTCATCATGTTTTTTCATTCAGTTTGTTCTAAGATTTTCTTATGTCATTTACTTAAATTTGTTACATTTCATTATGTTTTTTGAAATTATTCTTCCTGTGATTTTTGTTGTGAAATTTATTTGCCCATAACGTTATAAATTTTTTATTCTAGTATTTATTATGCTAGGTGTCTCAATGTCAAATGCTTTAGCCATGTACTTGTTGTTGTTATTGTTGTTATTGTTTTTATTTTTGGTTAAATATTTTTTAGCTCGGGTAGAACTCAATTCCTGGCTCTGCCTTTGTTGACCGAGCCACTAAAAAGGACGTCGAGTGGTTGCATCGCCCGACTACTGAGTCGGCTGAATCTGAGTGGATCGCCTCATCGCTGAGTTGGAGAGAAAGATAATGAGGCATGCGTTTAATGTAGTTTCCTTAAAACCTCTGCCTGTGCTTTGAGGTCATGTTGGATGTTTGTTTCTCAGGATACAATGGTAAAATCACGTATACAACTAAAACATTGATTATTCATGGTGAGCTGAGTTAGTACCCGAACGCTATCACAGGAAAATTCCAAGCGAAATGCATGACATAGAGGAAGAAATTGTGGGGGACAAAATTGGGTGGATTATATATTCTATGTATCTCATTCTGCTTAAGATCACAACTTCTTTATATAAGAGCTCCATCCCTTAGCTGCATTGAATGTCGAGTAATGACTATTCAATGTCCGAGGCATGAAGGACAATCGTTGGCCATCAATGGTTGACCATTTTTGTCTGGGTGGTTATGGATTCTCCATTAACATTCGACGGTTTTAGATTGACATATTAATGCATCCATTACACACTTGAGCATGTAGCAAAAGGAGTATTGTAAAATGTTAGCTAATTCACTTAGGTAAGATTTATCCAGTCTGACATTCGACACACGTAGGTCTATTCAATGTTATAGGCATAATGACAGTCATTGACTTCTTGACTGATCCAACATTCAACACACATAGTTCTTGCTTGTATCTGAATGTCGGACCGAGTAGCACCAAACAAATTATTCGTGGCAAATTGAGTTAGTTCCCAAACACTATCATGGGAAGATTTCCAAGCAAAATGCACGACATAGAGGAAGAAATTGTGAGGGACTAAAGTGAATGGATTCTATACTCGATGTGTCTCTTTCTGCTTAAGATAACGACTTCCTTATATAGGAGCTCCATCCCTTAGTTGCATTGAATGACCGAGTAATGACTATTCAATGCCTAAGATAATAAAGGACAGTCGTTGGCCATCAATGGTCAGCTGTTTCTATTTGGGCAATCACAATTCTCCATTAACATCCGACGGTGTCAGATTGATACATTAATGCATCTTTTACACACTTGAGTATGTAGCAAAAAGAGGATTTGAAAATGTTGACCGATTAGACATGATTAGGTCTATTCAATGTCCAAGGCATAATGACAGTCATTGACTTCCTTACCGGTCTAACATTCAACACACGCATAGTTCTTTCTTGTACATGAGTCACTTAAGTTCAATGCAATAATTGAACCAATCTGATCTGGTTAAATCATCCAATAATTTGAACCATATTATACGCCTGATTGGACCAACATGATCAGTTCATATGAACCAAACTAATCTAGTTCAAATGAATCAGACCGTTATCCTTACTCATGCTAGCAATTTAAACATATTGCATGTATTAATTAAAAAAAAAGACACACTAGTGCTATAGTAGCATTGACATCAATTTCAAATTGCATGAATTTCATTCGCGCATGAGAAACAGTTCCTCTGCGTTTTCATTTTTTTTTCAGACTTTGCGATTTCCCCTTTTATTTTCTTCTTCTATGTTGAATGTGTGGTCAGCAACTAGGCAACTAATCACTGACCACGACGGCCTATCACCGACCTCCCGACGTTAGTCGCCGGTGTTTTCTGGCCGCGGAAGCCGATCGCCAGCCATCTGACAAGGTAGCCGGCCCTTAGGCACGAGGAATTGTGAGATGCGGATGCAACCATCTCTACCGCGACAAACACAAGTTTTGGCCTCCAGCTCGGTCGCTTGCCCTCGACAGATCAGCGATGGAGACGAAAGGGCGCCGCCACAGTTCAACTTTGTCGTGCGCCCTATTTTCCTGGCTATTGCCAAAATCATGACTTAGGGGGAAAATCGCTATGATGTAGTTGCCGACGCTTGCCAGCTCAAAAGAAAATCACAAACACGAAGTCGCTATTTCCAGGTGAAGTGATTTCACACAATTTAGAATGGTGCTCTGATACCATTATTGGTTCTAAAGCATGAAAAATTCTAGAAAATGAAATATGTAAACTGTAAAAATTTATAGTGATCTCTCAATAGTAGATCTTTATCTTCGTGTCCAATCCACAACGGGAACTCGACAATCTTCGGGCTTGCTCTAGAAAGAGCAATCACGAACGAATCGGAAAACTCTTCAAGCTTCACAAACCAAATCCCAACCCAATGGTAATGGACGAACCAAAACTTATGAATTGTTTTTGCCTCTATCTCATCATCATCTTTTGGATTTCTTGGACGTACTTATAGGAAGGGAAGTGACAAACCTTTTCCTTTTCCTTGTACTATAATTGCATATAATGGAGAAGGTGAAGAGGAATGGAGACCCCTTCAACTTCTCAACGTGTGCATTTATTGTACACATCCAACATCTCCCACTCGTCCAAGTCAATCCATAGAGTTCATCTAGTCACAAAGACTATATAAGTCAAAAAGACCATGAAGAATATTCAATTCATACGTTAGGGAAAATGGTTCGTGCGACAGCAAGCACAATGAGCAATTACCACTAAGAAAACTGTTACACTTAACTTAGTTGCTCTATAGAATGAATCAGAGACATCAATTACTTGCATTTACCCTAGATTAAATTATTTACATCAATATGAATATCTCTAATCCCTCATAATGACTATTATGTCAAGAGCATGTTCAACATCTCCAATCAATATAATTATTCACAATTACATTTTAAATACTCAATAAAAAATGTAATTGGTCGACATTGAATAAATGTCAAAGATACAAATCAATATTAATCTTCCTTTTTAGCTAGAATCTATTCATTCTAATCCGTTATTTTCCTAGTTATGCTTCATAGACCAAATCATCTATAGCCAATAGGATACATGCTAAAGTAGTAGACACCGATTAGAATTTCAAGTAGACAGCTAAATAGTCACTTAGGATAATTGAGATTAACTTATAATTTCAAGGGCTCACATAGTAGAGAAATAGAGGTTCATTCTCGTACAACCTTTATTGTCATCATAGCACATGTGGTATTAATCACATGCTATGATATTTTTTCTCTTTACCAAAAAGAGTGCATATTTTTCTCATAACATTGTACATATTTTGATCTAGACATACTGAATGTCTAATCCTGAATTCTACTTATAAATTCCTAATCTGGGTTCCAGCAGGTTTAGTAAATGGTGGGTGCATTTATTATATAAACGATCTCATCTTGACATAATTATCAAGGCGACCTTAACTTATAAGTATCTCTCTATTCACAGCTACATAAGTTGTCCCATAAGTAACAATCTTACCTCTATTTATATATAATAAATAGATATGACTATCCATGTGAACGGACCAATCTCAACCTGCCAACATGCTCACCGGGACTTTTATTTAAATGTAACAAAACACATATAGACTGAATAGATCATGACATTTTACAACGTGTTACATTTTTCAAAGTTACAAAGACTTCATATATCCTTAAAATGACTCTTTTGTCAATGACTTAGTAAATGATCTACAAGCATAGAATGTATAGGGATTCACTCAAGAATTAACATTTTCTTATCGACAACATCCCTTATAAAATTATACTTAATTTCCATATGTTTGCCCTTGTTGTGATATTTGGGATCCTTAGAAAAAAGCTATAGCAACTTAATTGACACAGTACACTGTAACATGACTCCCACTATCCTCAACAATCTTCAGATGCTTTAGGAACTTTCTCAACTAGACAACTTCTTGTACAGCCGTTGCACAAGCCACATACTCGACTTTCATTGTTGATAGGCTACACAAGCCAAGCTACAAAGCTTCCATTGTCGACAAGGATATACAAGCCTAGTTCTTGTAATTTCATAAGATGATGCCACCATTTAGCAAGAAGGTATAGATAGATGTAGATTTACTGTCATCAAGGTCTAATGCCCAATTTACATCTATATATCCCTTCTGGCTAATCTTAGATCTTTAGAAAATAGATACAATAATCTTGTCCCTTTGAGATAACTGAATATACCTTTCACTATTTCCAGTGTCTAGATCCTAGATTTGACTGGAAACGGCTAACTAAGCGAATAGCATAGCTTATATCAAGACGAGCACACAACATAGTGTACAACAAACTACCAATAACACTGCATATGATTTTTTCTTCATTTCGGTAATTTCTTTAGGAGTCTTGGGATACATACTTTTGCTTAGAACAATACCCCTCGCGGTAGGTGTTTGTTCAATATTGTAATCTCACATATTGAAGCATTATAACATCTTAGTGATATAAGCCTCTTGAGACAAACACAAAAGCCTTTTAGATCGATCTTTTATGATCCTTACTCCTAAGATGTACTTAGCTTCTCAACACCCTCCAAATTAGTCGAGCTTTGTATCGATTAATCGATCCATCTTCTTTCCTCTTGATTTTGAGAATCTACTTATTCCCATAGCCTTTTGGCCCAGAGGAAGATTGACTAAATCTCAAACATGATTCTGATTCATAGACTCCATCTCTTCAACCATTGTAGCTTTCCATTTTTCTCTAACTCTACATCCCAATGCTTCCTCAATAGATTGAGATTCATCATCGTCAAGTCGGAGTGTCATCAATGCCTCATTCTCAATATCAAACCTCTTCTTAGGTTTGATTTTATGAACATTCCTTCGTAAGTGAGGCTGTTGAGAAGTCAACTTATGACTTAGCAAATCACTTCCACCGGGTTGACTAGAATCAGACATTTCTTATGATACCTGATTTGTTGATAAAGGAATAATATCCTCCTCCTCTATTGCAAATAGAGGAATTGTCTTATCAACTACTCCTCGTGTTGGGAACTCAATTTCAAGAAAAGTAGCATCTCTCGACTCCATTTTTGTGATTGTTCCATCTTGTTGCTTGATACGCCCACAAGTATATGGGTATATCGAAGTATAAAAGATTATCGTATCCACAGGGACTATTGATTAAGAACTAGTTAAATTCGCATGATGAATTATCTAGACAAACGAGGGTTTGGTTATGTTATAATGGGAAGAGTGCAAGAGAGAAAAGAAAAAGAAAGAGGGAAGAGAGGAAGTTGGTCTTTGGGAAGGAGAATGATTCTAGGGCTTTGGTTTCTTTGTGATGGTAATTATTGTGCTATGGAATGCTAACCACCTAATCTCAATGCTAGGTCTTGTAGGTAATCTAACTAGATACCAATGCCACCCATCGATGAATTGGAATACCCTACTTATGCTATCCAAATGCTGGCAAGAAGAATAGCTAATTTAGAGAGTCCAGTTAAAGGAACACCCTTGTCACTAGGGTTTCCCGGTCATACATATCTAAATTAACACAAACTCTTTCTATTATTGAATAAAGTAAGATTCATTAAGCCCTTAGATTAACCTTGCATGCTCATATCTTATAGATTGAGTACTTTGACACCAAGGCCCCTTTCTCACAATCTAGCGAGATCAAAGCATCTACAAGATAGATCCCACATCTAGATGATGAAATCGTCACAATCAATCATACATACAAGAAATAGCATCATTCAAGAACATACAATTCATTCGCACATTTCATCAAACAAGAAAAAGGCATAAGCATGGCATTGATCTAGGGAATCAACATATCCAAAGAGTTTAAATCAATACACATCACAAATACTTCCTACACCTAAAGAATCAAAGATCTACTTCATAACAAAGAGATCACAATCAAGAAACAAAATATTCAAGCGATCCACAAATGAATAGAAGAAGATGAGAAGAAATAGAGATGCTTATCAATGAAATACCGGTCTTCTTGATTGATCTCCTTGCTCTAGGGGTGGACAGACCACCGGAGATGCCTTCTTGGTGTAGATCTTGGACAGACTACAGGGACTTTCACACGGCTGTGTAGATTCACACGTTCATGTAGATTCATTGGCTGAATGAAAGTTATATATCTTGAAGTCATCTGAATTTTCTAACTTGAATCACCCCAAAACTCCAATCAAGTGTAAAGTTATGGCCATTTTACTAACAGTCCGCGTTGTAGCCTGGATTTCACATAACCATGCATAAAATGCACGGACCCTCAGGGCTCAAATCTGGAAATGCTGTGAAACCTGAAATAATGTATAGGGCTTGAAGTTAGATTTATTTTGTGTGGTCATAGAACCAAAATCTCCAATCGAGCAAGAAGTTATGCTCGTTTTAATTTTGGTCTACAGGTTGGACATATTTGTGCATGCCTTCATGTTCTTCATCACAAGGCGCATGGACGGACATACGGCCGTGTAAATCCACACGACCATATAGAAGTAGCCATGACTATGAGTTACACGGTCATGCATCTTCACATGGGCCTGTGGGGCTCTGTTTTGTTTAATGTGTCACACGGCCGTGTGAGGGTCACGACCGTGTGAGGGTCACATGGCCTTGTGAGGGTCACACGACCATGTGGAGCTTCCTTTTGTGGATGACACATGGTTGTATGGGATCACACGACCGTGTGGGGCTTCTTTCGGTTGCTTATACACAGTCAAGGAAAGGAAGTCACATGACTATGCAACATGGCACACGACCGTGTGACCCCTATTCATGCCTTGTATGATAGAATTCTTCCTCTTTTTCTCTGTTTCCACTCCAGATATGCATCCTATTATGAAAACAAGCAAAGAGTAGATCTCCATACAGAATATATGGAAGTACGTCATCATAATAAGATAAGGAGCAATAAACATATATTATATGCAATGAAATACAAGTAGATGTGTGTCAAACAGTGCATAAAAATATACATAATCTACGCACATCACTGCTCACCTATGAAAACTTAACCTTTGGAGGTCTCATAATGTCTAATAAAGATACACTTTATACCCCTTGGTCACAAATTTTCATACTTATGAAAGCTCTCATGAACATAGGCAGCTAACCCCCATGGTCTTAGATTACTCAAATTCGATTTTTTTGCTTGTTCATCGTTCATATGGGGTTGATACAACTGACTTTTAAGGCACCTTGTTAAGTATATATATAGGCTGCAACTAATAATACATCTCCCCAATAAGAGATCGACAAATTTGCCTACATCATCATAGACCTAACCATTTCAAGTAAAGTCCTATTTCTTCTTTTAGCAACGTCATTTTGCTGTAAAGTTCTAGGGATTGTCAGCTGTCTAATAACCCATCTATCATTACATATTATCTTGAACATATCAGACAAATATTCCCCCACAGTCAGTGCGTAAGGTGTTAACCTTATATTCCAATTGATTCTCAACTTTGTTCAAATAACGTTTGAAGCAATCTAATCCTTCAGACTTATGAGAGATCAAATACACATGAACAAACGTGTGAAGTCATCAATAAATGTAATGAAATAAGAACTTCCATTTCTAGCTTTCAAATTCATTGGACAACAAATATTTGAATGAATTAATTGCAATGGTGATTCAGCTCTAATAGTCTTACCAAATGGTTTCCTAGTTATTTTTCCAGCAAGACAATGCTCACATATAGACAAGTTAACTTTAGCATGAGTGTTGTGAAGACCCTCTTTTGCTAATTCATTGTTCTTGTCCTTATATGTCATAGTCTAGAAGAGAATGTTTGAAAAATAATCATCATTTTCATAATTATTATTTGGTTCTATATCAAGAAATATAAAACCATTTGTTACATAACTATACCGAATTAACACAAAGTTAATTTGAAGTTCCACACAATCCAATAACCTAAATCAAAAAACTAGTAACTGAATCCAAATTTTGTTGAATCTCAGGAGCATGCAGGGCATCATGTAGAAATAAGGTACATCCACTACATAGGTTGACTTTGCAAGTGCCAAGTCATTTGAGTTCAATCCTTGCATTATTTCTGACATATATCCATTTGTTGTCAA
The DNA here is from genome assembly GCA_037177295.1 of Kaempferia parviflora. Taxonomy (NCBI): domain Eukaryota; kingdom Viridiplantae; phylum Streptophyta; class Magnoliopsida; order Zingiberales; family Zingiberaceae; genus Kaempferia; species Kaempferia parviflora. Next base: position 3,510,535 of record JBAMIE010000036.1, on the reverse strand, counting down.
CTAATACCCAACAATACTCTACATATGCAGCTCGATCACGAGCTACATGGTTTGTTGTTCTTGAATCTATAATCTACAAAGGATAAGAATTAGCTAACAACATTGTACTAGCAATATAATGAGTCTTTCCCAGCAACGACACTGATTTCTTTTCCCTTTCCCTTATATGATCGAAAAGCGCTAGCGGGGGGGGGGGGGGGGGGGGGGGTGG
>JBAMIE010000036.1:3486374-3498216 GCA_037177295.1 Kaempferia parviflora | reverse complement strand
AGGCCTGTTATGTTATATGAAGCTGAATGTTAAGATATGACTTAAGTACATGAGCAGAAAATTAGAGTTTCAGAGATGAGCATGTTAAGGTGGATGTGTAGACATACAAGAATGAACAAAATAAGAAATTAGAGCATCAGTTGGAGTTGCATCAATTGAGGAAAAACTCCGAGAGATAAGTTTAAAATGGTACAGACATGTACTTAGACGACTAATAAATGCTCCAATTAGGCAATGTGAAACTATGACAAATACGTAAATTAAATGAGGAAGATAAAAAAAAACTTAGTTAGCAATAATAAAATAAGATAAAATTTATTTAAATATAAATGATGATATAGTAGGAGATAGAACTCAATGACTTAAAAGGATCAATATAATCGACCCCACCTAGTGGGATAAAACTTAGTTGTTATTGTTATTTATGATTATTATAAAAAAAATAAATAAAAAGATAATGTTGAAGGAATGATTCGGCCCTGCATGCATTCTACAATTCTACTGGTAAACTCTTTTTTAAAAATCTTCCCAGCACGAGTGGTATCTATTCAAAGTTTCAAACACAATTACACAAAGTATACATTTTAATTTAATTTTTTAAATTTTTTTTTAATAATGTTGAAATTTGTTACAGATGCAGAGAAGGAACGTTCTAAATTCCAACTGCGCGATTAACCAAACAACCGCAAAACAAAAAACAAAAACTAAACAAAACAAAAACCATGTGTACAACATACCTCATCAACACCTTCCAGATTCAACACCCACCATCGCCTCCAATTCCGATCGAACTACTTTCCACACCTAAAACTAATCTTCGTTTCACAAACCAAATCGGCGACTAATTACAGGGTCAGACAGATCTAGTTATCGACGACGACGACGACGGAGGCGGTGTGATTCTTGTTGCGGATGGATCGCCTGGAAAAAGAGAAGGGGAGAAGAGTACTGGGTGAATCGGATCGGATCGGATCAGTAGCAGCAGGCGATCCGCTGCGTCTCCCGATCACGGAGGAGCCCCTTGTACAAGGCCACCCTGTTCGCCGGCATCCGCGGCGCCGGCTGCCGATCCTCCGCCTCCTCTTCTACCTCCTCTGGCGCCTCATTGCGGGAGGAAACGTGGAACTCCACCACCTCGGAGGCGAACTGGACCCGCTTGTTCTTCTTGTTCTTCTTCCTGTCGTCTATCGAGCGGGGGGAATAGTCAATTTGGGGGAAACCTCGGGGGGATCCGAGGAGGAGAGAGGGGAAGGGAGGGGGTTTACCGGCGGAGGAGATGCAGGAGCGCGGAGGGCACCAGGGAGGGGCGGAGTTGCGGTGGAGGACGGCGGAGGCGGCGGGGAGGGAGAAAGTCTTGGCCCGGCAGAGGGCGAGAAGGATCATGGTGCCGGAGACGGCGAGAGCAGTGGCGAGGGCCACGCCGTGGGAGTCCATGAGCGAGGAGGAGGCAGAGGACGACACGAGGAGTAGGAGGAGGAGGAGGAGGAAGAAGGAAGGAAGAGGGAGTTGTTGGTGATCGGTGACATGTGAAAAAGGGAAGCGGTGTCGAAACCAGTGAGTTTTATGGCGTCAAAAGGGGCCTGCCAAATAAATTAGTTATATATATATATATTTCTTTCTTTCTTGGATATTTAACTTTTAAAAACACTTAAACGTGCATTCAATTTTTATATTTATTAAAAACTACCTTTATTTCATAAAATTCTTTTTTTCTATAAAAAATTTAAAATAATAAAAACAATCCTTATAACATTCACGTCAATTATCCTGAACTAAAATTTTACCTTAAATTTTATATATTCTACGTTAAAAAAAACCTCTGTATTTTATGAATAGTAATTTTCTCTAATTTAGAAAATGAATTTCATTCCCTAAATTTTCTCTATCCTCCCTCTAATAATAAAAAGTTCTCTCCCCTATCTAATAAGAGAAAAAAAATAAATAAATGGTAATTATAGATAAATTGATGCATTGTATAGTAAAAAATGGATATCCAAATTTAATAAAATAATTTTTTATCCAAAATTTTAGATTTTGGATGAAGATCTGTTGTAGATGCTCTTAAGGTGTTAACCGTGAAATCACAATGATTAGGGCCTGGCTAGTCGCAACTACTTGTCACAGTCATTAGTCGCAACCTTTAGGCCATGAAATCGTGAACAATATTCATGAATAATGTTCGTGAATAACGTTCGTGAACGATATTCGTAATCAATGTTTATGAACAATATTCGTGAATTATGTTTATCTATAAAACTATTATCAACTTGTTAACTAAATAAAGAAAATTTTAAAATGAACAAATAAATTTGTATTATCAAGCTCAATAACTCACTAAATAAGTTTAAAATAATTAAATAAGCATGAATTGAGAGTTCGATAAAATCAAAACGAATCAAGCTAAAATCAAGTTCAAACCAAGCTCAAGCTCATAAAAAGGAAATCAAGCCAAGCTTGAAAAAAATATTTTAATAGCTTGGTTCATTTTAGGTTGTATCTACCTTATCAAATAAGCTTGAATACCATAAAACTTAGCTCGACATTATTTATTTACAGCCCTACCTTTGATCATGATTTCACCACTATAAGGTTGATTGTAGCGAGCAATTTTATCGCTAGAGGTTGTGACAAACCTACTTACGGCCATTGGCACTTTGATAAATTTTATATTATTTATATTTTTTAAAAGAAATTATTTTGAAAACTAAGTGTACTCTTGATAAATATAAAATTTGATTGTACTTTTTAAGTATTTTGGAAAGTTAAGGATGTTTTTTTGATAGATTATTCTAAAAAAAGTATAGTTCAATAAATACTATTTTTTTTTAAAAAAAATTATTATTAAACTCACTTGGAACTTAATGCTTAGTGACATGAAAACTACACTGTTTTGGATTAATTTAATTGATAATTAAATAAAAGCCTCTGATCTTATCCTTCTAATGTGGCCTTAGTTTAAGACATTGTCTCATTTTGATGACCGCACCTCGATTTTTTTAATTACGTGACGTCGCATAATAATTCAAGAACACATCGGGCCCACCGATGGTGTCATCCGAAACAGAAAAATAATCGAGTTTAATATATATATTTTTTATTTTCAGATATTAAAAAAAATATTTTTGACCGTGAATTTCATCATATATTAATACAAGAAACCAGTAGCTTCTCAAAAGCCCGAGAGAGAATGTTCTGGGAATCTCCCAAAGATTCTTTGCAGGTTAACTTAGAGGAATGATTAACAAATGCTTTGATGCGTCATTTGAGGCTTAATTTAATTGCATGTTGGAGCATTGATATGACGACCGCATGAAATCCTCTTTAAATATCGTACCCAACAAAAGATTTTTTTTTTAAATAAAAAAAAATGATACCTTTCTCATGTCTTGATTATTTGTACTTATGATTAATAATTTATCTCCTCTGTGTTGACTTTGGAACGGATTGACAGAGACACTGAGGGCGAATGATATTTTATTTTATTTTTTGCCACATTGATATGACGACCGCATGAAATCCTCTTTAAATATCGTACCCAACAAAAGGTTTTCTTTTTTTTTTTTTTTAAATAAAGAAAAAGTGATTAAGTGCCAAATTCTACGCATGGCCGCATGGGATTTTGGTCTCTCGGAGTGAGATCAAACTTAAGAAAGTTGATTGACGTGGCAGTTAAACTTAGAGCATCTGTAATCTGTACTTTACAGTATGAGATTTATACTAATATATTTTATTTTTATTTTTGATATTTAATAGACGGATATTAAAATTAAAATATGGTATGATATCCCTAATTTTATAACTCAACCTTTCTTAGGTTATCGCTAAACTCATTCACCTCTCAATTAAACCCATTATCATTCCTATTGTCAAATATATACCAACTACCTCCTAAATTTTTCATTATAAATTCTGCCCCAACAGTAGAAGTGGGGTTTATAACTTTTTATAAATTAGTTCTAAAATTTTGGGATCGGATTTATATTTTTCTACATGTGTTTAAATATTATTTTTAATTAAAATAATTATAAATATTAAAGTTGTTAGAGAGGTTTATGATAATGGAGAGAGGATTTTAAAAGGAGTGAGGTTTTAACTTTTGATGTGGCTGACAGTAGTGTAGCGAATCATAAACCTTTGTAAGAGGTTTACGAATATCGATGCTCTTAAGGAGAAGTCAACAGTCGGGGCTAGCGCGATCACATGGCTCGGCCGAGTACTCCAGCCGATCGGACCTTTTGTCCGATCGAATCCCGAGTCCTCCCGACTTGATGGAATCCCGAGTCCTCTCGGTTTGATCGGACCTTCTAGATATATGACCCCAACTGGACTCCTTGTTCGATCGGATGCCGAGTACTTAAGATGGTCAACATTTCAGAGCCAATCCGACCCGCTCGAGAGCGACATCTGTTTGGATGGTAGAAGGAACTTGGATAGCCTTTAAAATATGGCTCGTTAGACCAAGGGCCCAATATTTATGTTTTGGCGTCTGGTGTAACCGTAGTTAGAGAATCAAAGGAATATTTCCTGTACAGTCCGTATGATGGAAGATTCCACTCTTCAAAAGCAGAAATGGTGGATCCAATTTGGGACAGACGGTAAAATATCAGAATGGGTGGTCCTAATTTAGTAATGCATTGATATTCGTGCACAAAGGAAAAATAACACTATATAAGGGGTCTCCTCCTAAAGGTGCATGTACGCTAGGCTCCAAAATTTACTGTTTATCGCTACTGTTCGTCGTTCTCCATTTTCTCTCCACCACTTGTCTAACTTGAGCGCAGGAGTGCCTACCACGGGACCCCTCCCTGGCCCGATCACTAACATTTTCCTCCTTCGCCGTCCCTTATTGACACACAGGTTCACTCGACACCAAGTTCCTCCTGCTTGAAGTCTTCTCACGATCTATCTCAAAGCCACCTAGCCAACGTGCCATCTTCTCCGATTCCAGACAGATCAATATATGCAAAAGAAATTATATATAAAATATATCATCATATTATAAATCAGAGTTCAAACAATACTGTTTGGTTAAAACATGTCCTAGTTACCAAGCTACAAGGATTTATTCTCTGATCTAAACTTAATGCAACTCTTATTCAGAAAGAAAGAAGCAAACACAGAGCAGCAATGTGTTTCAAACGTGTTATGTTGTGAGGATGGGCGGAAGATAATCAGATTTGGTCCCGAGGACTCGGGCCTTGGTGTCTGGGAAGAACTGCATTCCAGGCAACTCTGTGACAGTGCCTTCTGTTGAGACTCCTATGGGATAACTAAGAAGGTGGCCCGGAAGATCACTGTCAAGATTGTCACTCGAATACAGATCCCAGTACTTGTCTGCTATCCGGTTGACCTTCTGTACGCACTCCAAACTCTCAGGGTGCTGGAAAACTTCATCAAGCATTCCAAGGTGCTCATACCAAAGGGCCATTCTGAAACCATGAATCTGTCCTTTTGCTGGTTCTCGGGTTGACAGGTAGTGTGGCTGGTATCCTCCCATAGCAATCTCAGAGTCCTTGCCTCCATCCATTGAACGCTGGTTGATGTTGGCTGACCCGATTATAATGTATTCGTCATCAACTGTAACCAAGAGATCAGCCTGATCAAGTCATATTCAAATTTACAGCTTCTTTACGATTGTTATCATGCTATTTCAATAAAACTCTAAGATAAAAGCTAATTAACACTAAAAAAACTCGGAAAGGATAGAAATTAATAGTGGGAGAAATTTACCAATCATCATTTTTGTATGAACATAGATCATGAAACGTCTAGCCACCTGAGCGCTGCTGTAGTTAGTGTCTGGGGGTGGCTGCTCCGCAGGTTCATATTCCCCACTCTTCTTTACCTCTCGATTCCCTAAGCAAAAGAAAGTTAGATAGTCCTTTGGATTTGCCTCAAGACCTTTTGCTTGGAGGGCCAATACAATATCAGTGTACATCATCTCCATTGTCCTGCGTTGCCAATCTAAGATTGCTTGAACTGAGCCACTTTCTGGCACACCTTCTGGCCACATCGGAACAACGACATAGACAGTAAATCGCTCCCCGGCCTCAATCTTACTTATAATCTTCAATGACAACTCTTTAGGAATCAGATGCAAAGCTTGAATGTCCTCAGGCTTGATGTCATCAGCTTTCCATGCATAAGAACTACCAAGGAAGTACTGGTTTTCAATATAGATAAAGTTCTTTGCCCTACGGATGGCATTTATGTAAGCATCTTGAATGCTTCTATCGATGGTGTTATCCTTTCCACTGACAAGCCCAGCTCTTGCAGCATCCTCTGGGGTTTCAGGGAAGCCAAAAGCAGCACCTTCATCAATGGATCGGAAAAGTTGAACATTCCATGTCTCTTTGTCCTCTGGGAACATGACAGGAGAAGGTGGAATGATGATGTCAGAGAGATCTCGGAGCTGTACAAGAACATCTTTTCCTCCCTGTTTCCTCCATCTCTGCTCAAAATTGAACAAAACATCCCAAGCAATAGGCCCTTCAAGCCGTGAGTGAATATCATGCCAAGGCTCTCTTGGTCCACCTTTCGTAATTGAAGCCTCTCCAAAATTTGGCTGATGGAAGTCATCATGATGAACTGTGTCTAACGTCCTGAACAGAGAATGAAATTGTGTGTCATATCTCCCATCACAAAGGTCTAACCCCCCTACAAAGCTCATGATTCTCCGTTGCCTAGAATTCTTGTTGGGCATCTCGTGGTCAACCACAACAATCTTCTGATGATGAGTGAACATTGTGGAAATTTGTAGGTCTTGAACAAAGCTTCCACCATCATCAGGATTTCGGGGGCACAAAACACAATGAACATCTGTGTTCTGAAAATACTGCACAGTTTCCTCATCATGGGTAGCCATAAGACCATCTCGCTTCAGTATTCCTACTGAGGTCCTATCATCCCAAACTAGCATGAGGACTCGAACACCTTCACTAGCCTTCTTCTTCAGGAGCTCTCCAAGTGTAACATCTCCACCCGGTTTCGGTCTCTTGGAGTCTCTCACCAATTTTATTTCTGTATACACAGACCACCCAGTGATGTATATGAGATGTTGCGCATTGCTAATTGCATCGAAAATGTCCTCCCAGCATCTATGAGCCTCATAGTTCTTCCCACCAGCAAGAGAGATTCGAGGAATGAACTTGTCAGGGACATGTGCATCTTGGTAAAGTGTTACCTTGCAACCTTGTCTCTGAGAGAAAAATGTGTAGGGGACACCAGGATATTTTGCACTTCGAATCCCCCTTCCCCAATTGCGGTCTTTAGAAACATCAAAGTACAGTAGTTTCACATGGATTTTAGCATCTCCAAGTGGATTCTTGTGCTCATCACATATCTCAAGCCATTTTTCCACCTCCCCACCATTAACAATTTCAGTAACAGGCAAATAGGCTCTTCCAATGTTTGATGCCCCAATAGCATTGTCAAATTTTAAGGTGAAGATGACATTCGATGCCATGTGGGCACAATATATGTGAAAGGATTCATACCAACGGGGATTATTAGGTTCGTCTGAAAGCTTCCTTGTCCTGCCAACTCGGGCCTTTCCTAGATCAATTGTGGCATAAAGTTTGGTGGCACCTTTGCCAAGACCCACGGTATCTTCAATACCTTCAACAAGCTGTTCAATGTATTTCAATGTGCAGAAACTTATTAGAATAGAAACAAGAACAGCAAGGAAAAGCAATTAAATGAGAAAAACAACCAAACCAAATGACAAAATAAACTATCAAAACCACAACACACAATCATCAACGTTACTGGAAAACCAAGTTTCAAAAATCAATATAAAGAACCAGTGATCTCTTCATTAAAGGATTTACCTTCCGGAAGAAATGTGGAGAACCACCAGAAGCTCTGCGAGGGTTCGACAATGATTCTGCCTCAAAAATCGTAGCATGTAGCGATCCGTGCAACAAAATCTGCGCCATTTTTACCTGCAAGTCGATATCCAAAAAGAAAGGAAAACATATCTAAACCATAAGACAAAATGCCAAATACAATCTTCAGGGAACGAATTGGAAGAACGCAGAAGCCCTAATTTTCACAACGATTACTGAATCGTACAAATTAACCGAGTTTGTAAATGCTCAACAAAGGCAGTAAAAGATTAAAAAAAAAAATTGCAACACAAACGCAAAGATAAGTACAAGAGCGTTAAGGGTTCACTTTATGCCGTGCGATCCAACTCAAACATTAGAAAAAGGGGAAGATACGACGGGAAAAACGAAGCCCATTAGATTAGCATGGCATTAAACTCATTTAACTTGACGCAAAACTACCAAAACCAGTTTTTTTTTTTTTCACTTCCAGATTCAGGTTTCCGCAATAAAAACTAAATCAAGACAGAACGATCTTGCGGCTCTATCATGATCCGAAGGAACGCGAGTTCATTGTACTTGCCTGACGACGAGGGATCCGGCGAAGTGCGTGATGGATCGATCGGATCGAAGAAGAACGAATAAAATGGAGGAAGCGAGAGATCAAGGTCTCTGCCGAGTCGTCGTCGAGAAAGAAATAAATATAAAGAGGAAGAGGAATCAACAGATCCGGAAGAAGTGGGAGGTCGCGAGGCCGCGGAGGGGTGCAAGAAGCCGTGAAGATTTGTGTTATTGCCAAAGTGAGAGAGAAAAAAAAAATAAAAGAATAATTAGGCAACTCTAGCAGCGGAGTGTCAATTCGGTCGGATCGGATCTTATGATGTGTCTGTCTTAGTTTTCTTGTGTGACAAAAAGTGAATTCGTTCGCCTCTAGTATCTCTGTCAATCCGTCCCAGAGCTAATACGGGGAGGTAAATCATGAGTGATTACTAGTCATAAGTGCAAATAGTCAAGACATAAGAGAGGTATATACTCGGACACACAGAGATTCAACCTTTAGACCTTACATGATAAACTCCCATGTCTTAGTTCCCTCGTGTGGTCATTCAAGAAAACCATTGGATTAGATTAGTACATGAATCTCCCCTTCGATTCAATGGTTCTTTTAGATGTGACAAGAAATGATCGAGGAGGGGCAGACAAGAGGATCCGAACTGTAATTCAGTTGGGTTGGATGAAATTTATATTGGATTGGAATTATTTTTTTTTAAAAAATTTTAATACGAACCCAATCTGAACCTGAATACAATTCAAATTTGAATCCAACTAACTTGGACTTGACTCGAATAATCCGATTCAAAATATATTTTTAGACTATTTTAACTATAATTCTTCACGTTATCTAAATACTCCATTATTATTCTATTAATATTGATATTGATACATATAAAATAATCTTAATTTTTAAAATAAAATTTAATTTAATCCAAAAAAATCCACTAATCCCTGAATTTCCATCAGAATCCGATCTAAAAATTTTAACTTAAATTCCTCTTACTCAAAATTGGAAATCTCATATAACTTTTTTCGAGTTGATAGTATTCATTTTTGAAACCCTTAGTCACACCTTTTAATTTAAAATCACCAAAAGGCCCTTATAATAATTGTAAGGCATTTTTTGTTACATTTATTTTTATAAATGTTCTATATTTAAAAGCACTTACCAATAACATTAAAATATATTTCCAATTTTATTTAATAAGGCTAATTCTCTCTCACAATACTTTATTAATCATTAAGCCAAGTAATTAATGGTAAAAAAAATACTATATTTATGAGAGACATTACTTAAATAATAGTGGGCCGAGAGAATGGTCCATCTAAGACGAGCGCCACTGCCACAGGCCTGCAGCGTCAGTTTCCCGCCTTCCGCCGATTGAGATTTGAAGCGACGTACTCTTTTTCACGACTTATTTCCCCTTTTGCTGATCGCTTCCCAGATCCTGATGCTCTTCGAGTCGGAGCAGCAGCGGCGATGGGGCTGCAGATCATTAGGGTTTGCCCGGCCGTTCTGATGGAAGGGAAGATGGTAATGGTCCTGAGATCGGCAACTGATTTAATCGGTGAGTAAACTCTGGGTTTTGAAGCGACTTACCTTTTTTTTTCACGACTTTTTTCCCCTTTTGCTGATCGCTTCTCAGATCCCGATGCTCTTCGAGGCTCAACGGAGCAGCAGCGGCGATGGGCTGCAGATCATTAGGCTTTGCTGCGGCCGTTCCGATGGAAGGGAAGATGTAGATGGTTCTGAGATCGGCAACTGATTTAATCGGTGAGTAAACACTGGGATTTAAAGCGACTTGCCTTTTTTTTCACGACTTATTTCCCCTTTTGGCGATCGCTTCTCAGATCCCGATGCTCTTCGAGGCTCAACGGAGCAGCAGCGGCGATGGTGGTGCAGATCTGTAGGGTTTGTTGCGGCCGTTCCGATGGAAGGGAAGATGTAGATGGTCCTGAGGTCGGAAACTGATTTAATCGGTGAGTAAACACTGGGATTTGAAGCGACTTACCTTTTTTCACGACTTATTTCCTCTTTTGGTGATCGCTTCCCAGATCCCGATGCTCTTAGAGGCTCAACGGAGCAGCAGCGGCGATGGTGGTGCAGATCTGTAGGGTTTGTTGCGGCCGTCCCGATGGAAGGGAAGATGTAGATGGTCCTGAGATCGGCAACTGATTTAATCGGTGAGTAAACACCTTTTTGATCTTATGCATGAGATGATTTCTCCGCCTCCGATCCTTCCCCTGCTTTCTTCGATTCCTTGATTTCTGCTTTTGAGTTGTGTTGATTTGCTCTTTTTTTGCTTGGTGTCGCTACGAAATGGCAACCAAAACTGAGGTCAAACATGCTTGATCTTGTTAGAACGTGGCGATTCTATAAGGCGAGGAATATCTGTAACAGATCTAATAATTACTAGCAAAGGGATTAGAACATGACGTGAACTTTAGGATGTGATACAAGAACTTAGGTACGAAAGTGGGTCAGGATGATCCGACTGGATTGGATGCAGCCTGCACAACCATCCTGGCCGCCTCCGCTGGCTACTGTCAGTAGGTGTGAGCAATCGGTTTAAATTGAACCGACCGAGCCTACCGAACCGATTGAATTTTTTTCGAACAAACCGAACCGACTGAACTTTTCAAAAAACCGAACTGACCGAACCGATAAAACATCGGTTAATTCATTTTTTTTTTTTTTTGACCGAAATAACCGAATTTTTGGGTTTGGTTGGTTTGGTTTGGTTTGATTAAGTTTGGTTCCGATTAGATTTTGTTGTGGTTTGATTCATTTCAACTCATAATATCGGTTGATTTAGGTCTGATTTGGTTCGGTTTGATTTGATTTGGTTCCGATTTGGTTCGGTTTAGTTTGATTTGGTTCTGATTTGGTTCGGTTTAATTCAAAATATCGGTTTAACTGAATTTCGATTTTCAAAACCAAAACCAAACCGATGAAACCGATATAACCGATATTTCTAGAAAAAAAAAATTGAACTTCCGAATTAACTGTACCGAACTTTAAATTTTAGTCGGTTTGATCGGTTAATTCGGTTTAACCGAATATTTGCTCACCCCTAATTGTCCGTAGTGGCGGTTTATATATATATATATATATATATATATATATGCTTTGGCTGTGTAGGTTAAAATACTCTTTTTTTGGGTCTTGGCAAAGAAGGATGGAAGGGTAAATAAGGAGAAGGAGAATTTTATCTTTATTTAAAAGAAAGTGAGTTATGAAGGTGAAGGAGAGAGTAGGATAAAATCTACTCATGTATGTTAGGAAATAAGTGAAATTTTTTGACATCCTAATTTAGAGTGTAAAAAAGGGGAAGGAGAATTCATTCTAATTTTATCTTTTTTTTTCATATGTAATTTATTTTTTTAAAGATTATATTTTTAATCTTATTCTCTCTAATTAAACTTCCCTCCCTCCTATACATGAATATTTTACTTTCCTT
>JBAMIE010000036.1:3461436-3475940 GCA_037177295.1 Kaempferia parviflora | reverse complement strand
CAAAGGTTGTGGTGAGGTTTCTCCACCCACAAGGAGCGACAAGAGCTAGCCGGAGGTTCTCCGGGGAGTCATCCACCTACGGATCGGGATCGTCTACCTTACGGACACGCCGTGGAGTAGGGGTAAGTTATCCCCGAACCACGTAAACGGGTCTGTTAGCGTTTGTTGTCTTCCTTTTGTTAGTTAGTTTATTTGTATTCCATTGCGTAGCTAACCGTGTTAGGAAGACGAGCTATTTTGGGGTGGATCCGGCTATTCACCCCCCTCTAGCCGGGTACATAGGTCCTAACAGAAAGCAGTCTTGAGCTTAGAAGTGATCAAGTTAGAAGAGTAATTGACTCAAAGGAAGTTTTCAGCTGATTGGTTCTTAGTCAACTTGGTAGTCAAGTAGGCCCTAAGTCAAATTGGTAGTGGATTCAGACTCAATAGAAGGTTTCTATTTAATCTAGCCCAGGGCCTAGGCAATTGTGAATTGGGTAGTCGACTTATCAATAGATTGTTGGTGTTGGAAGCACCGACTATTCGAACCTGACTTTAATAATGATAAAAGGTTCAAAGTTAAGATGTGTTATGATCTAACAAGTCTAACTAAGTATGCAAGAAAGTCCTAAGTGACCTTAGGCAAGGTGAAAGTCCTAGTTAAGGCCAGGCAAAGAAGTCCTAGTGGATTTTAGGCAGATGAAAAGTCCTAGTTGTGGCTAGGTAACGAAGTCCTGGTCCAAAGGACTGCAAAAAGTCTTGACATGATGAGGATATTAGGCGAGAAATACTAGGGTCGAGGACACTAGGTGTAAGTCCTAAAGGTCGCGGACATCAGACGGGAAATCGTAGGGTCGAGGATACTAGGTGAAAGTCTTAAAGTCTCAGATGTTGAGCAAAAGTCCAAACGGTCTAGAGAACTAATTTTGGCAACAGGTAAATTCTCTTGAGAGGAGTAGGTAAGGACACATTCCCCTGCGAGGGAACAGTAAGCGTCGGTTCGACCTAAGGTTTCACAGAAAATCCAAAAATTATAACCGAATAGTTCCAAGACTGTCAGACTCATACTATGTTTTGCTTGGACTAACTCTATGGTGTAGAAAATCAAGGCTGGACAAATGGTTAAAATTGGGCATCCAAGCGCTGGACTGGATCCAGGCACCCGGACGGTCCAAGCCCTGGACCAGGTTCATGCACCCGGATGGTCCAGGTGCTCGGACTAGGTTCGAGCACCCTAGTTAGGGTGACCTCAGCATGGGTGAAGCCGAGGTGTCGCACTACGGTTGGCCATGGGGTTACATCATAGTCGAGGCACCTGGACCGAGTCCGAGCGCCCGGAGGTGGATAAACTTCACGAATGAAGTTTTGACGAGAGAGTAGCACATCAGCCTCGATGGGGACGCATTGGGTGGTTCGAGCACTCAGAGATAGGCTATATAAAGCCAGCAACAAGAGGACAACATTCATTACCACATTCTCTCCTACGCGCTGCTCGAAAGATGACTCTACGACGCCTAAACGCTGATCCGACGATGACTATGCACAAGATCTTTTCTTCTAAGTTGTCGGTATTGTTTTACATTTCAGTTACTTGTACTTAAAGTTAATTTGTATTGTAACCTATCGATTGATTAGTGATTGCCCAACAAAAGCACTCTCACGTGCGAACCCTGGAGTAGGAGTCGTCACAGGCTCCAATCCTTGTATTCGTGTTTGTCTCTTTCTTCTCCTCCGCTTACTTTCTTATTTTCCGTTGCGCTTTAACTCATTAAGTTTTACATTAGAAAAGTGTGAAAAAGCCACGAGCATTATTCACCCCCACTAGCGCTTTCGATCCTATAATTGGTATCAGAATGGAGCCACTCTAAATTGATATAACTATCATTCGAGCAATCTTTTTCGTCTATTTTTTAATTTGTTGATTCTTCGAATTTTCATGAATTTTCTCAAAATGGGTGCAACATCACTCGAGCCAATTTTTGCCTTTTTCTTTATCCCGCATTACTAATCCAAAATCAAATCTTGGAACATTCGTCATTTCTTTTATTATGTACGAGATATTTTTTAAATGGCCCATTAAAAAGGCTACAGTACCGCTTACTCGCCTCTTTTCTCCGGTGAGGATTTCGGCTACTAGAAGAGTCGAATGGAATACCACTTGAAGACGCAAGTGGAAATGTGGATCATCATTCAAAACAGATTCACATTTCCACTGAAGACAGAGTCTTCGTCCCTGTGATAAGTGGAACACACCAATAAAGAAGAAGATCGAGGCGGACGCCAAGGCTACGCAGACACTCCAATGTGGGTTAACCAAGGAAAAACTGAATCGGGTCGGTCCGTTCAACAGTGCCAAGGAATTGTGGGAGAAGCAAATCGAACAACACGAAATCACCTCCAACTCTAAAGTAAGTAAACGCGGCCTCATTTTAAATAAGTTATATAATATTAAAATGCGGGAAGGAGAAACAACAAGCCAACTCCATACTCGAATTCAAGATCTCCTCAATGACCTTCACGTGATCGGTCAGAAAGTGGAAAATCATGACATAATAAGGTAAACCCTAAATGCCTTTCCAAGGAACACTTTGTGGGCATCTATGATAGATGCTTATAAAGTCTCCAAGGACCTTTCATTAATTAGACTAGACGAGTTATTCTCTGAATTTGAATTGCATGAACAAACTAATGCTACTCTAATCGAGAAAGGTATTGCGTTAATTGCAGGACAATGCATAAATAAGAAGGTGAAGCCCAAGTACCAACCCAAACCTGAATCTGAAGATGAATCGGATTCTGAAGACGAAGATGAGATCATCGCCGAACTAGTCAGCCGATTTAAAAAGTGCTAAAGAAGTAAAGAAAAAAAAGGTCCTGAAAGCAACGTAGTCCAAGTCGTCAGTGTTGGGTCCAAAAGAATTTAGATATCTCCACAATTACATGAAATTATCCACTTTGGGTCTAAGCCCTCATGATTTTGCTCTTGGGCTCTAGACATCGTACCAATGGAGATATCTTTTTCTTATAATCTCATGATTTTTCCCATGTGTGTTTTAATGTGGGACTATGTTTGCAACCTTACAACCTTAACAATCCCCCCTTCAAACAAAGGACCATAGACCCCCCCCCCCTTAAACGGAAAGCCTATCCATTTGACGTCTGATTCTTGATCCACCAGGACTTCCTGCCCCTCGGTCCAACCGACCTACTAGGACTTTCTGCCTGGTGTCTGGTCTTTTTGATTCAGACATGGGAGCATCTACTTCTTTTGTTCGAGATCAATATTATACTCACATGGTTCGATTGAATCATGACTCTTATGCACAGTTGTCGGTTAGTCCTTCTGGCAGTCTGGACTCTGATACCAATTGTTGGGCCAAAAGAATTTAGATATCTCCATAATAGCATGAAATTATCCACTTTGGGCCTAAGCCCTCATGGTTTTGCTCTTGGGCTCTACCCAAAATGTCTCATATCAATGGAGATATTTTTCTCTTATAAACCCATGATCTTTCCTATATGTTTTCAATATGAGACTATGTTTGCAAACTTGCAACCCCAACAGTCAGAAGACTCTGAAGAAGGAGAACACGAGCAAACAAACTTCCTTACTCTACCAATACAAGCTCACGTTGCTGAAACCAATCTGAGTATGAAATCGGAGCTGAATCCGAAGCCAAGTCCGAACGAAGCCATGGATCTGAATCCGGCTCAGAAAACGATTCTGACTCCACTATAAGTCCATCAATAGTAAGATTACATAACTTGATTTCTTACCTATCTAGGAACTAGCCAAATCTAACATCTAGATCAAGTCACTCCAAAAGGAGGTAACAACCCTTAAGGAAGTGACTAACCTAAGTTCCTTAACTGTCCTATTCAAGTTGGAACTTCAACTCAAGTTCAACAACTTAAGGAAGAAAATTTCAACTTAAAATCTCAAGTCAAAAAACTTAAGGACACATTGAACGATTCACTTGGGTTCTAAGAACCTGGATCTGATTCTTGGAAAACAAAGGGTCGTATACAACCGATCTAGGCTCGAATGCAAGGCTAAACAACAATTCAAATCATACTTGTCTTTAGTGAATTGAACCAATTGAAATCTAGTGTAAACATGAGTCTCTAAGTCAAACTTGACTAATCAACTTGGACTTAATTAATATTGGATCCCTAAAGATCAAATCCATTTGCTTGATAGACCTTATCGAGGCTATGATATAGGAGGACCAATAAAAAGACCATCTTTATTGTTAGATAAATTTACTTGATTGTTTGATTTACTGCTCTAGATCTCCTTATTTCTACTTAGATTAGAATGGTTAGATAAGGACTTAGGCTTGATCGACACTTAACTAGTTAGACTAAGAATTTTCAGAAAGAAAGTTATATTTAATTTTGTTTTAAAGCCTTTGTCTAGAAGTAGTCATTGCTCTGATACCCAAGAAGGCTCTTGTGCCTCACCACAACTTGGAAGTCGATTATCGAAATAGATATTTAACTGACTAACTGTTAAACCTAAGTCCAACTCAAATGTAAGTCAATCCTTAGATTTCAATTAAATTTAAGATAAAAATTCAAACATCTCACAAAAAACCTTTAAGGTTCCTGATTGATAACTTAGAAAAGGGTGGGATGATTAGTTTAACCCAACTCAAACTTCTTAATTAACTCACTAAAATTCTTAATTAACTCACTTAACCTAACTCAAACAAGTTAATCTTTTAATTTACCTAACCTAACTCAAACTAATCAATTATTTTTTTTCCAAAACCTTAATTAATTTTTCAAAACCTTAGTTAATTAACATTTCAAAATTTTAAATTTTCAACCTTAATTAATTTTTTTAAAACATTCAAACTTAAATATTTTTCAAAATTCAAACTTGAACATTTTTCAAAACTTTCAAATCTAAATATTTTTCAAAATTCAAACTTAATAATTTTTAAAAATTTAAACCTAATTATTTTTCAAAACTTAATTAATGTTGTTAAATTAATTTCTCAACATAATTATTTTTTTTCAAATATTAATGAACTTAAACTTAAAATTAATTTAAAAGTTAAGATTAACTTAATTTCATCTCACACAAACTCATAACATACGATAGGTGAGATACAAAATAAAGAGTTGAATACTTTATGTATTAAGGATAATAGATGAAGTATATTTAAATATTATTTTCAAAATTAATTATTTTATTTTACATATGCTTGGACTCTAGGGTTTTTCTCATCTATTAACTTTACCTAATTTTTCATTTTTGTAATTTTGTTTTCCTTAAACAAAATAATTATTTAAGTACTTTGATCTTGAAAATTTTAAACTAAGGCATTAATTGAGGGACAGAACAAGAATTAAAAGTTAAGTTTTTTTTTTCTCTCAAATTATATTTTTTCTTCTCAAGTTTTTTTAATAATCTTAAAACAAAGTTGTATTTTCAAAGTAAACTACTTTTTTGAAAAAGAAAATAATGTTAATTTTTTTAGCTAAGTTTTCAAAAGCTAATTTTTTTTTAAGGCTAAGTATTTTCAAGTAACTTTCAAAATTCACATGATTTTAAATTCTAGGTTGAATGTTTCAAAAACTCCCATCTTTACTTATTAAATTGTAAAAAAAATCCTTAAGTAGTTTTCTCAAATTTGTTTAAGTATTTTTCAAAATCAAAGTCAATTTTTTTAACTTTTCAAACTAAGTATTTCAAAACTTTAAAACTGTTTGGAAAAATTATTATCTCTTTCAAAATTTATTTTTGATATATGTCAAAAGGGGAAAAGAAGGTTAAAGTAAGTTAATATTTTTCAAAGTGAAAAGGAAATAAGTTAATATGCTATTAGGTGAGAATGTCAAATTAAGGGAGAGCAAACTTTTCTTTACTTTGAAAATTTGAAAAACTTCTCTAAAACTTAAACTTACGTTTAAAGATTTTTTTTTCTCTTATGTCTAATCTAAGTGCTATATTTTTACTTAACTTTAAATCAGTTTTGTCATAAATCAAAAAGGGAAATATTATTGGTGCTAGAAGCACCGGCTAATCAAACCTGGTTTTGATAATGATAAATAGTTCAAAGTTAAAATGTATTGTGATCTAAACTAAGTATGCAGAAAGTCTCAAGTGACCTTAGGCAAGGTGAAATTCTTAGTTGAGGGTAGGCAAAGAAGTCTTAGTGGATTCTAGGCAGGTGGAAAGTCCTAGTTGTGGTTAAGTAACGAAGTCCTGTTTGAGAGATTGAGCAGAAAGTCTTGGCAGGATGAGGACATCAGGCGGAAAATTTTAAGGTCGATGACAATAGGTGTAAGTTTTGAAGGTCGCAAATACCAGATTGGAAATCCTAAGGTCGAGGACACTAGGTGAAAGTCCTGAAATCTCGGATACTGAGCAAAAGTCCAAATAATCTAACTAGAGGACCAGTTTTGGCAATAGGTAAAATTTTTAAGGGGAGTAAGTGAGAACGTGTTCCCCTGCGAGGGAACAGTAAGCGTCGGTTCGACCTAGGGTATCATAGAAAATCCAAAAATCAGAACCGAGCAATCGCGAGACTATCAAACTCATACTATATTTTTTTTGGACTAACTCTGTGGTATAGGAAATCAAAGTTGGATGAGTGGTTGGAAATTAGCCATTCAGGTGTTGGATCGGGGTCCAGGCTCCCGGACAATCTAAGCGCTCAGACCAAGTACGGGCACCCTAGTCAGGACGACCTCAGCGTGGGCAAAGCTGAGGTGTCACACTGCAGTTGGCCAGGCTTACGTCACAATCCAAGTGCTTGGACTAGGTCGGGGCACCTGGAGGTGGATAAACTTCGTTGATAAAGTTTTGACGAGAGAGTGGCACATCAGCCCCGATGGGACGCCCAGGGTGGTTCAGGCGCTCGGAGATAGGCTATATAAAGCCCTTCGATCAGCAGTAAGAGGACAACATTCACTACGACATTCTCTCCTGCGCGCTGCTCGAAAGTCGACTCTATGATGCCCGAACGCTGATCCGACGATGACTATGCACAAGATCTTTTATTCTAAGTCGTCGGTATTGTTTTACATTCATTTATTTGTACTTAAAGTTAATTTGTATTTGTAACCTCTCGATTAATTAGTGATTGTCCAACGAAAGCACTCTCATGTGTAGGCCCTAGAGTAGGAGTCACCATAGGCTCCAAACCAAATAAAAATCTTTGTGTTCATGTTTGTCTCTTTCTTCTCCTCTGCTTACTTTCTTATTTTCCGCTGTGCTTTAACTTGTTAAGTTTTACGTTCGAAAAGTATAAAAAAACCACGAGCGTTATTTACACCCCTAGCACTTTTGATCCTACATCAATTATGCAAATCCAAACATCAACAAAATGAGTTATTCTTTTAGACATATTCAGTTAACTGATAATTATAAGCATCTATTGAGTAGTCGACTCATAGACCAATAGAAGTGAACAACCATTTTTGTTCAATTCTGTTTTGGGAACAGTCAACTGATAAGTCAACTCAAATCAAATCTATCATCTAGCAAGTTTTAGGCATTTGACTTATGTAACAAGAAAATCATGAAATAGATTCATTGATCTGAAACGATTAGATCTCCATTGATCACTATGTAAGCAGTAAATTGGTCATTGAGGAAACAATAGGGAGCTAATGATCTAATAACAATCATTAGCAGCAACTAGAGATCCAGTGGTTGTGGAATCAACTCTAATAACTTTATATCAGTCGACTAATGATGACCTGAATAGCAGACCAGTAACTAACCTTGAAGCAGAGAGAGACTCTATATAAACAAAGGTTTGGAAGCATCGAAAACTATCAAATCTTCACATTCTTCCTCTCAAATTCTCCTTCGACTATGCTCTCAATATATACTTGTAAGAAGAGAGTGTAAAGGAGGTTTCTCCATATCTAAAAGAATTCCACAAAAGAAAAGTTTAGAAGTGCTTCAAGGACTAGTGATCCATCTTATAGATTATAATCGTATGTACAGGGACAACCAAATCACGTAAAACAAGAGTTTCTTCTTATTATTTTATTTCATAATTATTGTAATCTGTTTTTCCATTGTACTAATATCTTATAGAAAGAAAGTGATAATCGTCACGACGTCACCCCTCGCATTTTTAATAGTTACAATATAAAGTAGATTGGATCAACTTGTTTTATACGTTTCCAAACCATTATAGATAAAGTGAGAAGATAATTTAAAAGAAAGCATTAAAGATGCTTTAAAAATTGTTTTAGCTTTTACGAAAGGAAAAGGTTGATTCCTCCTTATATATATAGATATATATTATCTATAATAGAAATAAGGCATCTTCCACTAATGGTGGGTGAGTTGGATTAACACGATCTATAACTGCAAGGGGCATATGCCTCTCAAGGATAGATATGTGCTCAATATTCTGATTTTGGATACAATTTTTTTTATTCTTTCACTTTCTTTAACTCATTAGAACAAAATGGGATTAGGTTCACTCCGATGCCCTCCATTGTCTGGCCCACAACATGTAAAAGGAAAGTAATAAATGACCTTCAGCTTAACGAGCGGCTTCTTAGCTGAGGGGTCGTCTGCCCGGGGGCCGGGACAAGTACACCACTGCTGTCGCTATGATTCGAACCTGAGACGGATTGAAACAACACCTCATTCGAGTATCAACTTAGCTACTCGTGGGATCTACTTTCTTAAACTCATTGTAGCAAAAGATGGAATCTGACATCGAGCGATTTCACATGGTCGGCAAACGACCATTTGTGAGGTGGTAAATCGGAAAGCTTCAGTTGGCCACTGCAAAGATGGGATTTTTTTTTATTTTACTAAGATTCGATCCATTACCCATTGTAGCAATATCTGTCCCGCAGTAACCAACTAAACTGTGCCCGGGGGCTTGTGCCCGGGGGCTTCTAACTCACCAATATGAACCTATTTTAAAATGTAGTTTCTTCTTTGATGCTTATCATCTCAGCCCCAGCAGTAAAGTTTCTCTGCTTATGACTTATGACAGCAACTCTGATAGTTTGTTCCCTAATTTTTCATAAACTTCAATAGAATACTCGAAGAAACCTCTGAGATTGTTGTTCTAAATGGAGTAATGGTAGCCCTTTCAATATCCATGTTTAATCACACATTTTCATAAGTCAAGTTGGGACATGCACAAGTTTGAGGATACAAATGCTTGCAGTGATCTTATTCATTATCTTCTATCATAGTTGTTTCACCGAACCCTACATCTAAAATCACATCTCTTTCAAGATAATTATATGGTTATATTGGTTATTTTTGCAGATTGATCGTCAAATGCTATCCCTTGCATTTCGTTTCCTAAGAGCAAGAACTCCAGAGCAAAGGTCTGTTGTCGACTTGGAAACTCATTACACAAAGGTTAGTTAGAAACATTCACAGCTCATTTTGTTATCTTCTTGTGTGTGATTGTCTTTATATCTCCTTACATTTATATCATTGATTTGTTTCATGTATGTTAAATATAGGAATATCTTGATGAGCAATGTGGATCATGTAGAAGAAGGGATATACTTTATCAGGTCAGCGATGCTCCTTTTGTGTCAAATAATTTAACCACACAGTGCAATATCTCGTAAGTCCTTTTCGTTTTTCCATTTTGAGTTGGTATCTGAAATGAACAATTACTAATTGAATTTTAAGAATTCAACTGTTAGGAGCTTGCAAGACAGAATTATAGGTGGAAAGCAATTACCATTATCATAATTAAATGCATGAGCTTCATCATTCTTTCTACTATTTTTTAGAACTTTCGACTTCATTGCTTCTATAGCCTGCACTTAAAATTTTTTTACACATCAGGAATATGTGAAGAATATATCATCGACCGGAATGCAATCGAGCATTGGCTTTGAAGGCCAAGTTAATGCTTGTTGGAATCATAAGATGACATCAAAAGAGCTGGAGAGAATTCAATCATCTGGATTTCTGATTTCAATTATCCATGGAAGGTCGTCAATTTTAATGTGCTGATTTTTTGTTAGTTTATCAAAATTGGAGTAATTGATAATTAAATTTTGTTAGGCATGATGTCATTGCTCAAGTAGACCATGCAAGGAACCTTGCGGAGAAGCTCCGACCTGTTGCTAGAATGGTTGAACTTCCTGGTGCCCATCTAGTGAGCCATGAAAGGCCAGATGAGGTACACTTCAGGGCTTGGTTATTTCTTTGTCGAATGCTCATTTTTGTCATAAAGTCCATATGTCTACATAAATGAAAAAAAGGCTTGTCAAAATAACAATATAATACCAGTTTCCCATGCATAGACATTGTTCAGACTCAAGTTTCTTTTGATGTCTAATTAAAAGGCAAACTAAAGCAGAAAAAAAAAGAACATTTAGGAATTGCATGAACTGACAACAAAATAACAGTAGTGAATAATGTATTTCCTTAAAAAGTGGATTTTACACCGTTAGAAGTCAATAGTCAGTAAAAAAAAAAGCTTGTCAGGCTGTAATACAATACAAGTATCCTATACACATCCATTGTTCAGGCTCAAGTTTCTGCTCACCCAATGAAATGCTAATATTAACTGCTTGTAGAATTAATTTTATTTCAGCAACATTATGCAAAAAAATGTTCTATTACTTGGACTTAATTATATGTATTGGATCACACAGGTGCGTATCTAAATGTCTAATATAATTAATTTTACAAATTTTTACTCACTTTTGTAGCAAAAGCTGATTATGCTCACCCCAAGCGTCCCTCACATTCTGTCCCAGGTTATGTGAAGGGGTAAATTACGGGTTAGCTTATAGCTGATCACCAAGTAGTGGAAGGAATTTTTCTTCTAGAGTATGTGCCCGTTGGTAATTGATCCTGTCCCATTTACAATTTTTTACACACGATCAATAGAAATATGAAATATTCACTTGGAATGTCGTTAATTGACAATGTACGGAGTGGACAAAGAGTCTAGTGCCCAGTTAACTCTGGAGGATGAATAAAAAGAGGGATGGATCATCCTTATGGATACAAAAGAGAAAGGAAAAGAAAAGAGGGGAAAAAAGATTAACTAGTTTACCCGTGTAGAAAGAATCGAAAGACTATTGATTCACAACACTTGCAGTGGCTGGCAAAGTCATGGTTAGCAACCAGCACATGATCAGGCGGCTGCTGCGAGCTTCCAACTACAGTCAAAATGAGTTCGGTACCCAGGTGACTGTTGCAAGCTCACAACTAGGTGGTCATCACAAACTTGTGAGGAGGCTTCGTGCTTGTGATCAGGCAGCTGTCATGAGCTCAGTGTTAGGTTCGCAACAACAACAGAGGATCAGGAGACAATAGTTCAGGAGATGGGAGTAAGGAAATGTTCATTTCATCCAATTTTTGGTGGATAAAAATAGTCAAAATCAATTCACAAATGATTTGTGAATCCATCATTCCGCTAATTTTACATCTAGTAAATGAAATAAAGAGTTTCTCAATTCCTGTTCAAAATTCGCCTTTTTAGTGATTCGTCTCCAGAGCAAACGGAGCCCAAGTATCAAAGACTTTATCGAAGGATAAACATCTTGTTGATTTGACTTTGGTTAATGAAAATATTTTTTCTATTTTTGAAATTTGAAAAGTTAAGAAATAATTTAGAGCCAATGTCATTCTGTGCACAGGTTAATCAAGCTCTGCGGGAACTAATAACTGCATCGAAATTCAACCTTAAGCCTGAAGAGTGGTCCTGTTTGCCCAAGGGACAGACTGGTGATGGTAAGCACCAAGCACCGCAGATTGTATTCATAAACATGATCAATCCTCATTACAGGAGAAGTCAATTATTTTTATGGCGTATCGTCTTAGCAGGATCATCTCCAACTGAAACACAATCATCGACGAGCAATAACAACAACCGGATGACTAGTAACTTGTTAACAGCCTACAATTTCTTAGGAAAGATACAGCTAAGTTTTCTTTATTTCCTCGGTGTCTTCGTGATGGCCTACGAACACATGAGGAGCATTCTCAAAATCAGAAAACCAGCTAGGGTTGCAACCTCCGACTCATAAGGTAAAAATCATTTACTCTAGCCTGTTTACTTGAGTAATTTAGCATCCGAGACTCATACTTTCTATATTGTCCTCTCAAGCAATTCCAGACCACCGAAACTGAGAAGATTCAGTTTTCGGGAGACGACACTATATATCCATCAAGTAGCATTCTAAGTGCTAACAACACCATATGGTCATCGTGCCCCCATCAGTGGCAGCGGCTCAACTGTATTGCAAAAAGAGAATTGTTCTTGTGCCATTACATCCTTCTGTTTTCTCCCTAGTTGGATAATGACATTGTTGAGTTGCACATTTGTGTAGATTAAGAATAAAATGAAATGTGTATTTGACCGGCCAGCTGGTTGTTGATTGATTTTGTTGGACACTTCTTCCGGGTTTTCTCAGAACGGACGTGTATAAGTACGAATTAGTTTGTCTCTCAATTCGTTAGCTGATACGGTCAAAATTTTAGAGGACGTGACGATCAAGATCTTAGATGACGTGGAGGCCAAGGTAAAGGAACACTCGGCCCGGTTGACCGGATCCAATGTAGGCGGGTCCTTGGGATAGTCTCCCAAAGCTCATAAGGGATCTGCCCCCTAGCACCTCGTAGTCATAAGGGAATACTCAATCGACGGAAGACTAGTCTGGTCCCTGCATACTTAACCTTCATCATGGTTGCAGTTCCCCACTGGTTGGGTTCCCCAGTACCTAGGCATTCTTGCGAGCATAGCGCCTACCCAACCAGCTTGGTTACCGGTCGCATCATCGAATATCCTAGGCCAGTATCACCAGGAGGTTATTACCAGGTCGGCTTCTCGTAGATCGGATCTTCAAGGCACTTAACCCGATCAGTTAAGGCCGGTCGAATCTCTAAAGACCCCACCTTGCCCTCCCATGATCATCGCTCCCAATCATACGGCCGAGCGATTCCTAGGCCGACTTGACCCTATCAGGTTTAACTCTCCACTCGTGGTTAATTCTGGTCCAGACACTTACTAGACCGACTGATAGTTGGTTGGAACTTCTTATATTCCATTAACATCTTAGGGCCAGTGTCCTCTAAAATGTCCAGCCACAATATCTTCCTGATTGGTTAGGAGCCGACCTGATATCCTAAAGCTCCGGGCCATCCCATATTTTTCACAATCACTCGATCAGGTTTGCGTTAGTTGGTCCTGTACACACTCAACTTTTAACCCTAGCAGGAAGTTTTTTTTAACCCTAGCAAAATGTCTTAATCATACAAATGACCAATTTTTAGGGCCGGCAAGTCTCTCAAGCATACTACCAACTAGCCCAGGAGTCAGTCAAGCCCTAGGGGATAGCTCCCTACCCAAGCTTATATCTTGAACATATGAGTGTCTGGTCCCTGGACGGGCCAAGCTCTTTAGAGCACTGCTTCTTGCTCAGAGTCATCATTTTCCATCATGTGGCCAGCCAACTCTCGTGCCAGTCGGGCACCTTCATGGAACTTGCTCCTCATTTCCGAGATCATCACACTTGGCATTGACCTGAGCGGCCCTGACGCTGATCGGTGTACGCCGACTGAGGCACTTCCTTGAGACAACCTTGTCAAAAAATAGCCACCTGTCAGATAACATTCTACCAACCTAGCATCCAAAAGCTTCCTTTGGGTGCAGAGAGTTCCTAAGTGCATACATGTCATGTTGTCCTTTGGTCCTCTTTGCTGCAGTGGCATGCGAAAGTTATAAGTCTCTATTTTTCTATGTCTCTCTCTCTTCCCATTTTCCAAACTCTAGCTCTACATCCCCTTCCTACCAAACTTCTTATTTTCTTAATCTCCTAAACCCTAATTCCAAATCACCTATCCACCAAACTTCCTGCTCTCTCTCATCTCCTGCACCGTAACTCTATATCACCTCTCCCCCAAATCTCTAACCCTTATTGTGGAGATATCTAAGTTCTTTTAGACCCAATAATTGGTATCTGAGTCTGGACTGCCAGAAGGACTAACCGCCGACTGTGCATAAGAGTTATGATCCAATTAAGCCATGTGAGTAGAATATTGACCTCGAACAAAGGAAGTAGGTGCTCCCATGTTCGAATCAAGTGGATCAGACACTAAGCAGAAAGTTCTAGTTGCGGCTAGGCAAGGAAGTCCTAGTAGGTCAGTTGGACCGAGGAGTATGAAAATATCTCCATTGGTATAAGACCATTTTGGTAGAGCGCAAGAGCAAAACCACGAGAGCTTAGGCACAAAGTGAACAATTTCATACCATTGTGAAGATATCTAAGTTCTTTTGGACCGAACAAGCTCCACATCCCCTTCTCACCAAACTTCTTGTTTTCTCTAATCTCCTAAGCCCTAATTCCAAATCACCTATCCACTAAACTTCCTGCTATCTCTCATCTCCTACACCGTAACTCTATATCACCTCTCCCAAATCTCTTATCCTCATTTTATCACTGGTAAACTATATCTAACTCAACTTTCGGACGGATCATTAGGCATCCTGTGGAATTGCCTGGTTACCTAGCTGAACTAGTTCAGTTTTAAAAGGCCACTCATCTGCTGT
>JBAMIE010000036.1:3450859-3461336 GCA_037177295.1 Kaempferia parviflora | reverse complement strand
TATAATAATATATACATTATATTATATTATATTATAAATTTGATTCGTAAGAAGTTTCGTTACTCAAACGTAGCCAGATGAATTGTCAGGGTTGCTGGGTAATAACGAATTCTTTTCCACGCTAAAGTAAGTAAATTTGATATTTAGGAAGCGTGGTTAGATAAATAGCTGTCTTTTATAATTAAGTACTCCACATCTTTATGTGGGCCCGCAGCCCACTAATCTTCCATAAATAGAACACGTTGGAAATGATCCGCTACTGGAAAAGGAAACCTCATCGCCGATTTGTTGGATATGCGCACGCAAATCCAGCTATAAAATCCATTAGATCCTCGCCACGCGGCGACATGTATCAGAGAATATTCGCTCGTCGCTTACTACCCGTAGGATTTTATTTTTCAATTTCGTCACTGTATTTTTTATATATTATTAATATGTCTAACTGCTTGCAAATTGCTAATTATCTTTAAAATGAGCAATGATATATATTTAAAGAAAAAACTTAAGAAAAATTTCAATGACACTCACATAATGATAGGGCCACCATTTCATTTTTTTTAGGCTCCATCACTTTATGTGAGTATCATTAAGATTTTCCTTAATTTTTTTTTCTCTTTGCAAATAATTTCTCCTTTAAAATTTTGTCACTTTATCTTCTGTCATATGATATTTTACTTATAAAACTGGCATCTTCAGTTCTTTAAAATGATAAAGAGTTTTTTTTTAATAGTAATTTAATCCGTATCATTTTGAAAACCAATGGAAGTTTTCGTTTAATTAGGTTTAAACTCAAAAAGTATCATGAATATTAAAAATACCGCTATTAATCTGTGTTTCATTGATAACTAATTCTCTCTGGACGGTACAATGATTAAGATATAGAAACTTATTACATGAAATTTTAAGGTTGAAATTTGACTCGTCCGAGTATATATCTCTCTAATGTCTTGACCATTTACCCTAATAATTATTAGTCATCCATGATTTACTTCCTCCGTATTAATCTAGAG
Organism: Kaempferia parviflora; assembly: GCA_037177295.1. NCBI lineage: Eukaryota > Viridiplantae > Streptophyta > Magnoliopsida > Zingiberales > Zingiberaceae > Kaempferia > Kaempferia parviflora. Next base: position 3,460,326 of record JBAMIE010000036.1, on the reverse strand, counting down.
ACGGATTAGTGGGGGGCACTAGGACGAATGAATGACCTTTTTACCCCCATTGATAACTAAAATAAGACTACGGAAGGGAATAGAATTATGAGAACTGAAAAATTCATAAATTACAGGGACTTAAATCAAATAAAAGAAAACTGAATAATTGAAAATGATATGAGATAAAAGACGGGAGATGGAAGGAGAAGAATCCGAGAGAGAGAGAGGAATCGAAGAGGGGAATAACGTGAAATAGGGTTTGCTTAATTAGATCTTCTTCCTCCTCCTCCTCCTCCTCCTCCTCCTCCCTCTCCCCTCTGCATCTTCTTCGTTCCCCATCGAAACCTTCAAATTGATGGGTCGGAATTCTAAGTTCCCCTTGTCGAGATGCGAGGTGGCGGCGGCTGTCGGCGTTGTAGCCTGCCTAGGATTGGGCTTGGCGGCCGTCTACTTTTCCATGCCGTCCTCCGACTACAGCTTCCTCAAATTGCCCCGCACGCTTGAAGATATCCAGGATTTGAGGTAAGATTTCTTCAAAATTGGGGCTTTTCCTGGAATAGTGATATCGATTTATCTATATTCTTTTGGTGTCTCAATAATCATATCTTCTGTTTAGGTTTTGGTTGGTGAATTCACATCTGTTCATATTTTGTTATTTTTAGGGGATATTTATGTTTGATGCGGAAAAATCTCAACCTTCTTTTTGTATTAGAATCGCGGATCTTGCTGTTGGAATTCTTGTCGTTTTGTCTAGTTGTTTTCAGTTTTTAACCTATGAATTCATTGCAAATGATCGAAAACCCCAGATGCTGTGAATCGTATTCGGATGTCTATGTTTTGGTTATGATTCAAGGTTTAGTACCATAGCAGGGAATTTCATTGTGATGTTAGTTTTTGCCAACATTAGTGGAATATTAAGCGATTCTGCCTCAGAGATGTATATTCTCATATTATGTGTTGAATCTCGATGGTCCGGTTAAAGGAGGGGATGAATAGATGGTGAGCTCATTTCGTTCAAACCTCGCTCTTAAATACAAACAAATACAAGTTTATTAATAAGAATGAACACACAAGAAACAATACTAACACTAGAGTATAATAGAATTTAAAGACTTTGCTCCTACTCCACAACCAATGATGCATTTGATGTGTCACCCTCGAATTTAATTCGATCCCTTTACAATAGGCAATGTGCCAAGTCTTTGCAACTTCCAACCAATGAGATTTCACTCAAATATAATCCTCACTCTTTCAGAGGATGTAAATGAAAGTTTAGGGAGAGAGTAGACTGCCAAAAGTTTGAGTTGAAGCTGCCTTTGCATGTAAATTTAATCTTGGTGCAGGTTAGTACCTACAGAAGTGCGAGCTTCTGATGCTCTTATTGAATCTCTTTGATGTAGGGACAATCTTGAGAATTACACAAGTGACTACACCATACAGGTTCTAGTGGGCTACTGCACAGTCTACATTTTTATGCAAACTTTCATGATTCCAGGGACAATTTTTATGTCTCTTCTGGCCGGTGCGCTTTTTGGAGTTGTGCGCGGTGTAGCCCTGGTTGTCTTTGCCGCAACAGCCGGTGCATCCTCATGCTATTTCCTGTCCTATTTAATAGGACGACCCTTGGTCTTCTCGTTGTGGCCAGACAAGCTAAATTTCTTTCAAAAACAGGTGCTTCTTCGCTATCGACACTATTTCATTTGCTGTCGAGTTACTTTGAGAATTGGTTTGCGGAAGTAGCAATAACCCGGGTTTTCTAGGTGGCTAGAAGAAGAGAGAAGCTATTAAATTACATGGTTTTTCTCAGAGTTACTCCGACACTGCCAAATACTTTCATCAATGTCGCTTCGCCCATTGTCGATGTTCCTTATCACATCTTCTTCCTGGCTACCATCATCGGGCTAATTCCAGCTGCTTATGTCACAGTGAGGGTATCCTTTCTACCTTGTAACCAATTCACCAACTTTTCGTGCATTTCTATGTAACTTTCCTCCGTATTGTGTTTATACAGGCCGGAATTGCTATTGGAGAGCTTCGATCGGTAGCGGACCTTTACGATTTCCAAGCGATAGCAACACTATTCTTTATAGGGATTGTTTCAGTGACCCCCACCCTGATAAGCAGAAGTCAAGCTGTAGATAATGCATAGGAAGGAAAAACGTAAACTGACCTCGTTTTCGTTCATTCCTACTTGCATTCGATCATTCGATGGACAGAGTTTCTGAAGTTGGATGATTCGATGCTGTTACACACTCTTGTTTATTATAATGCAAATTCATGGGATGCAGATGCAAAGATTTGTAAATAATGTCAAAGTGTATGATGATGCACACTCAATGTAAATATTTCTTCATGTGTAAATTGTTGTAGGGCATGATTTGTGTAGTAGTATGCTCATCGTCCACGTTCAATGTGAAAATTATTCTGAAAAATAGATGTAAATGAGGGGCAAATATAAAATTATTCTAAATAATAGTTGTTAATTTAAATTAAATTCGGGATGGAGATTGGGCCTATTGGAATTGGGCTCTTGTCATAGGGCGTCAGCCCAATTAACTTGCGTCGCTTCATGACGATGCCGAATTCCGAAACTAGTTCCGCTCTCTTCGTCCATCCGGCGGCGTTGGCATCCGATGTCTGCTTCGATCGATCGCTATGGCAGAGAGCAGTAGATCCGGCGGTCATGCGCTTCTCGATGGTAGCACTCGATCGTTGCTAGCAATGCTCACCGCTTCTTCTTCTTTTGTTTCTCGCAATTCTCGGCCAGATTTTAGCGAATGATCCCTTTCGTTCTTGGCTTCTTACGTCCTGGCGTAACCCTAGACGTTTCCGTTGAGAAGAGTCAGTCTTTGAGAGAAGAACTCTGTGACATCCGGTGTGCATGATAGTTTCGCACATCGAGTACTTTTTTCTTCGATTTGATGTTGCTTATGCCTTAGCGAAGTCATTATAAGTCAGTTGTGCACTGGACTTGGGTATTCCTGATCCAAGCTCCTAAGTATCTCCTCTTTGTCAACATGTGAAAAGAAGAGTGTAGGTATGTTCGCCAGCATCAGTTTGGAGTGGGTCGGACACACAAGGAGACATGGCCTCTTCCGTTGTTATCTTGTGGTTGTGGTACATATGTTGAATGTAGGGTTCGAGGGATGTTTTTATCTTTTTGTATTTATATATTAGTGTAAGCCTGATGTCATGTATTTCTTATTGTCCTTATTATCTATTCCTTTTTAGGAGCCCAAACGGCTTGGGATATGCTTTCAGAGGAGCAAATGCAGAGACATATCACTACGGGTTGTGAGGAACTTGATGCAATACTTGGAGGTGGAATACATTGCAAAGCAGTAACTGAAATTGGTCAGTTTTTTTTTTTTTTTTTGGTTAAATTACATTTGTTTCTTGAAGCTTGCATATTGCTGTGTATCTTAATGATCATTATTTTTTATTTCTATGTGCACTTATATAAAGCACATCATCCATTGATTAGGAGAGATGTTGTACATTTTCCATTCATGGCTGTGCTCCTTTATGCAATCTCTCTTACAATTTATCCAGGCCTTATTCTATTATATTCTTTTAATGTGGCGTTTTCATCGTTGCTTCTGCCAAGAAAACATATTTTCCAGCTTGCTTCTGGACCTCCTGTTGTCGCATGCATCTATGTATTTCAGTTCTCATTGACTTGTGTATTTCCAGGAGGAATTCCAGGAATTGGTAAAACACAACTTGGGTACGTCTAGCTATTTGAATTTCAAATAGTATATAAAGGATTTGGATAAGCAACATTACTTTATGCCAGAATTTTACAGGATTCAGCTAGCAGTCAATGTCCAAATTCCTGTACAATATGGTGGTCTTGGTGGAAAGGCAGTTTACATAGGTGACACCAAACAAATCTAAGATGCTTACTTTGATGGGTTTATACTGACTTTGAAATGGATTTTTTTTTATCTTAAGCAGTAGCATAGATATTATTTTTTGATGGTGACAGATACAGAAGGCAGCTTCATGGTTGAACGTGCACACCAAATTATTGAAGGATCTATTGCTGATTTATTTGAAAATTTTGAGCATAGGAAGGAGTCTTTAGTGTGCCCAGACATATTGCAACCTAACAGCTTCCTGGCTAATATATTCTACTTCCGCATCTGCAGTTATACTGAGCAAATTGCAGCTGTTAACTATTTGGAGAAATTTCTTGAAGAACATAAAGATGTAAATTGATTACTTTTATTCCCAATTTACTTTTAATTTTTTTTTTACCTTTTGCTGTTTATCATACTGCTATATTTTTCTAATAAGGATGCTTGTTTTCTTGTACTGAAAACAATTAGCAAAAGTTATTTTCATCCGCGAAAGACCATTGGTTAAAGTAAATCCGCATTAACGATAACAATTCATGCTTCAATCTTAAATGTCTATTCCTCATCAACATAGCATAATTTATTTTGAGCAAGGCCTTCTTTGTATCCACATCTACAATTTACTCATTTTGGTTTATGTGAATACATTATCATACACATGAAAGTAAATAGGAAAAGACATATTGGATTAATGTGGTTACATTTCTTTTACAAATTTGCAATAACATGCTTTGACCTGTTTGTATAATTCTCTGTTTTATGGCTGTGTGATCAATGAATCTTCGGTAGGTGAAGATAATTGTTGTGGACAGCATCACTTTTCATTTTCGTCGAGATTTTGATGATTTGGCAATGAGAACTAGAGTACTTGGAGGGATGTCATCGAAGCTGATGAGGTTTGCAAAGAAGCATAACTTGGCTGTAAGTAGCTACATCTTTCAAGTTGAGAAAAGGATTCCACATTTAACTATTAGTTCAGTTGTGTTAGCTAGTTGGTGATGGTGTAACCATAAGAAGGCATTTCATGGGGCTTTCTTTTCATGATGCTTCACATTGGAAGTGGTTGGCACAATAAGTTGTGGTTAGATATATATATACTTAATCTTCTGTTTGGTATATATAATCTCAGGGTTTCCGTTTAGTGCTTGTCCAAGTTAACCAGCTCGCATCATATATTTGTGGTCAAAATAGTTTACTTGTCTGATTATAGTTGTTTCACGCAACTTGCTCAAGGGATTGTGTTGAATAAATCATATATGGTAAATTCTCTTGCTATGCATATGTTCCGTGAGTTATCACAATGTAGACAGACATTGGTTGGCAACTGTACTTCTAGGCCACAAATTTCTCCTGATAGAGTTATTTTGACATGCTACTTAGTTTTGTTATATTGTCATTGCTAGGATCTTGAGTTAGCCGACTCTACCTAGTGAGATAAGACTTGGTTGTTGTTGTTAGAATCTTAAATTAAGCACAGTAGTACATTTCCCCATTTTTGAATTTTATTCTCCTTATTTTCCTATTGTCTTTACAAAACACCTGAATCCTCTTTTATAACCCTAAGCAGGTTGTTTTGCTGAATCAAGTTACAACAAAGTTTGTGGATGGCTCATTTCAGTTAACTCTTGCTCTTGGTATACTTCCATTCTCTCCTTCATCAATCAATTAAACACTGATTTTATTTTTGTTATGTCATGGAAGAAATATTACAAAGTCTATCAATGTTTCTTCTTTCTCATTTGTATGTTTGTATGGAATAGGTGATAGCTGGTCTCATGCATGCACCAATCGGATCATTCTCTACTGGAATGGTAATGAACGACACGCATATATTGATAAGTCTCCATCTCTTCGATCAGCCTCTGCACCCTTCCAGGTCACAAGTAAAGGTATTCGAAATGTCACTTCCAATTGCAAGCGTGTCAGGATGATGTGAAGACAGATATGATCCGAAGAGAATGATGAACTACTTGAGTTGTTTCGTTCAGTTTCATATATTATAGATTGGATTATTAACTGATGTCGCAAGGAGTTTCTTTCAGATACCTGGAAATGCTTCCACAACGTGCTATACTTGTAATGCATTAAGGACCAATTTTGAGAAGCGTCGGCATCAATACAGAGTTAATGCTGTTATCATTCTGTCACTAGAACTACTCATTTGTTATATTCGAATTGTTTTCTATATGCACAAGGAGCTATATGTGCCACGGCCACATGTATAAATGCTTGGAATCCCAACCTCCTTAGACATCTCCAATGGTTAGAGCTATTTTTTTAGTCTCCAATCTGCTATCTCAATGTCACATCAAAAATATAAAGATTAATACTCTCTTTACAATCATAAAACATTGTTCTTAAATCTCTTTAAAAATCTCTTATTCGAGATGCCCTTACGTGCTACAGAGGATGCCACTGCATCTTCCAAATCCCCAGGTCCCAATTCCTATCGTCATATATAATAAAAAGGTGATTCGTTCCCATGACCTCGTATGACAACCTCTCATACTTTAGTAGCGTCCGAACATACCCTCCCCATGACCTCATGTGACAACCTCCGGTACCTTAATAACAGAAGTTTTGTTTAGCCATAACTTTAACTTTTGCATAAAAGAAGCGTAAGAATGGTAATGACGGAGGCACTCCAGAGGAGGTCTCGAGTTTAAGACCTACTCTGCGCTGTGGAATTGAGCCTCTAAAAAAAAAAAAAAAAATCCTCCAAGCGAGTATGGCCAAGCGGTGTAAACTAATTCATAGGGTCAAGCCGAAGGAGGGTTTCTAAGGTATGAGACCACGAAGCGGTGAGGCCAGTCACGTTAAAAAGTTTACCCTACACAGTTTACCCCTAGGGCGTAGCACAGATGGGGAGCATATGGTACTGTGTCCGGATTGGGCAGATGTCAATCCCAGGATGTCACTCTCTGTGGTAGTCCCCGTCATGCGCCACTCAACTGTGTACCTGTATTTACCTCCCTTCATACGATAGGGCCGACTCCAGGGGATTACTGATGTGACGGTTCCATAATTTTTTTTAATAAAAGAAGCATGCGAAGGATCCTTCATGAACACAAGTTTCAGAAGCATAACTAAATTCTCTCTATAATCAAAGTTACTTCTTAACTTTATTTTTTTCAAGATAGAAAGATAACAAGCTGTTAACATAACAGAATAAAATAAAAGAAACCCAAATTACTGGTCAAAGTTTGCAGGCAGCGCCTAACAAACTGGAGAACAAATGTTGCTTTCAAATGCATCCAAGTTTTCTTTTGGATGAAAGAAAACTGAATGAAATCTTTCATGTCTACTTTGTCATTGTGTAAGTTTCTGGAACTAGATTCTCTTGTCGGAATGAAGAGGATAGATAGATCGAGATATGGCTTGAGGCATTCTACTTGCTCACCAACAAACTCTACGACATAAGCTATTTTACCAGAACTCTATAAAATACACAATCAACATGAGAATTAAGAATCAAACATGAATCATTTCTAAGGTAATTAATGATATATCATGGCTAAATACAAACTTTTAACTATTGTATACATGATTAAAGAAACTAAAGTAATATATACTACACTTCACCTGTTATGTTTTCAGTTACTCTTTATCTTCCTGCAACTCCCGGAAGAACAGGCCCTTTACATGGCTGCGTCTTCGGAGTGAATCAGCAAAGAACAGCTATCTGCCGATCTTCTTGGTGCTGCCATGAGGTCATTGGTCGGACCAACACGAAAAAATTGAATTTTTTGCAGCAGAAAATGCTTGGAAGAAGGTCATACAGCAGAACAAGTTCCCACTATGAGTAATCTCTCCATCTAGGGCTCCGACTTGGTAGGAAGCCCGAGGGCGACTGGGGGAAGAAGAACCCGGGAGAAGGCAGTGTTTCCGGATAGGGCAACGGAGAGAAGACCGGCGGCGGAGGGTACTGGAACCCCGGAGAAATCAAGGGATACGGCGACCTCGGCGATAAGAGATTTAGGTATCCACTTAGAGAAGGGGAAAGGAACGGGTTTGGACTCATTATCCCTCTCGGCGAGAGCAGTGCGAGAGGTGGCGGGGAGGGGAAGGGAGGCGGGGGGCGATGGCGAGAAGAGGAGGCGGGGCCGAGGAGGGAGCTCTCGAGGTAGCGGATGTAGTCGGAGACAGGGGAGGACGCACAGGCAGGAGCGCGGGGGTTATGGTTATGGTTAGGGTTAGGGTGCGGCGGAGGGGCGATGGGGGAGAGCGGGGGAGGGCGGATCTTGAGAAGGCGGGAGCTGGGAGGCCGCGGCCGAGGCGGTGGCTGGGGGCGGAGGTGGTCGCGGGCGGGTGAGCCGGTGAGTTGCTGGACGGCGGCGCGGAAGTCGTTCTTGCTGATATTGTATATCTGCTGCGGCGGAGGAGGAGGCGAGGGCTTGCGGATTTGCTTGCTCTGCTTGTTGATGCCGAGCGATGGATCCATGGATATGGATTGTTGCAGAGATAGAAGGAAAGGCGTTGGTGGCGGCGGCGGTGGAATCGGAATGGCGACGGTTTCGCCTTCTCTTTATAATGAAATTGTGGCGGAGACAAGGAACGAAGGCGACCGGTAGTTGTGTTGACCGCTAGCTGCGTCCGCGTGAAGGGGGCGGGGGCGGCGGCGGCGGCCGAAGAAAGACTTCGGAAGCCGCCGAAGTTTCTAATGCACCATTTATGAAAGGTGAACATTTTCATTTCACCTCGTGGAACTCTTCTTTTCCCAAAATATCTTGTAGTTTTAAATTTATTAAAATGGCTGTTTTCAAAATGTTATTTATAACACTCACTCTACCCGTCAATTAGTTGACATCGAGTATCTATCCAATCTTGGGGAGAAAAATGCTTGTCCCCGAGACGGTGCGATGATTAAGATTTGAGAGCTTATCACTTGGGGAGAAAAATATTCATAGTGAATTGTTCATTAGGGTATTTATCAATGGGTAAATTTTTACTTTTGAAAACTCCTGTCGGCAGTTAAATTCATACTTAACTCAGCCTCCCAACAAATACTCATGCAAAGGCACCAACAAAAGCCACAAAGTAAGCAAACAAATACCAACATATTCAAAGGAATACGAGTGGAACACACAGAATTCTCACAAGCCGCTCTAGATTCGCCCATATAATCCTTTACGATCTTGCTCGCAATTCTTCACGATACGCCTAGACAAATCTCCTTTAGAATTGCCTAGAGTTTTACCTCACACTCTGCCCTTCCTTGAAACACACTTGTACACACACCTTGTGAACACTTGTGAACCCTTTGTCTCAATGACCCCTTTGTCTATTTATCATGCATAGGCAAGAGGTTACAAGGGAAGTTATGGTAGTTAACCTAACTATCATTGCCACATGTACAAAACTACTAAAACTAACAAAACCGCTTTGTCTACATGTCTTAGCTCCATTGGCACCATGTGCCTCGCCTAACATTTGGCTCATGCAAGTGTCAGTCTTTACTGGTTGTACTTTGCTCCCATGGCTCCGCTGTATTGTGTTGGGACCTTGATCACTGGCTAGAGGGGGGGGTGAATAGCTGGATCACCCCAAATCGTCGTCTTCCTAACACGTTAGTGTGCACAGCGGAATATACAAAATAAAACACTAACTAAAAGAAAGAAAGACAAA
>JBAMIE010000036.1:3335632-3385264 GCA_037177295.1 Kaempferia parviflora | reverse complement strand
AATATTAATCTGTTCGCTAAAATTACTCTACTCTTATAAGTATTATAGTAGAGTATCTCTTCTTGACCATTTATACTTATGGCTAGTAGTCATTCGTGATTTACCTCCTCCGTGTTAGTCCTGGGACGGATTGACGGGGACGAACGTATTCACCTTTTGCCACACATTAGAATAGAGTATCTTTGCCAGTTAGTCTTTTGCCACACATTAGAATAGAGTATCTCTGACAGCTATTCCAACGCCTTGGTATCGAGCTTTGGTGCCCGTGCCATCCCTATTTTTTTCCTTTTCTTCTTCCCTTTCTCTTTCATCCGTGATTTACCTCCTCCGTATTGGCTCTGGAACGGATTGACGGGAATAAACGTATTCACCTTTTACCACACATTAGAGTAGAATATCTTTGACAGTTATTCCAACGCCTTGGTATCGAGCTTTGGTGCCCGTGTCATCCTGTTTTTTTTTTCCATTTTCTTCTTCCCTTTCACATTCATTTCTTTCCCTAACTGAGCCCGTTAATTTTTGTTCTTCACATCAACAATGCCCTCACCTTACGGATACGGTGGAGTCCTGTTGAAGAATGAAGAGACAATTTAGCTTGAAAGTCCTGTGAAGCTGCATAATTCTATTGCAATTTAACTCGAATGAAATGATGCAGATTTAACCACAACAAATTCATAAGGCGGCCATCGAGAGTCATTCAAACAATTTCCACATCTAGACCACTTTGATTGATCAAGATTAAATAAAAAACAATATGATCGTATGTATGTCTTTCACGTGACTTTCATTCAATTTAGGTCCCAGTCCAATTCTACAACTGCACAAGGGGCTTTCACGCGATTGCAACGTGAGAATCACATTCATTTTAATGAGCAACCAAAATTAAATTATATCTATCACAAGGAGACATTTGAAACGTGTTTAATAAGGTTTTGACAGACATTTAATCACAGGATAAGATGAGGATTGACGAGAAATATGATATTATATATAATGTTATAGAAACATTTATTTCTGCACCGCCATTAATGGGAATCTAATTCAATCCACCAAGCAAAATTTTCAATAATTACAGGGGGAGTACATAAGCTGAGAGAAGGCATGCAATCTGCTGTTGTTTTAAGATATCTTGAAGGCTCCAACTTCATCAGTATTGAATATATAAAGGGCATTGTTGTTGTTGATGTCTGCTAAAAGAATATGACATGTACATGCCATTCTTCGAGCAAGCTCAGCCAAGATCCCATTCATTTTAGGCCACAGCATTCTGCATCAGCTCAAACCACTGCAAGAGTAATCAGCATGCAACAAGATCAGTTAAATCCAATGATTTAAAAATCTCATAAAATAAAGTAAATTTTCTAGTCAGTGTTAAAACCCAGAATGGGGCTGCCACAAGAATATGGCATGCACATGCCATTCATCGAGCGAGCTTATAGCCAAGATCCCATGCATTTTACTCCATGGCATTCTGCATCAACTCGAACCACTGCAAGGGTAGACAACATGCAACAAGTTATATCAAAAGAATCAAAATTCTCATAAATTAAAGTAAAATTTCTAGTAATGGAGTTAAAACCCAGAATAGACTGCCGGTTCAATTGACAAAAAAAAAATGGAACCAACAGGGCAAGATCAGACTTTAAACACAATTGTAAGAAAGCCTAATTTAAAAAAAAAAAAAAACATGTAAATTTTATCATATGGTTTGAAATATCAAAATTACGTTTTTCACAATTTCCAAAAAAAATAACTCTAGAATTTTCCTTTTAAAAAGTAATTGTAAGTTGATTATTCTAATTTCTATATCAATAATTATTTTTTATGTTAGCAAATTAGGTTTTTTTATTGATTTATTATAATTATGATTCTAAATGGATTCTTTCTAGATTTTTATCTTAAATAGATACAATAAGTATGCAGCAGGCTGATTAATTTAAACTGATCTAACCAATTAGCTTCTTCAATTGATTTTTAGGTCAATATGATATTCAACTGATTGAACCTCTAGTTCAATCAATGAACCACTAACCCAAAGCTCATCTAGTTCAACTTCTGGATCTATTTGTATAACTTTCAAGCCCGATGGATGCCATGAAATTCGAGTGGAATAGATGTATTACTTGTCTCAATAAATCAGCTAACGTCCGGGGAAGCGCTTCAATGTTTCTATGAATTATGTAGTATGGAAAAGGAAAAGTGTTAAGATACTTCTTGAATGAAAGGCAGTCTCCTTCATAGCTTGCTTCCTGAAAAAATTAAATAAATACATCACATGAATAGGAAATAACAAGGAATCAAGAACATATTGAGATGAAGAATTTGTACGTACCATCAAATCTATGATGGATTCTTCAGGGCTATCAAGTAGTATAAGCGCAATCAATCGCTTTTTATTCAGAGCATTCCTTACATAGTGCTTCAGGTTTTCCTGTCAATGATTCTTAAGCTCAGTAACAGGGACTACAAAGTAATTAACATTTCTATGTATACCTTTTTCCCCTAGGAATTTGCAAAATAATTGTAACTTGCATGAGATACCACTGTGACCAGGCATCACAAGGACAAAAAAAAAGAAGCCACTGAAAATAATATGATTAACATTCTGACCAAGATGCAATGGCCAAGTTTTAGTCACGTCAGCATCCCATTATTTTACGTGTATATATACAAAGCATATCAAAAAGTAGTTTATATCATCACGTTTCCTCTTCCACACTAATTTTTAAGTGGAGATTCTTATAAAAAAAATTATAGATATATTATATTTTTTAATTTTAATTTATTAGAAACTTGAACTATCAAATTAATTATATTTTTAGTAAATTTAACATTACTTTTATTTACAACATTTTTTTTTTTTTGCTTCGGCATGTGCGGTACAGGCAATGCGCTAGTAATATTAACTTCAAATTGGAAATGCTGCACCTACAATTAGCAGGTAAGAGAGAGACAGGGGGCAACCAGGACAAACTAGTATCGGTGAAAGAAAGATTCTCCTGGTACGAAATCATTAACTTCATTATGAACACAGTATACTACACGGACTAAATAAAGAGGCCAATAACAAATACAGTAGGTCTTTAAAACGTAGGTAAAATAACTAAATAACCAGAAATATCATACCTTCTCATGAATCCTTCCATCAGCTATTATCAAAACGAGCTGATTAAGTGGATTTTGGCCAGATGGCATGCGTGCTCTGGATACTGCATTATCAAGCATATTGTTGAGATACTTCAAAAGATCAACCAATGGTTCATCAACAATGGCATTGTCTTGCTTGAATGATAAGTTGGACATTATCTGTTCCAAGCAAAGCAGATGTATGAGAAATTGTTTACACTTCAATACACGCGTAAAAACCATATTAAACAGATTAAATAAATAACTATACAGACCTTGATCCCAGCTTCTCCTGTAAAGGGCTCATCAAAATCATGGAGTAATCTAACATTGCCTTTCCTACCAAAACTTGCAACTGCAAACTGGCCAACCTCTAGTTGTGACATTGCTCGACACACAGTTATCAATGCCTCAATAGCTGCATTTCCACAGTTACTTTCAGACATACTGCGTGAATCATCCACAGCAAGAACCACCTGATAGTTCCTTTTGTTTGGCTTGGTCCGCCTTAACCAAATTTTATCTTTCCGGAAATGGCTTGCAATATATGGTATAACCTACATAGTAAAAGTTCAGTAAGAATCCAGACATAATAGCAAAGACAGTCTAACTTGGGTAATAAGACGACCGAAAAGATCAAGGGTGAAGAATCCAAAAGGATGATGAATCCAGTAATCTTACCTTCTTCATGTTAATTCGCTTTCCAGTCTTATAATCTCCTTGGAGCTTACTTGCAAGAGTGGGTTCCATCACAAGACGCAATTGTTCTGCAAGCACCTGAGATAACCGTGTTGTGCTTACTTCATACTTTTTCCATTCTAAAACAGTCTCTTGCAATGCTCCCTCAGGCATATCTTCGATCCCCAATGAATTAGGGAAAGCTTTGTCATCTGTGCTTGTATTCAGAAGTAATTCTTTCTCGTCCATGTATGAATTTTTGAATGAGACCATACTCTCATATTGATTATTCAAATTACTAATTTGTCCCATTTCTGTCATCGATGAATCATTTCCAATGTCCATGTAAGGAAGCTCATCATCTTTTTTCTTTGAAACCAAATCTTGTCGAGGATTAAGATAACTTGTCTCAGAATTTTCCTTCACCCTGTTTTGATTAGTATCTTCATTCTTCCTCCTAGGATTCTCATCTGCTGAGGATTTGCTGTTATCAAGGTTATTGTTAATCTGGTCAGATGTCGCAGCTGCAAGAGCCTGAGAGGTGCTCTTCTCAGCATCCGCAACAAATTCATATTCTTCTGCATCCTCATTGGCAAGATTTTCAACTAATTCAGGCAGATTTTCTAGTGGATCAATTGACACTTTAGCTCTCTCTTTCCAATCTTCCATTGCATCTCCTAGACTTCTGTAAGGATTTGGTCTGGTCCTTGAGCAGCTGTCCTGTGAATTCTCAGGTTTCAACTGAAACTGATCATATGAAATTTTAGAATTGTCAACTGAATTGGATGCAATTTCAATTTTGGACATTTCATCAGATAGTAAAGACGTCGACGGAGCAATGCTACTATTTATGTCATTGTTGTCAGCCGCAAGCATGTCTGACACCATTAAGGATTCTATTCTATGAGAATTACCAGAGGACTTGATTGATTCTTTCCCTTCCACTGGATATTCAAAGGTCTCCATTGTATCAGATGGAAGAGTTTCCTTATTTGACTCTGGCTCCATATTTGCAGTTTCAGCTTTCTCTTCCACTTCAATCCTCGAATTATTGTCCACTTGAGAAACATCCTCATCGACATCATTGTCTTCTTTGGACTTGTCATCCACATCATTCATTTCTACATCAGATCCAAGGGAACCCAACTCTGATCCATCCATATCAGAACCTTGAGGCTCATCCATATCAGCATCTTCAGGTTGTTTTGCTTCTTCCTCTATTTGAATATCTGTAGGATCTTCAAATGCTTTGCTTTTGTCTACAACCATATCATCAGAATTAAAACCATCTTCATTGTTTTTGGAATCATTATCCTCATTAATCTTGTCATCTTGATTTTTGTCTATATCTTCTAAATCATCTGCAGCAAGATCATCATCATCCTTAGCAGTAAGCTCTCTACTACCTGAATCTTTTTCCTTGACAGCAGGACCTGGCTGGTATTTCTCTGAACGATTTTCAGTATTATCATCTTCATCCCCATCCCAAAGTTTCTCATCAACTTTCTGGTCACCCTCTGCTGTCTGTCCCATCTGAGAATCCAAGTTTGGGTCCTCGTCATCCTCAAGGTCATCATCTTCTGAATCCTCACTGACACTGAATGTTTCACCATCAAAATCTTCTTCCATTTCTATTCCTTTATCATTGGCATTGGACTGTTTTTCTAACTCATCCTGTCCATCGTGCTGCAAGATTTACAACTGTCAAGCTACTTCTATCATAAAAAACTAAGAGAAATAAGCTATGCACTAAATTTACCTTCTCAGATGTACCAAGGAGCTGAGATTCATCCTCAATCTGATCGCTTACGTCATTAACTCCTTCACCCTCTCCCATTCCTGTTCCATTGGCATCCTCAGTCCCATTGCACTTTGAGTTTTCTGTTTCTTCTTGTGATGATCCAAATCCTTTAGAAAAAATCAATATAAATATATGGGCGAGCACATTTGTTAGTTCAGCTACCTGCGCATAACAACCAACCAATTCAGAACAGCTATCTAACAAAAAAATTGGAGGCTATTAATTGAACAACAGAAAAAACATACTGCTGCATGCACATCCAAAAATTCAGATAGGATGCCATCTCCAAAAGTTAGGATAAGGTCCAAAAGGACATAAAGATGCTTAAGTTGTATCTGCATCTGAGAACACACTTCATCTTTCCTATCCGAAACCGAGTCAACAAATTTTCTCTGTAAACAAATACAGATAAGAGGTCAGCATTAGCAGGTTTAAGCTAAAAAGTGAATGAAGTAACAAAACTAATAATATGAAAAGAGTGAAAACGCACTGCTGCAGAAATTGTTTCACCAAAAGCATCATCAATTTCTTCCAGTCGTAAGACCTTTTTATGTGACTGAAAAAGTTGATTCCATAAAGTTATTTGCCCAGATAATTCATGAACAGGAATATTGTACACACTGTTTGTGTACAGTTTCTCATAAACATCCAACAACAGTTTAATTGTTCGCTCATAACTTTCAGTGTAAAAAGTCTCTAGGTTCATGGAATTTTCTCTAGTAGCACACTGTTTATCCTTATCAATCTGAGACATCAATAACTTCATCTTCCCCTGCAAAATACACAAAGAATGATTCACAATACAATTAGATCATTTGTAAAATCAACCAATTCTATCAAACTAGTTTAATTAAATAGAATTGTGATTCACGATGACAGAGGCAGGCTCATCATTTCAGACAATTCAGATATTAATTCATATTTTGGCAGAAAAATCGCTTGTTGCTTCTGCTGCGAATAAACAGAAGACAAGACAGTTCATTGTGAAGTACAACGATGGGAAACAAATTGTTGCTTCTGCAACCTCTATGATCTTACCTTCAGTAATTAGCATTATGTTAATGAAAATATATTTGCTCCTAAATGATGTATAGCATACCATATGAAAACAATAATAAATCAAGGATGTTTTCAATCTTTTACAAAACAGTTTCTCAAATTTGAAATAATAATTCATAATGTTATAGAACAATATATCCTCTCATAGTTTGTAACCTTTTGCCAAGTCACTCATAATTCAAGCAATCATACCTGAGCAATAGGGTTAAATACCAAAAGCAAAAAAATAAAATAAAATGTAAATTACTCACTATACAAGATAGAAGGTACAAAGACTATACTAGTACAAAGAGGCAATTAAGCATGAGTCAAAAAATGAGAATGAGCTGAGAATACTAGATAATTGTGATAAAGACATTAAGAGTAAAAATGTGCAAATATACTAAATTTTGAAAACCAATTAATGTAATAAAGAGAATAGGATATTTGAAACCATATGAGTACCTTAGTAATGATCTCTTCAAAGCGGCTCAGCAGAGTGCCTCCAATGGACCTTGGGAAAGCCTTATCAAAACTAAAAACGAGAATAGATTCTTCAAAATCATTAATTATTTCAGAATTGGATATCACCAGGTCCGCCATTTTCTTCGTAACGAGGAAGGGGAGTTCAGTAGCTGCTGAAACAATACTATCATTGCAGAGTAGGTACATATCAAGTGATTCCTGTAACAAGTGCCAGTCTAGGTCAGCATGTGCAGTTTAAAATCACAAGGGTCTCCAAAATTTATTTCTTTTACCTTTGATTTTGAAAATCTAGGAAGGAACATATCAATCACAGAATAAATTCTATCAACCTCATCCTTGATAACCTTGCAGGTATTCAGGTGACAACTTTTGAAAGATCCAAGCAACATATTTGTCTCTCTTGACATGCCAAGTAGGCTGTCAAATACATTCTACACAGACACCATCAAATTAACATTCCATTATTAAGGAGTAGAAATCATTCAAGTCACAAAAAAGGGAAATAAAATATTCACCTTTTGCTTCCACATTAACATAAGGAGAGCAGATTGGTTCATAGCTATAGTGAGATCTTCACTTTGTTCTATAAGAATGCAAAGTTAGATTAGGTATAGGCATATATAGTGCAAAATCAATCATCTAACAACATCTTACCTCCTCCATTCATCCACTGCAATTTCAGTTGTAGTTTCTTCAGTTGCTCATATACACTATACATAACATCTCTCTGTTCTTGCTGGATGAAAACTAGTTGACAAAGAAAAGAGTTTGTTTGATCAACCTGCAAAAGGAGACGGTGAAAAAAGTTAAACATTACTGTACAAAAATCAGTAGAAGTTTGGCCAAATTGGTCCTTTGACTTACCTGCTCCTTACTGAAATCCTTGCTAAAATTAAGACAAACTTCTTGAAGCTGATTCATGACAGCTAAGTTTTTAAAGTAAAGCTGATTTGCAAACTTCCACTTCGAACCAAGTATGTCATCTCCTTTATTGCCCTCAGAAGTGATGTTTGTAGACTTCAACTTAAAACCAAATATATCATCTCCCCGATTGTCAGACTGAACCAGGTTACTGGTGCTAATATTGCTAGAAGATTTATGCAAGTCCCCAAGCAAGAGTAAATGCAGCACATTGTAGGAAGGATGAGAGTACATGGTAATCCCAAGCTGAACGTATGCAAAAAGATCAATAAGCAAGCACACTTATTTGGTTAAACAAGTAAAGATCACAAAGTTCTTTTAAGTATAGTATGTGCATATATTTTCACCATAAGTTCAGCCAACCTGTCAAAGGCATGGAAAGGCAAGGCATAAAGGTTACCTCATTAGATATGTGTCTATGCCTTGATAATCCACTCTTTTCAAGAACCTTTAACAAATTGCCTAACATCCGTCGCTTTGTGAGGTTCTTAGTTCCATGTCTCCAAATATGAGCAAATTGAGCTGCCTTTCTGCTTATATTTTCAATTGAAAACCAGCTTTCCTCCCATGATTTCTCTAATTCATTGAATGAAGTTGAAGAAGTCAACGTGTGTTTGACATCTGATAATCCTGCAATAATACAAGGGAAACTTTAATGTTCAAACCGGTAAGAACACGAGAATCAAGTAAACAAGTAATGCTATATGATTCAGCATACCTTGAGCACATAAGATATCATTTTTTGTTAACATATTAGCCTTGTCCATCCAGCTAGTAAACCAAAAGAACCTAAATCAAAAGGATTATGTGAATATAGACATTTCAGATATTTTTCACAAATGGAAAAGGATTATTTTAGAGACCTTTTTGCATTGTTGCTTTTTATAACAGACAAGGGACACTGCAAGACATCTACATTTGTTTCGTCAGAAGTCCAACTTTCAAGCCAAGCAGGAATTTTCTCCCTCTTTGATATTGCTTCTTGGTGAACAACGAGCATCAAAGGTTGTTGTAAAACTTCCTAAAGAATAAAAAGAGCATTGCAATTAATATGCAAGACACATTGACATGGGACATAAAAAATCTAAATAAATTTGATTAGACAAAGAGCCAAACGGTTCTTGGTGATATGAACAGATGTTATGATATTATTTTCTAAGAAATTCTACAGCAACTAAACTGAGGGTAGTACTAATGTAACCCATTTCTTTTAACCAATTCAATAAAACTGATAATGTTACGTAGGCTACATTTAGGCCTCTGTATTCATATCACATAAAGAGTTCCCACAAAATAAAATGCATAGAATCCTAAGATAACAACAATGATGAAAAGCCAAAACAATAACTTGATTATTTTTACATTTCACAAACTGGGCTTGATGTTGAGATACTATATTTGGTAAAAATGAAAGAAAAGCAATCAAGATAGTATGAAGATGATCAATGGTCTTCTTTTTAAATTGCACAAGCTTAGAGATTTAGGATGAACAGTTTGAGCAGGTAGGTAAAGTAATAGAATTTTTTTTTACAAAATCAAAAGAGGAATGCATGGCCTCATATTACTAACAACATCACCTTGCATAGGTGCAACAAAATTTTATATAAAAGACAATGTTTTCCAGGGGATTCTAGCAAAATTAAGACTTTCATTCCGACCCTAGGGATCAGTCCTCAACCAGCTCAAAACTGAAGTGTTGACTTAGTCTATGTCAGCACAAAAAATGGAAAAGGACAACGATGAAGGGGGAGCAGCTGCTGAACACTAACAACATCAGCTTGGAAGAGAAACCTAACTGGAAGTTCCCCAATATTGTCACTGTCGAAATTCTGACCAAAACTCCTGTAAAAGACCATGGTGTTGCTTCTAGAACCATGTTAAAAACTCAATGTCAAAGCGGAGCGCCCAATATGGGGGAGGCAGCACAAGATTTAAAACCTTGTGCATTGGAAAAACAACCTCAATATTGAAGCTTCAAAAGCTAATCTCTAGTTTTTATTCAGATGATAAGCCTGAAAACGAATAATCTCAAACCTCATCTCTAAATAGACAGAAAACTTATATTCAAATTATTTCATATGTTTAAGATATTGAATATATAAAACGTTGTCAGAGATTGAAAAAGTAAAATACAACAAAATAAGAAACAGAATGACTTAGTAATATGGGAAGGAAGATGACAAGAATTTACATTGTATTTTTGGACAAGTTTCCGGATCTTCTGCCGCATTCTACTAAAGCTCTCTATGGACGAGTCATGAGAATGCTCCCAACTGAAAAGCTTAAGCTGTTCTCTTAAATCTTTTTCTATACTTTTTCTTTCAGTTTCAATGTAGTCAACCACTCTGCAAATGAGAGAAAAACACATGTTACAATTTGCATCGACTCTGTGAAGAAAGAGTTAGTTGAACCCAGAGTAGACACCAAGTTATTTTTGAACTTACATAGGCAGGAACTGCACATAGTAGCCAAATGCATTGTACAGAACGTTTACATTCTCTCTCATAGTTGAACTGCCAACAATAATTTGAGTTAATACTTAATATATATTTAAAATTCAAACTCACAAAAAGGTCTGAAGGCCACTAATGACATTAAAAAAAACATTTAATCCATCCCCAATCATTAACCAGTATATAATTCAGTAAAAGTCTTCCTTGAATGACAAAAGAGCAAAGGTATCGTCTACACAAGAATCAATGTTAGATGATGAATGGATGCAAGATAAGATGAGGACTAAAATGCCAGACAATATGACAAATAAGAATCTCTATCAATGCTGAAAATGAACTAGGAGGGGAAGCTTAAAAGTGGGTAGTGTGATTGTCCATCTAGGGGTGGGAAAATACCAAAAATTTCGGTATACCTCACATACCATACTGACATATACCGAAATAACGAAATATCAAACAATTTCGGTGAGCAATTGGGCAAATATATAGATTTTTTCTTTTATAATTTCGGTATATCGAAAATCCTAAAATATCAAACAATTTTGGTATGTATGAACATTAACCCTACCGAAAATTCGGTATACCAAAATTTCAGTATCAGTGTATATTTTTTCAAATACTGAAATTTTTGGACAAAATTTTTGGTAGGATACATACAGTATATCACCCCTATGTCCATCACAAACACTAATAAGACTACCAGAAGTGAGGCAACTGTACATCAATATGCATGCTTACTTATATAGTGAAAAAAGAGAAGTTAGTATTAAACAGTATGGCTGAGACTTTGAAGCATGCTCACTTAATTTAACCATAATCCTGTAAACTCTGTCATTTGCACATATCAAGCGCCTTTTGTGCTCATTACTTAAAAGTCCAATATTAAGAAATGAAACTAAATGTTAAATCACTAAAAGCTAACAAACAACCATAAACCAAAATACAGTCCTAAACCAAAATAAATGACAAACAATCAAACTAGTACCAAAGCGTGTGAATATAAAAATCATTAATCATTTTACTCAAAATTTTATGGAGTTGATGCAAAAAAATACAGTGAAATCAATGCCATTAAATAGACAATCAGAAAGGAAACATTTACAAGGCTGAAAGTTTTATCCAGTGACTGCATTTTTTAAAAGATTACAAAACATATATACAACTTGTTCATTATTATTAAAAAAATAGAATTAACTATTTAATGCAGATTGGGAAATAAGATTCAAATTTTCAATTCGAATTTCAGTTTTTTATAATTAGTCAGGTTATTTGGTAAGTTGCCTAATTTAGCTTTTTATCAATCAGAAAGGAAACATTTAAAGGTTGAAAGTTATCTTACGATTTGGGTAGTTAATTTAATGGTGATTAGTATTTCCAGATTCACGTATTTGTTTTTTTTTTTTATTTTCATAAGATCAAGCCTATAAAAGTGTCCCAAAGTGTCGTGTAAAATTAAACTTTGGATTAACAAAATAATCTACTTTCCAAAAAAAAATTTTAAAAAAAAAAAATGTTGCCCCAATCTACATCATTATCCTAGTTAGTCTCATGCTACATATATATACAACAACAACAACCAAGTATTATCCCACTGCGTGAAGTCGGCTATATGGATCTTTTTACGCCATTGAGCTCTATCTCCTACTATATCAACGACAAATTTACAAACTTGTTCGTGTCATCCATCTTTAGATTCTTTGCATGACAGTCTCAAACTGTTTGACAGATATCATAGAGCCCTTTTAATATATAATATATCCACTAACAAAACCTCTCATAGGTTTGACTAATAAGTCTGCTAATTAATCATTAGAATTAACTAGCTGATCATTAGAAATAAACAAAGGATTAACTGATAATTATAACTCTTCATAGGACCGATTAACTGCAAAGAATTGTTTGATTCAGTTAATCAGTTGAAAGATTTGCAACTGGTGACATGCAAACTGGGGACATCAAACCCTGTAGGGAAAAAGTATTGCAGACAGCCGTGAAGGAATGAAAATAACAGGAAGCTGTGAGTCGTGGAGAGGCAATAATGTGGATATACAGAATTACAAAATTGGTTTGAGGAAGTTGTGGAGAGAGACTCACAGCAAGGATCCATCAACAAAGATTTACTCTATACATCATATGTTTACATGGAAGTCCTTGACAATTGTGCAAATATTAATCTGATAATAGAGACAGTGTTGATTGTATCCATAATTTCCATAATGACAATCACAATGTCCATAATTGTATCCATATTAAATCAATATGCTCCGTTCATTGGGCAGCATAGTTGCGGAAACATAACACAAACTAAAAAATTTATGGTTAACAGAAAAGAACCTGGAATAAGCATTTAGGACAACACCATGATTGAGCTGGCCTTCGAAAGAAAAAAGAAGATCAAGCCGTTTCTTAAATTCTCCAACATTCGAACTTTTGACAAATTCCTCAATACTGCATATAATATTTTTATTCAGCACTAAGTTGTTGCATTACTTTTGGTAGACAAGGTTAAGATTGAATAGTGAACATGCCTTTGAATGGTAAACAATCTATCAGCCTCAGCATCATAAGATGTTCCACGATGAAGAACAGCATATAAAGGAAACCAAAGCTGCACTCAACCAAGCAATTATTTAGTAAGTTGAATGTTTCTGAACAAGATGAAATTCTTTAAATTGAAGCTGGTGATACATATTAATGATGAGCAGATAATATAACCTTTGCAGCGTTAATCTCAAATTGCTCCTCAACATCATCAAGTAAAGTCTTCCAGCTGTCTAGTTCAAGTTTTTGCCATGAAGAGATCAAAGAATAAATTGGATCGAGCAGATCTGGCAGTGAAAAAACTGTTTATCATACAGCAGCATTCAGTAAGAGAGAAATACTCTGAGCAGGAGCAGTATGTCACCTTTGAATGAAAACATGGAAGCATTTTCCTGTAAAAATTTGGCTTTACGAACTAAAATTTGCAGACCTAGTAGTGCCTAGAATCAGAGAAGAACTCACATGATGCAGTTATGGAAATAGGATAAACCAATAATAAATTACCAAGTAAACATGAAAGGGCATTTAACACAAGTATAAATAAGATACCTTCGACACAGGTGTGCTAAGTGGTGCTGACAATAGCTTCTCAATAATACTACCCAAATTCTGAAGACCTGGATGGTCTGGCCACTCAACCAGGAAAAGTTCAACTCGTTCTTGGATCGCACCAAGTGGTTTAGTCATTTTATGTAGCACAATAGAATTCGAATCCTGGAAAGATATTTAAACCCAACTTAAGGAAATAATAAAACTTAAGAATTAATCAAAATGCACATTGTGAACCACCTTGTAAATATTGTATGCACGAGGTGGCTTGCATGCTATGCCAAATTTTTCTTCATACTCCAAGCACACACGAAAAAGATATTCAGGCATAAGTTGGTCATCAGATACAGGAGTAAATGGATCAATATCTGAAACAACATAACAAAGGACAAAAAGAGAGTAAGAAATACTTTACCATAGAACCAAAGATTGATATGTATAAGTTACTGCATTTACCCTTGATTATTCTGGCACCCAATTTATAGGATTGCAAGAAGGAGATCAATCTATCATCTCTAGCAACAAAACGAGCGCTAGGCTGAAACAAGGGGAAAAAAACTTCAAAGATTGATATGAATAACTCCTGTTTCTTACTGTTGCTCATTTGATCATTGTAAGCGCTTAAATAATTGATAAGTTGATAAGTAATTGGGAGTCATTAAAATTAAAAATTAACCACTTGAATTTTTTATAAGTAACTGAGTGTAAAATTACAAATGGATGCTGCTCAATCATCATCCCGGATTAAATTTTGATGTTGTCAGGTATCTGCTCCAGAAAAACCAAATTAACTAAATTTTTTCAAGTATCAAATTTTAATCCAGATACCAGTTCACCAGCCTAAGGTATTAGATGGTGAACCAAATCTCCGTGTTGCCCAGGGACGGATTGGCGGGGGCGCTGGAGGCGAGCGAATCGCCTTTTGCCACATAGATGGTGAACCAAATATCTAACACCAAACCAACCAAACAGAACTGAATGTTTGAGCGCCAAAAAAATCTATAGTGAACCGCTAAACCAAGCAGAAGATGCTGCATCTCAAACAGTCATTTCCTTGCTAGTAACTGACGAGAGAGTTTACTGATTACAAGAAAAGATATGCTGTTCGGGGCAGAGAAAAAATTGAGCACTTACATTTTCGACAACACTAATTGATCCATATAACAAACTGTGAACCCGTACCAAGCTCTTCGAGAATGTCTCATGAATAAGCTCCCATTCTTCTTCTATTTTTTTATCCTCTTCAACAGGTTTCATCTGAAAAGTACAAAGCGGTAAAAGAAAATGGAGGATAAACGTAAGAAACAGCCAGCTAAGAAAATTTTAATACCATTTCATTGAACTTCTGTTCGTTCTTGCTTGTCTCAGATAGCAGTCTCTCATCAAAATCCATTGCATTATCAGATAATTCTTCTTCTTCCATAATGTCTTCTATCTTGATTAAACGAGTTCTAAACTTGAAATTTTGATCTTCATCTTCCTTGGCTTTCAATTGTGTTTTCATGTCCATCCATAGTTTTGCAAAGCGATCAAATGTACAATTTAGCACCTAGAAAGCACAAGGCAAGAGAATTGTAAATGATTTACCAATTTCAAGTCTTAATTTATTTAGACACTGGAGCTTACCAGGAAGCAATCTTTGTCCAATATATGTGAATATAAAACACGGTCAGTAGTTTGAATTAGCATAACATAATGAAGTATATTATCCAGCGGTACAGGTGAGACCTGTAACAAAAGGCAATGCAGTTATGTGCATAGTGATAGTTATTTTAATCTGAATTGAAACAGAATAATCAAAAAACCTCAATGACAAGCAAGCACACACTTTATTTTCAAGATTAGTTTCACTTGAATAATTAATCAATTTCTTCATTAATTCAATGCTCCAAAGATTCGTAGTTGCAGAAGCATAAACAAATTTATCCATGGAGTCCTGCTCATAATTGTTCAGATTAACAGGGATGCTATCATACAGCAAACTTCTTGGGAACTGCATAAAAGAATAGACTTCGGCCTGCAGAAAAGCAAGACTCAGTCACATTGATAAACTAAAATGCAATGAAATTAAATTTAATTAAATAAAACATAGAAGTAAGAAAGAAAACAAAATGAAATTCAAAGAAGGGATAGGAAACTCATTTAAGAAACCAGAGGTACCAGAGGAAATATATCTTGCTACTAGACTACCATTGAATAACCAATGCACAAGATAATTAGAACTCCTACCTTGATCTTCTGAATATCAACTCCTCCAACCTTTTCCAGATAATCCTTTTGCAGAGCACTAGATGAAACCAGTGACACGCCTAATTTCATTTCATAAACTGCAACCAGAACTGGTTGAACCAGGTCAGCATAATTAGCATATTTCTCTGACAGACGATTTATGAACTTTGAAGATGTAGCCTGAATAAAGACAATCAAATAACAACTATAAGTTCCAGAACAAGGAAAAGCAAGTATAAAGAATTAGTATGAGATGAATGCAGAAATTTGAAATGCCAGGTTAGACATCTGGCATACCTGCCAATTGCAGAGTACCATTGAAGAGATATTTCCCATATTTTTAAGATCCTCAATCAATGAAGAGCAAAGCTTTCCATAATCAAAACATTCTGATCTGAGATGACTGTACTCAGAACATGATGGGCGGTACACAACCTGTGAAAAATAATTTGTTTAGAATACAAATTATCAAAAGACTTTTAATGCCTAACCAATGCATCTCTTAATCTACACTTTGAGCTTTGATTAGTAAAATTTCAGTGGTATAGTGAAAATCTTCTCTTTTATCGGATTTAAGTATTCGATGGTGCCATTGAAAATAAATATCATGTGTGTGGGACATTTCCACAAAGAAAAGAGATGTAGCAGAAAAGAAATATTAATGGTAACTCCCTCAGGAACTATGACAGTGGAAGATTCATTTAATGAAAGTCAAGCTGTAGCAAGTTGACCATTCAAGAAAAAAAAAACAAGGGACAGCTATTCTGCTTTTATATTGGACCCTTTATCTTTCCATTATAGCTAGCTAAATTTATCTTTACACTTGCAACTTGGTAAATTTATTTGCAATTTCAAATGTTTGTTTTTGTTGGCTCATCATTATTGTTCTGCAATTTGATTAAACCAAACATTAAATACACAAAAGCACCCCCATCATAAGATAACCAAAGACCTTTGCTCGTAATTGTTTCTCCTCCTCCTTGAGCTTTTGTGATGTAAGTAGTCTCTGATCTTCATTATATATGACTAAACCCTTTCCAGATAGAAGCTGACATTCTTGGCGAACCTGAACCAAATATAATAAAGTCATTTACATATCATAATTAGACAGTCAAAGGTTTTGATAGAATTAATTGTGTACAAAAGCAATTTCCAATGATATATTACAGTTTATCATCATTAAAACCAAGCTTTAAAATATCATTCTGTGCTAGTGTTTATAATCCCCGAGCAAATGGTATTCCTTTAATTGTATCACTAGCTTATTTACTTTGTAAAAAGACTACAACACTTAGATAATTCGATTGAATTAAAATCTTATAGTAATATAATATACCAATAATCAACATGCTTTGGCATGTGAATTTTGTTATTTAATTCATATTTTACTTATATTTTGTTAGAAAGTTGAATTAAGAATGTATTCATTTGTAATTCAAGGTGTTGAGAAGAATTCATAAGTTTGCTCTTGTACTATTTTCACTGGACTTGTTTACTTTTGATAACTATGACCGATTCGAATTCTGGAGAAACAAAATACAAAAAATAACAAAAATTACTTGAATTCATATTGACAAATGTGAAGTGTGCCAAAGAAAATTAGCCTTTCTATTTTAGTTTTTACAATTTTGATTTTGGATGGCCTCCCCTAATCCACGGCCTCCTTCAGGGATGCCGGGAAACTGTGCTATAAGCAAAAGAATGTATTTAGAATATTTTTTGAAGGCTATTGTAATAAAAGATAAGGTTTGCTAATAGTGTAGGAGAATGAGGAGCCAAAAGAGAGGTTTTTTAGTAGCAAGAAATTGGCATGGGAAGAAGAGAGAAATGTGGAGAGAAAAGGAGGAAGACAAGGCATAGAAGTGAGGGAAAGAAGGAATTATTTCAAAGTTTATAGCAGTATTGCAGAATCAGTAGAAAAATATTATTCAAATTTTAAAAAATCCCAATTCTATCTTAACAAAAATTTAAAGAAAATGAACGCAACTTCATTTTCTTTGGCATAAGTAGAATAATCCCATAGATTAATCATAGGCATGAGTGTTGACCTATAAAACCATTGAGAGGTGTTGGGTTTGAAGGTCCACTACATGAACCTCAAAAAGAAAATCTGCTCATTATTGTATTGGATAGAATATTGTACCATTCTAGGAACAGTTTTGAGCAAAATTTGGAGTGATCTCTAAAATCATTTTCATGTTTATTTGGAGGGGCCCCACTCTTCAGTAATATCGAGTTTTTCCTCATGGATGAAGGCTAGTGACCCCATTATAGTTAAAGGTGCTCCTTCAGGGGCATCAGGGGCAAGGCTCATCATTCATCAATCTCAAGCAGTGAAGATTCCTGGATTGAGTTAGGTGATTCCTTCAGGGGCATCAGGGGCAAGGCTCATCATTCTCTCAATCTCTCTCTTCTTGAGTTAATTTTGGTCCAAAAGAAGGATCCAACTCAATTTGTTTGATCACAAAAGGAGAGGGCTGTGTCAGGGCAAAAATTGCATTTGCCTAAAATGTTTAAATAGGAACAATCCAGATAATTTAAGGTTTTCAATGTAATTTAACAAAATAGTAACAACCATTATAACTACCAAGGTTCAAAATCTCCATCGATGGTGATGATAATGAATTAGAGTTGAAGAAGGAGATGAAGCATAAGAATGAGACATTGTCTTATACCGAACATAGTTTTATATCTTGTGACATGCTAGCTGAAGCATATCTTTCAACAAATTACCGAAACTCGATACCATATCCTTCCTTTGTTTCATCTCATTCCTCCTTCAACCTCCAATCTATCAACGGCACCATGCATCAGAGCGTCGGCACAATACGACAACACGATACAATACATTTCGACCATTTCGTATGGCACGATACAAGATTTCATATCATGATAACTGCACTAATCTAAAAAACATATGACAAACTAATTTAGTCTAGAAAGAGATGGAGAGAAATGGGGAAGATTTCAACATAAGATGAGTGAACTATTTCAGCCGTGGTTAGGTTTAACAAAGCTAAAAACTTAGTTCTCACATCTTCAATTGATGCTAAAAAGCATAATCAAGTACTTGGACTAGTTGTATGTCTAATTGCAGCACTGCCATTGGAGCTCACAGGTTGTTGGCCATGAATTGATTTTAAGTCTTGATAAAGTGGTAAGTTCTAGGTGGAGGAGATCATAACACCCTGTGGTTAAGTTCTAGGTGTGGTGCTACGAAGTGATATTCTCACGTATATCTGTGGGTTGATGACATGAAGTTAGAAGCTTAAATATTCTTAGATGAATGGATAGTATTTTGAGCCAATGATTAGACCTAGAAAACAAAGCAATTCTCTAATTACAAAGAATGTTACTAAAAGTGAAGTGTGTCATTTAAAAACTCGATTTTATCAAAAAAAAATAATCTACAACATAAGAGTTCTAAATGCAGACATAAATGAATTAACATTAGTAATGATTGTTTCATCCAGAAGACAACTCAGACATTAAATAAATTCCACAGAACTTACATAATAAGTCCACAAAAGTATGGAATGCCAAGAGCATGTCGAATATTGGAAACAGAAACAATACATGTGTCTGATTGAAAAACCTTTATATGCATGTGAAACAATGATCCTATGTGATGACAACCAAAAATGAATTGTTACCTTAGTTTCAAGGTCAAATAAAGATATCTTCCGCAGCATATTCGAGTGTTTGAATGAAAACTCTAATGCTGGATCAGGACCATCTTGGTTTAGCAGATAAAACCTTAGCATGCCAATATGTAACCATGCACAACCAAGGTTATAAAGATAATCTGCTTGACAATACCACAAGTAAGAAAGATGGGGAAGCAAAAAACATCCAAATCTAATTATTTAGAGAGAGAAATCTTTGAAAATAAGAATAACAATAAGGAAATTTAGGAGACAAAGAACCAAAATTCATTTTTTTTATTGCCAGTTGTTGACAGATACGGACCACCAGATGGATGCTTCATGTATAATTCTCTTAGAATAGGTTCTACAAGTAGATCCACGACAGAACACAACCCAGCATGATTTGAGGAAGAGATTAGTGACTTCAGGTTCAGTATGTCTTCCAGCTGGAGAAACAGAAATAAAAGTCAGAGCTTACAAACAAAGTTAGAAATGGCGAAGCAAGTCACTTATAGGAAATCACATAATGGAGAATGATTTAAGTTCTCAATATCAAAGACATTTTTCATTTCTCGTAAAATAGAATTGCCAACGTCGTGCAATTATCGTTAATAGGAGCTCTCAGCCAGCAGATCAACTCTGGATGAACTTGCTGTGGCTATGGGGAACTAGAATAGCAATTTAAGCACGAAGGGATTCCCACAGATTCTACACACCCTCTGTGCCTCTCTTGTCTAGAGACTATCCTTGTTATTTCTTATTGTTTTGACTCACTAATCTGTCTGAGTCAATATAATGCTTTTATGATTACGTGAAACCAACAATTCCATAAGCTTCATTAGTCTAATATAACATTGAATGGGCAACTTGCTCACTCAAAAAATATGAATTCAAAGAATAAGGGTTCTCTTGTCAATATCCATCACCAACCTTGCTGCCGCTTTTCATTCAATGGACACTTTACCCATAGACCATGCAACAAAAACACAAACTCAACCAACAAATTATCTTATATCACTCCGACTAGAAAGTTTTAAAAAAAAAAAAGTACCATATTTCACCATTTTAATTTCCCTTTTTCTCATTGGCAAACAATTTCTTGAAGAAAAAGAGTCGTTCCACAACTAGAATGAAAAGGCATGGTTGTAAAAATAGGTGTATGAATATAAAGGCCCATGAGTATAGATTGTATCAGAAAGGTAGGATAACTCTAATAGTTATTTCATATAAGGTGATAACTATTTCATATAAGGTCATAGTTATCACTTATCAACATCTGACAATCAATTCATCACATGATATGATATGATTCACAAGTAAAACAATTTAGTTATATATATAAACTGGAAAATATAAAAAAAAATAAAAAATATATATATAAGACTAATTAGAAGTAAATATAATCTGATAATAATGAAATTAAACACAATATATTAGAAATTAAACTGAAAGCATTACAAAAGAAAAGGGTGAAACTGTTATATCAAAGTCAACCATGAAATAACAAAAAAAAAAAATCAAGATGGACTCAATACAGGATGATAATAACTGCAAATCCATGACATAGAAGCCATGTCAAAGAAAAAATAAGGTGGCATTTAGTTTTAGGGGTTTGGGAATGAAGGAATGGATTCATTCCCAAACCTTGTGTTTGTTTGATGGGAATGGAAATCAAATTTTGGAATGAAACCCAAAAACTTGGGTATTGATGAAATCCACCACCTCCCTTGGGTTTCATCATAACCAAAAACTTGGATATCATCTAAATTATTTTGGACGAAAATACCCTTAAAATATTTGTTCAAATTTTCTTTCGTATCACTTTCTCTCTCCTTATTCTCTTATCATATTTTCTCTCTCCTTATTCTCTTATCACAATTTCCCTCTCATCATACTTTCTCTCTCCTCATGCTCTCTCATCACACTTCCTCTATCCTTCTCTCTCATCACGTATTCTCTTCCATCACACACTCTCTCCTCATTTTTTTCTCATCACTTTCTCCCTCTTCATTCTCTCCCATCACATTTTCTCTCTCATCATATTTTCTCTCTTCTTAATCTCTCTCATCACACTCTCCCACCTTATTTTCTCTCATCATACTTTCTCTCTCTTAAATCTCATCCATCACACTCTCCTTATTTTCTCTCTCATCTCATTCTCTCACATCACACTTTCTCTGTCCTCATTCTCTCACATCACACTTTCTCTCTCCTCATTCTCGTATTTTTCTCTCACATTCAACTTTCTCTCACATCTATCTTTTTCTCTTATTTTCCTGTAAGGGTAAAAAAGAAATTTTGGTTCATTCCTATAAAAAATATTCAATTAACAAAACATTATTTTTAAGAGTGATATCCATGTTCATACTCATTCTAATTCCACAATACTATCATTCTCATTCCCAGTTCAATTCTTACGAAAGAACCAAACGCCACCTAAGTGTTTGATTACATTGATCTCAATTTCTGATTTGGAAAGTGATTTACAGCTTTAAAGTTTGTGATAGCGATATTTAAGAATGAAATTATCTAAAATATTACTCTTTAAAATCATCATGGCTCTAAGTTTCATATTATCTGAAATACTTGACCATAAATTACAAGACTTAGTAAATAATAGTTTCCAAGAAAGTGTAAGCTCAGCAAATTAAGTGAATGCAATATCACTATAACTCCAAAACAAAAATCACTTACCGTAGAATTTCCAAAAGATGAGCACAGAATAGATCTGATCTTGCAAAATACATCTTCAGTAAAATATTTATAATGCACAAATATGATCTGCAACCATAATGAGAGATTAAAGGACAATCACATATAGAAAGAACAACAATGGCCAAAACAAATACCTGCTTGAAAAGAGAATCAGCAGCTGAGTGAAGGAACCAAACTATTTCTCCTTGTGAAAGTGTTGCTTGCCAAAGATTACGAGAAGTAGTGCTGAGCTTCAAACATTGGATGTCATAATCAACTATAGAGAAATTGCTTTGCCTGTAGAAAACAAAGTTTTAAAAGTATGTGTTAAGGCCATGTTTCATGTGTGCGTGCACGCACGCACGCATGCAATCATATAAAAGAGTGAAATCTTGGTCAGATCCATTCCAGCCTGATACCATCCTCAAACATACCATACCAAATTTAACAGTGTTTCAGTTGCTAGGATCATGATTATACAGTGTAAATTTTATCGAAATTAAGTCTTAAAATTTTTTCCTCGAGATATAAAACAAAACAATAAACAGACTAGGACCAATGCTAAGCCATTGATCTTGAAATTTGAGTCAGCACTGGTTATCCCCGTTCAGAAAATTATCAGACCAACCAATAGGAATGCTGTATCAGATGTTTCTGTTATACACAATTTAATTTTGATGGTACCAGATAATTATTTCTTGGGTAACTAAGTTTTATAATAGGTTAAAACTGTAAAAGATAATTTGATGTCCATGCAGTTTAGATCGTTAAGTGAGTCAATAGAAGTCAATTGAGCAGTGTTATATATAGCAGGTAGTTGACCTATTCAAAATCGAGATGTTAATGCATGTTAGTGCCCAAGAAAATTGAATTGTGCTTGTTCTAAAGGAGAAAAGCATACAACCAAATAGAAAGGAACCAAAATAGCCTCGGGAGTTCTTACATGTAAAGTAGAAAAGAGACAGAAATTATTTTTATTTTGTTATTTCCTTCTATTACTTTTCCAAGTAAAAGAGGCTTAAATATCATAAAATTTAAAAGAATGATATTCTTTGCTATTGGTATGGGTACTCAAACATACTTCAATGTTTAAAAATTCTACTTTTTTAAATCCTTGATCAGAATATTATCCTTCTACAGTTCTATCAGGCAAAGCAAAACCAGAAAACCTATCGTTTTACTGACTCAGGTAAATGAATTTGCTCAGCAAAATGCATAAAGAAAGGGAAATACCATATGATTGCTAAATTATAAAAGAAAAAATAGCAATTTATTAAAAAAAATAATAGATAATCTTACAAGATCTTGTCTATTATGGCAGTTCTTGATGGAAGCACGAGGCATGATTCCTCGAAATCTATTTGCATCATCTGCTTGCAAGTATAACAAGCCATTAAACGGAGTCAGAGAAATAAAATAACAAAAAAAACCAAGAAACTTATATTAGTACCGGGTTTATTTTTGAGCATAGACTCCAAAGGAAACTATGAAATTTGAACCACATGTCAATAACCGTCATGGAGAGTTCTGCATTAACTGCCAAAAAAAAAGCATGAATCAGACAACATGAAATGGAAACAACAGGGTTGCATCTAGTAGGACATTTTAATCAAAGCATTAGGTACGTTAGGAAACCTGAATCAAAACTTTTCCAAGCATCAAGTATCCATAAAATTGTTTGATGTGATGTGAAATCCATCGGAGGCCTCGATGAGAAATTTAAGGCGTATTCAATTGAATGTACTAGAGAATCTGACAAGTTGAGTAAACCCTTGGTTGCAGGCAGGAGAAAATTTCAAATAATTAGTGGAGAAAATAAATATGCATTTAGTAAAATCAGTAATTAATCCATTAACTAAAGAAATGAGCTTCAATGACAAACAACATTTTATTTGAAAATTTAGCATCCTGATTTAGATTGTGACAAAAATCAAAAAATTGCATTGCACAACTAATTCCCCATGAGATCTGATGCTTAAAAATAAGTCCTAGAACAATTTTAATCAAAACAAACATATAGGTAAAAATAGACAGTCTCTTTAACCTTTAAAAAGATTGAATGGTGTATGAACTTCGAAACTTATGAATAAAGTAATTTAATTGAATCTAGATCTATTTGAAGCCATGTCCTTCCAATAACAAATTTAATTTATACAATGAGTAAAGAATAATTGTGAGCCACAATTATCTATTCTTCCAAAAGGAAACATAGCCATCTGATATATCGAAATTGCAACAAGATAAAGAATCCATTGATTAATAGCCAATAAAGCCAGACATTTATTAACTAGGTAGACTCACATTGTAGATTCAGATATTTAAGAGAACTGGACTAGCATAACTGACTTTTATTCCTAGAATCTATCAGCCATCATATATTATCCAGCTACACTGAATTCTTCACCTATATAGCACTTCTTTTTATCTCTCCTGACAACCCTAGACAATCATCTCCCGACTCTGATCCATAAGGTAACTATTTATTTATCCCTGAAGAAACATACAAGGTGGATCAGAAATCCAGAGAGTTTTTTTTTCATTGGATATGGTAATGATGAATTGGCTATAAATTTTAGGATGATTAAAATAAAAAATCATCAAGAGCAGAAAAGAGACATTGTATTCAATGAAAAGGTCAAATATAAAGATGTTGACGAATCTCAAAGTGTAGAAAAGTAAGCCAATCCAGGTCGACAGATTGAGTTGATGAGATCTCAAAAAAGAATGTATAGGAAAGAGCTCAGGAAGACTCTCAAACTGGAATAGAATCAGACACCTAAAGTATAACTGACGAGACCTTAGTGAGAATCCCGGGCCCCTCAAAGGTACTCTGTATCACAGCACTATCCGCTATCAACTGGAGCAGGTGAACCGGATAGCTATTATGAAGCATTGTGGAGTCTACAAAGCAAGGCTAAAATGAGGACTGATCTAGGTGCAAACATAGCATTTTCACTCTTAGATGTCAAAAGTTCATCGCTTCACAGAGATTTAAAAATACATCGAGGGGTTATCAATTTACAAGGAAGATCTAGTCATAAAACAAAGATCTATATAGTTTGAAACAAGCCCCGCATTCTAGTACAAAAAGCTTAGATGACTTGATGGATATAAAGGTTTTACTAGATGCAATCATCATTGTTATGTTAAAATACTCAAAAATTATTATATTATAGTACCTAGCGTATATGGATAAAATTTTCATTACAAGAGGAAGCATTCAAGAAATCAATAGGTTAAAAATGCAATAGACAAAGGAGTTCACAATGAAGAACTTGGTTATGAAAAGGAAATTTTGGGTATTAAGGATTACCCGGGACATGATAGCAGGAACAAGATTGTCACAAGAATCATACATTGAAAAGGCAATGATAAGGTTTAACACGCTTGAATAAAAATAAGTGTCAACTCCTTTGAAAATTCACCATAAGTTTTCAAAAAAACAACCACCCAAAACAGATAAAGACTTGGAACATATCTAGATAGGAAGATTTATTTTCATGGTTCCTCGTCAATTCAGTCTAATGTTCACAAAGAGATGGAACCCTAACAACAATAGTAGTAAAAGAGGAGTGATGCAAGCGTCAAAGCAACCGAGTTGTATCTATATCATGTACCTATACCTTCATGTTCAATTGTGTCAATCTAAGTTCAACTTTCAATGCTTAACCAAATATATTTATATATGTGAAAATCAATTCAAAAGTAAAAGATCTTAAGAGTATTATTTAATATGGATATTGAAAAATTACGAGAGTAACCTCATAAGATGCTACAACAACTAATGTTGTCATTCAATGCACCACATTCATTTTGGTATTAGGAAAGAGATTCTTTTTATTTTTTCCAGTACACGTTGCACTAAATTTTAAGCTTATCCATTTTATAACTACTATAGATATATATTTGAGATATACAAGCTAAATAAAAAAGGGTTGCAAGATTAAAACATATTTAGTTAATCACAGAATCCTGTAAAGCATGTCGAAAGAATTCAGGTGTTGATACAGCGGTACTGAAGATTCTGCTTTAACATTCAAGTTGCAGATTGAGATGAAATTTGAGAACATAGATACAAAATGAAGTATAGCAACCAACCTCATGAAGTTCAGAAGCATCCGCCAACATGCATTTTGAGAATTTGGAGAGCAACTCTAAATCAAATAAGAAGCTTGTTACATCACACAAAGAAACAGTTACCAACCACTCTTCAAAATCTGATTGCTGACATAAATCCTCTAAGCAAAATGTACAACAAGCAGTAGAGCATTTGAGAGCTGCAATGGTTGTTGCAGAACTTAAGGCCAATTCAAGATTTCTCTTTTTATGTTCAAACTGTCCCGTGAGCCCCTGAACAAAAAAAATTGATAAGACGGTAAAATTTATTTAATAAATAAAATAATATTTAACTCAGTAAAACACTGGTAGTAAATACCTGATATAGCTCATCAATCTTGGAAAGGATGTTGATGTCATCCTGAACACCCTTAGTTGCCAGATATGAAGACATGCAAAGAGCTGAAACAGAACAATGGGAATTAAGATATAACTACATGATTAATTTCTCTAAACAAATGAAGACGATGCAGTTCAAAATGATAACATTCGCATTTAGGATATCCATTGATTGCTAAACCCGCTTGAAAAGGTTAAACATAATGAGGAATTTTTTTTTATCAAAGTAATTTCACAACCAGTTGTCTAAATACAGAAACTTGCTAGTGGACTACTAACTAAAACTAGTAAATAACTAGAAGATAATAGGCAATCAAAAACAGCACTGATGTGCCAATTGGCATAGCAACTTCAGGAAGGTACTTCAAACAACAAAATAACCAAAAAAAAAATAGTAAATTCAAACACTGTGTTAACAAAATTTTTTAAAAAATGATTTCAAAAAAAAAAAAGTTAGGAGCACCTTTTAGAGCCAATTGTTTCAGTTCCAAATCAGATGACAGAATAAAGGGGATCATATGCTTATCATCTGCAAAATCAAATGCAAATTATCACTATTACTATGTCTTCCAAAAAAATTAATCGACCAACACAACATACCATCAAAACCTTTGTTTGTTAACCTAGCCTTCTGCCAAACTTCATCACAAAAAGTAAAAAGTTGTTGCATCTTATCATACACATCACTAGATGCTGGAAAAAATGGATGGCCTCCATAAAGCCATAGTGCATGTTTTTCAATGTCAAAATCCCAAATTGGCATCTTATTCATTTCAACCTATCAATAAACATGACAAAAAATTATAATTTAATATTGACCTTGAAAATCATGGACTAAATATGAAACCATGCATTAATATCACATACCACTACAGCATCTACACATTCAGGGAAATGAGACCTCAATTTTGTTATTTCTCTTCTCAGGAAGCTCCATGTTATTGATAACAAATCATGATTAGATGAGAAAATATTTTGCCAAAACAGTATGTGATACTCAATAAGCTCAGCGTATATCTTCTGAACTTCAAGCGACTCCAAGATTTGTTCAAGTGCTTCTTTCTCCAAACGTCCCAAAGAGTTCAACACAGGTAACACAGGGTACTGCAAACTCTCACATTGGCGTAAAGAATCTGATTCCATATTCCACTGCCTATATGTAAGGCTAAGCAATCTTACAGAATCGGCAGCACCGCACAGACTTTTTTGGCAATCCTTCAGCATTTCATGAGAAGCCAAATTCACCACCTCATGAGAAAGCACAGGAAGGGGCCTCGATCTAACATCAATCTTATGATAAGATATCACATCCTTCCAATACTTGCAAATACATTTCCAAATAGAATGATCTATTTCACTCTGAAAAATGTTCAAGATAGAATTAAAATATTGACAATATTGTTGCACCTGAGACCCGTACCATTTGAATAGCAAGGCATACAAGGAAGTATCACTTTCCATAGCCTGCTCGATTGACCAATTTGCAGCAAAGAAAAGCATATTGTTGATCAGAACCAAGTCAAATTGATTGATACTAATTTGAGCCCCAAGATTTGTCTCATAAACACAATCCGGAAATAAGAATTGATGAAGCATATTCACTGGTATAATAGATGGGTGAATTTTCTGACTTTGAATTGCTGTAACCACTTCATGTGTTTGGAATTCACAGGATGCAGATTGAAATAGTAAAAATTCCAAAAACAAGCAGCTCTCTCTTGTAGATGTCTCTCTTGAGTACCATTTTGCATATCTTAATGTGAGAGGAGATGGCCAACCTTTAGGCAAGTGCAAAGAAGGCCCTAGTATTTCATTTGACACAAACCAATTAGTATCTGACAAATAAGAAAATTTCGCTTTCATAACTGCATCTACTCCCTCATCATCCCCAAAAGATGACAAATAAGTGTGCTCCCAACTAAGCTGGAGGCTCCATTTGGGTTGATTGCCCATCAAAAGTAGCTGCTGGAATAGTTGAACCCAGCGTGACAGCTCACGAAGAGTGATGCGGACACCTAGGCGTGACCCCTCCTTTGTAAGAAACATATGTGCTTCAGTCATTGCAGAAACCAACTTGTTGTAAGGAATGCCAGACAAAATTAAGAACCTTTTGGCATCTTCTCTATCACTCTCCAGATGTACTTCTTCCATAGGCTGCCAAATTTGATTCATCATGAATATTTCAACTCCTCTGTTGCGCATGGCTCTAGAGACTTCACCATGTTTCGGATCAACAGTGATGAACATTCGAAAATTAGGATGGGCTTGTAATGCCATTGGTTTACCATCAAGTAGCCCACATTCGTTAATTATGATTGAGCCATTTGGCTCAAACAAAGAATTGATCCTGTCAAGAACCTGAAAGGAAAATGGAGAGCCATATGGGAAAAGATAAATATAAATAAATTAAAAGAATTGCAAATGGATGCATAGAAACGGACCGTGGGATTGCAAAGATTTGCATTCTCAAGAACAACCCAATCTCCATTTTGTATCGCTTTAATCAAATGACCAGAAACCCATTCAAAATTCGCTGATGAATTCAAAGATGTATTTTTCTTAATGCCAGAAGTAATTGTCCATAATTTCTCCAAGTCATCTTTTGACCAAGAAACAGATAGCTTGTCATTGACATGCTGAAGAAGTTCAATAATCTCAATCAATAGATGGAGGCAATCACAATACCCTTGTTTTGGAACAGGTGTAACTAATGAGGTTGACAAAGAATAATTTTTGTTTCTAGAAGCAAGGAATGAGAACCACTTAGAAATTAGATCTTTCCTCTGATTTATTAAAGCTTTCCAATCTTCCTCCAATTTTAGACTGACATACTCGTCAATGTAATGTTCAACCTGTGTGATGACATCTTTATAATTTCGAAAAGAGTTATACTGTTCAAAAGATCCAAGTAAGTCTGTGACATCAGTTCCAGGAGAAAGATTCAACTCGTGTAATGTATTTCCAGTAAGATGAGCAAGTAAACGTACAAGGGATGTTTTCCTAGATGAATATGGCCCAACCAAGATGCACAGCCATTGCTGTTGAACACAGTGGAGGCCAACTTCTAAGCTATGAAGCAGTCCTGGTAGAATATTGAGCTGGCTTTTCAGTAATTTAGAAGGTTGGAAATAATTCCTTTTGACGCAGGCACTTCCAATAATCAGATAATCACGATTGACATGCACTTTAGGAAACTGAGAAACAGATGGCTTCAGCTCAAACACCTCCTCATAAAGCTTCAGAACTTCATGACGATCAGCTACAGTTCGCATCCTTGGAAGATATACAATATTCAAGAAGCTGTCCATATAGACTTTATTCTGGTTACCTAATAGTTTGATCATCAATTTCACAACATTAGCAAGAAAAGTAAGGCAGCCCAATATCATGGATTGTAAATTATCTTATGAAAAGTAAAGTTTGAAGAAGGGTACACACCTTCTATAATTTGGCAAGATCGGATAACATCACGCAGATTGAACTCCCACGGAGAACCTTCCTGACCATACTTCCGATGGATCATAGTGTCCTCAAAGAGTCGCTTATTGAAACGAATAAGGTTTGAAAGAACTGTTTCAGGAATTGAAGGATATTGTGATCGGCAGATGAAAAGATAATCATTAGCATCTAACTCGTCAACATAAACCTGTAAAGGATTTGGTTCGTCAGAGTAAGAATATTTTTTTATGGGAAAAATAAATATAGTGATGTAGACATAAGACATACTGAAATGGAATATTTAACGAATACTACCTTTGTGAAGCGATTCAGGAATGATCTAGGGAGACTTTTCCTGCCACCACCCTGATGTGAAGGATTCTGGCATGCAAAAATCCTAAATGAAGGAGGGCATTTGAAAGTGAAACCCAGCTCAGGTATGAAGACTTCTGCTCGATGGTCTAAAATGGCATTTAAACCCTGTGATCCAACAATTTTAATCAAGAAATAAGAAGGAATAATATACCCAATAGAAGATATATAGAATGTTGTATAGAAAATACTTCTAACACAGATTGAGGAGCAAGATTAAGTTCATCCAACAAAACCCAGCTACCGTCCTTCAGAGCCTGTAAAAGTGTAGGCCATACTAAGTAAAATATTGACAATAGTACATGTTAAAAGAGATAAATTTCAAAAGTTTATCCCAACCTTTAGAAGAATACCATCAGACCAAGAAAATTCCATGCCATTGTCCTTCTGAGTAGGCAAGTCTGAGCCAAGGAGATCCATCATATCAGTCTGCATCAAGATAATATGTAACAAAATAAGACAGTACATCCTTCCTACCCATGATAAAAATTCCAACAATATAACTATTCATTTAACCTGCTCAGAAAGGTTGATTCGCACCACAGAGTGTCCAGAATATTCAGCCAATGCAACAACTAAACTAGTCTTTCCAACACCAGGACTACCTTCCAACAGCACTGGTAAACATCACTGTCAGTTAGATTACATGCCAAGAAATGTAATGAAATGTAACGTTTTTAATACATCCATATGCTACGGACCAGGTTTTGAAAGTTGCATTGCACGTAAAACCCGCAGAACGTTCCTACTAGTAGTAGGTGCAAGGAACTCAAACCCTTCATTCTTGCATCCATATTTCCCTAAAATGAGAAATGGCAGTATAAAGGTAAAACCATCATGGAATTCACAATTCAAATTATCAAAAATATTTCATGCTACAAGCACCAATTTGACAATCTTGATCATGAACTCAAGGTTAACTTTGTTGCATAAAAGAAAATTAGGCCTTTAAATTTATGGATTTTCTAAAAATTGGTTTTGGATCATTGTTTTAATTTTGGTTCAGCACCTTAAAATTTGCAGAAGAGGTATTGCTTAGCTTTTGATCTATAAAATTTGCCTTTAATTAATCTTTGTGTGAGATTTTTTCTTTGCGGCATAGCTATCTTGATATACCAATTGTGTTCCAACTTCAAAATCAACTTATGAGTTGACCAAAATCAACTGTTTCTACAAGCTAAATGAGCATTCGATATTGTTCTCAGTGAGGTGAAAGAGTTCTTAGTTGCATTGTCAAAGATCAACTTATGAGTTGACCAAAATCAAAGGCTATTCCACCCAAGGTTCAAAATCTCGAGCCATGCCTAAGTTTTGATTTTTATTGGAACCATATTCGGTGACATACCGACGTTTCAATGTATGGTGCCAGTGACGAATTGGAGGTTAATGAGGAAGAAGATGAAACATGGGAAGGAGACATTGTTTGTGCCTAGAGGTATTGAGTTTCAGTAATCTACTGGAACAATACGTTTCAACTGTTTTGTTCGGTACGGTTTGAGAT
This sequence comes from Kaempferia parviflora, assembly GCA_037177295.1. Taxonomy (NCBI): domain Eukaryota; kingdom Viridiplantae; phylum Streptophyta; class Magnoliopsida; order Zingiberales; family Zingiberaceae; genus Kaempferia; species Kaempferia parviflora. The sequence continues at coordinate 3,353,335 of JBAMIE010000036.1, read as the reverse complement.
TTCAAACTATGATTCCACCACAAAGTATCAACAAAATAAAAAAAGCAATTACAGTGGAAAATTAAAAGTCAAAACTATAGTTACCTTTAGAAATGCAGAAAGGTTTGATACCAAACTGTTCTTCTGTGACAATCATATTGCAAGTCATTGCATCATCACCCCAGCCATAGCTTTCCAGTTTAGTCCATTGCAAGGGGAATAAAGTGTTGTTACACGCCTATCATAACAAACACAAACAACCAAGTTACAGATATTGCATGCATAAGCCGGTATAAAGATTACAAAAACTTCCAATTCATCAGGAAGCAGAAGAAAGCACATAAAATTCCCCAAATCCGCAAACATTAACAACAAGAATTTGATAAGGAAATTATGCTCTACCTCAAAGATGACAAGAAACAAAAGAAATAAATTAAGTGCACAGCACATAGTAGTATAAATATTAGCTCAAAGAGAGTCTATTAAATTAACAATCAACAAGCCGTCTCAACTATTTCAGGTCAGCTACATGGATCTTATCCTCCATTAAACACTATGCAAACAATACAAGGCTATAGTAATACTAACACCAATTTATTTAATGTTTTTGTGGTTCACCTTCAAACCCTTGCACCTTCAACTAATATCAGCTCCTCATCTAGAATCCATTATTTGTCTTAGAATATGCTCATAGTTCTCTCAGTTTATAATGGTTTGAGCTACATTTAATTACTCCCAATTAATCCCCTTTTTTATTATTCACACATACATCCAAGAATTCTCATCTCTACCACATAACCTTTTTCTATGTTTTTGTTTTCCTAACTAACTATCCAAAAGTAAGATTGTTTCAACTTTGAATTGCTCTTACATAATTGTTCTTTTAGCCTTAAGTGTAATAATCGCACAAGATCGGAAGTCCTCTTAATTACAATCACTAATTACAATCGCCCCTAATCAGACTTTGAGACTCGGCTGGCCGTATTATTCAGAATTTTTCTCCTGAATAGATAGCAGACCTGAGAATGTTGGCTCTCAGGATGGGCCTCCATGTGCACTTCTCTGATTTACCCTAGCGACCGTGGGAAACTTGTCGGGCGGTCGCCCCAAGGTCACATCAACTTAGCTATAATATACAAGGATGCAGCATAAAAGCAACATTTCTACAATACAGGTAGTTAGTCATTATTATAAATGTTCAACAACTAATCAAAAAAAAGCAACTATCACAAAGTTAGGTTGTAACTCAGATAAACATTAGCATGTCAAGTTATTGTACAAATGAGCAAAACCTAAATAATATGCAGAGAATTTTACAATGCAAGAGTTGACAAATAAATTTGACAAGGTCAATATTGCAACGTCATCCAAGCAAACGGGGAAGTCATTTTCTAACCTTCATCAAAGAGACGATAAAGAAACCTTAGGATACCACCAAAATTACTCAAAAAAATTGAACTCTTTTGCTCAATGTTTGATTTGTTTAGTTAAAAAGAATACTAAGCTCAAGCTTTATCAAACTAATCTCAATATATATATATATATATATATATTCAAGCATATGCTTACCAGAAAATTTTTGAGCTTATTGAACATTTTATAAAGTTATTAAAAATAATATTTAATTTCATTGATTTTGTTTGTTAGCTGAGATGATTATGAGTTCTATAAACGCTAATACTACACTGGTAACAAGAAACTGATAAGGAAATGATTAAAAGCATAACATTATTGTATATTGATCATAGACAATTGAATCTAATATTAGATCATAAATGAAATTCTTAATATATCTACTAATGGAAAATTTTAAAATATAAGTTGCTTAAGATATGTTGGAGTGCTAAAGATATGTCACAACTAGCTTTTATAGAGATGATTGCTAATTGTGCATAGTTTTTTAAAGAAACGTTTGCTGTTACTAAAGGGTAAATGAGAGTCAATATTTTTCTTTTAGATTATTATCATTAGCACTGTAAGGCACATGATGAGACTACCCCAAGGGTAAAAACCTCAATAAGAGTGGTTCACATAAGCAAATATTAACTTAACGCGTCAAATAAAAGGATACAATTAATGCAATCAAGCATGAGCTAGATGATAAATAAGCAAAACAGATTAAAAGAATAGAACATGCAAAAAACCAAATCTGCATATAGGCAGTAGAAAGATGTGCAGCCACCTTCAATTCTTCAACAAGAAAAGACAGAGCATGCTCTCTCACTTTTTTAGAATCATGTTTGGAGATAGATGTCCCTGTAAAGCATAAAATTTGAAAAGAAATAAAACAGAATCCAGTATTATGTGAAATCCAGGCAACAGGATGCAAACATATTATACAAAGTAGAATATCTGTGATCTGCATAAGCAACCAGAGTTATTTCAAATATGAAAGCCATAGATAAGCAAACTAAACTATAGCATAAGCTTTCCTTGAATAAACTTGCCATTATACTTGATAGTTGATATAACTTTCAGGAACTGAACTGTTTTTCCATTAGTAGTTAACGAAGACGGCTTAACAACTATTGGTGCGAAAATGTCAGATAAAATAAATGTAACCAAACAGGTTTAGTAGCTAATTAAAGTCAAAAGAATTACTCAATTGCTTAGTTGAGAAGGAAAGTCATTTGTTAACAACCAACAAACATGATTTTGCCAAAATGGGATGGAGTCACTAAGGCAGTGTTTTGTAGAGCTTCTATTAAGCGTTTTTTAGCTTCTAGTTATATAAAAGTACTTTTGAGTGTTTGCGAATATCAAATTCTGCTTCAGCTTCTATAACTTTTACTCAAAAGCTAGAAGTGGAACTTCAAATAGCAAGATGGATTACAGTCCTTGAAATGTCTCAAGTTACAAAAGAATAAAAACATGCATCATATATGATATTTTATTATTCTTTCTACAAACCTACCCCTAAGCGTTATCAATACTTCAATAGGCATATTTAGTATCCAAAAGAAAGCAAGATGACCCCACAATTGACACAAATACAACAACCAAGTCTTATAGATGGAGTCGGTTATATGGATCCTTCTAGGCAATTGGGCTTTTATCCCCTACTGTATTATCATCTATACTTAAATAAATTTTATCTTATTTTATCATTGTTAACCAAGTCCTTTCTTAGTCTTCCTCGTTTGATGTGCGTATTTGCCATAGTTTTATATCTCCTAACTTGAGCATTTATTAGTGTCTAAATACATGTTCATATCATCTTAAACGTGTCTTTCGGAGATTTCCCTCAATAGATGCAACTCTAACTTTCTCTCTAATGCTCTCATTTCTTATTCTGTCCATATGCACAAGTCCACACATCCACCTTAACATTCTTATCTCAACTCTCGCACATGTACTCAAGTCATAGCTCAACATTCAACGTCATTTACATAGCAAATCTAACCGCCGTTTTATAGAACTTTCCTTTTAAGTTTTAGATGTACTTTAAGACACCAAACTCCTCCATTTTCAACTTGTATTCTGCGTAAGACATCTCTCTCAATCCCTTCATCATTTTGCAAAAATAATCATAAATACTTAAAACTCTCAATTCCAGACAACTCATCATCTCCTATCATAACAATTGTCTCATTACATCTAATATTGCTAAACTTAAATTCCATATATTTTGTCTTTACAATACTAAGCCTAAAACTATTAACTTCTAGTGTTTCCCGCTGAAATTCTAGTTTAGCATTTACACTTTCACGTGCCTCATCTACCAAGATAATATCATCTGCTAACAACATATATCATGGTTCTATTCTTGAATGTGTCCAATGAATTCGTCCATGATTAGTGTAAAAAGATGGGGACTTAGAGTTGATTACCCCAATCTTTATTGGAAATATTTTAGTTAATTTGCATGAAATTTTTACATCATATCCTTAATTAGTTCAATATATGTTAAGCTAACACCTTCCTTTTCTAGAATTCTCCATATAATTTTTCTTGGGACTCTATTATAAGTTTCTTCCAATTAATGAATACCATGTGTAGATCTTGCTTTTACTCCCAATATTTTTTAATTAGTTGTCTGAGAAGATGTATAGCTTCTATTGTCGACCTTCGAGGCATTAACCCAAATTGACTTGTAGTCACCTTAGTCTCCTTCCTTAATCTTTTTTACGTCTCTCATATTCTTGTATAAGAGAACTAGAATATTTACCCTCCTTTAATCAGACATTTTTTCGTTTTCAATATTACATTAAATAATTTTGTAAGTCATTCAATACCTTGTTTCCCTAGGCACTTCCAAACCTCTATCGAAATATCATCTAGTCCAAAGGTTTTTCCATTTTGCATTATTTTTAAAGTTTGTCCTACTTTTGAAGCTTGAATCCCATGATAAAATTTTAAATTTTATACTCATTTGATCTACTTAAATTACCTAAATTAAGTTAATCACCTAAACTTTCATTAAAAAGTTGATAAAAATATGTCTTCCACCGCTCTTTTATTTCACTATCATTTAATACATCTTATTTGGATAAAATCTCTTATCTTTCTCTCTCACTTTAGTTATTCTATAAATATATCTTTCCCCTACTTTTTGCATCCAATTTTTGATATAATCATTCAAAAATTTTATTCATTGCTTTCTTAGTCTCTTTCTTGACTATTGTATATTTTTTTAAGTTTCCATCATTCTTACAAATATATAATCCACATTTGACACAAATGTCATTCGTAAATTCAAAACTATTGCCTATCAAAGAATAGAAATCTTAAGACATTGGAGGACAAGCAAATGTAAAATATGAAAAGCAGAAGTACCCAAACTTAATCCATCAAGTAAAATGAGAAAGCTTCCGTGGAGAAAAGCACATATAGATCCAAGGTCTCGATCCGCAACATTGACAAAAGAAACCCATGATAATAAGTCTCTTAATGTAAGAGATCTACCAATTTGAAGCATGTTAAACCACTGGACATAAAAAAGGAAGAAAAAAAAGATATTAGGCAAACATCAATTAACAAGGCATCAAACAATTATGCAAAGTAGCTTCGTAAGATTTATATCGAAGAACAAAACAAGTTGGAATCAGAGTGCAATAAATTACATCATCAACTATTCAAAGTATTTACCAAGATTAATAGATGGTTTTTATTCCTTTAATACCCTTTTGCTTAGTATTTTTATTTATCAAATTAATATTAAAACACCTATATAGTTCAGTTAACATATCAGGATGGATTCAGATGGATTTTATTCATTGACTATATCAGTGTGTGTCAAAACGAATTGGTATAAATTCTACTATTTATGTATAACAATACAACTATATTAATTAAATAATAAATTCTATTTAAATCTTAAAAAACAAACTCGAAAAAATAACTCACATAACTATGTCAGCGCAATCGACACAGGACAGATAACATGTTAATCAATATTGAGTCTCAATTATTTAACAGCATGAAACAATTTTAACTATGCTGCTCAGTGTGGTACAAGATTTCAAACCCAAATGCCGGCACAACATAATACTAGCAGCATGATAGACACAACTCACAAGATAGAAAACATGTTAATCAATATTGAGTTTTGATTATTTAACAGCATGAAATGATTTAACTATGCCACTCAGTGTGGTACAAGATTTCAAACCATGCACAATGCAGAAGAGTATTGGAAAAAAAAAACTGAGCTTCTAATATAGCAGTTTTAACTTGCACAAGAACTGAGTTCCCATAGGCCATACTAAAACAAGCATATAAAGCTAAACACCATTAGTCAGTAAAACTATCATCTGTAGCTGTTCAATGATGTAAAGAATAAAAAATATATAATTAAATCAGTGCACTAACTAACGAATGGCATAAATGCTTAGTACCTCCCAAAAGTTGAGCATATGATTGGCAAAGGGTGATAGATCTGGATTAATGAATCTGCTCCATAATTAATATAACAAACGTCATTACCATTGCTGTTCAAAATTAACCTCAAGATTACTGGATAGTTCATCAGTACCAGAGTAAAAATTACCTCTCCTGAGCAATACTTCTAAACTCATTCATGTCACTGACAGGAGGAACCCATATCTCTGTAAAGCGATTACGTAGCGCTGGTGATAATTCCTTCTTCCCATAATCACCACCTGGATTCATTGTTGCAAGAAGAAAGAAATTTGGATGTGCAGTTATCTGCTCAAGAATAGCACCACCCTTCTCGGCTAATGACTGCCAAGTAAATTAAGCTACATAAGCTATCATTTAAACTGGTTATATTAATTGCAAAAAATTCAAAAAAAAAAAAAAAACACTTCATGTAACCCAGACCAAGATGATAAACAATAGGTGCATTAATCACCTCAAGCAAGTCAATTAGTACGAGATTTCAATATGATTCCAAACATGCATAACTGCTATCAACCCAAAAAATAGTTCTAATCAGAAAATACCTACCAATTTCCTTTCAGGCTCTAAAACACTATTCAAGCGCTCAAGAACACTATCGTCTGCTAAGGAAATCTCATCGACCAGAAAAAGATCACCATTCTTCATTGCTTGCACAAGGGGACCATCCTGCCAAAGGAAAATGGTCTGCCATTTCTGATGGAGATGTATTAGATCACTATTCAATAGTTGAAACACTTTGTGATCTTGTTCACTAATAACTGTGTGCAAAGGTATATTTTGCTTATAGGTATTCACAAGTTCATTTAGGATAGTGATAGTCGATGAAGCTTTTGTAATGTCAGTCGAAAGTTCCTGCATGAACTCATCATTCACAATAGACAATTGTTATTCAAGGAAAAGTATATAACTAAGATATGAAATAAGAGGCAATAAAAGAATTTCAAAATGCCAACTTCTCTGGAGAAGAAATTAAAGAATCTGGATGCATTGATCTGCTCAATTAGTTGTATGAATAGGTTGGACATTTTCGAACGATCTCGTACAGGATAGAATCCCTGAACACAGTAACAAAATCAGAGAAATATGGCAAGCGACAAGTATCTATCACTATATAATTGGTTGAAGAAAAAACATGAGCATGCAGATAAATGTGCAAAAAGAAGGGTGGGGTTCAAATGTAGAGAGAGCACAAACAGACCCCAATGAAGTCAGAAGTTTCCGTATATTGATGGCAATTCAAGATATGCAACTTCTCCTTCAAATAAACACTCAACAATTGGCATACTGTTGTTTTCCCACCACCAGTTTCGCCAATCAGTAGAACAGGCTCACGCAATCTATAACAGCGTTCAACAAGAAAAAATAACCTCTTCATACTATTGGTCCATGTGATACTGCAACAAAGAAAAAACAGATAAGAAGAGAAACTACAAAACTAATTGAACCATCAAGACTTGGTGAAGACTAACTTTCCAAAGTTTTGGTTTGAACAAATTTGTTCAATGGATTTGAGAGAACTTCGATCTTGATTAGCTTCCTGCAACTCCAATAAAGCAATAAAGTTAACTATCAATTATTACAACAGTATCAAAATGAGTAAAAAAGGCACAATAAAAAGATAGATAAGAATTTGTACTCGTTGGTGTGACTTCTTTAAACAGTAAGGATTTCATATTGGATATACACTTATCAAGCATTTAAAATGTTGATCTAAGTTGATCTTGATGACCTTAGAGAATGAAAGATCCTATGTACGACACCCATAAAGATGATAGAAATCCAAAAAAAAAAAAACGGCACTCATATCATCAAGTACACAACATTCCAAGTGGGCATCCCAGAAAAGGTGGTCCACCAATCTTGCACCAGCAAATCTCAACCATAAGATCTATTTCCCAAACTAACAAGTTTCAAGAAAAATGAAACATTAAAAATTTAAAACACAAAAAATAAAAAATAGCCCAACAATTTCCATATAAATGAATAAAGGAAGAGTTATCATCTAACGTTCAACAATCTAAGAAAACACTTTGAGACCGACAAAAAATCTTGTTCCACTTTCTTGGAGAATTCCCTTTCACAAAGATTCATTTACCAAAGTAGTTCAAGTGAATTCACTAAGCCCGATCCTTCTATTAACTTGTTAAAAAAATACCTAAATTCACCTTCCTGCCAAATGGATAAAGAAAGTCAGAATATATGCCAGCAACCAACACTCTCAGCACATAGAACAATAACAAGAACCGATTGTAGGTAGTATGAAAAATGGATATTATGCCAGCATAAATAATATAGACAGTGAAGGGCAAACAAAAGTGAAAATGCAGTTATAGATAACCAAAACATAGCACAAATAAAACTACACAGTGCAAAACAAAGATAACCATTTTAACAAAGCCTAGGTAGTGTATGGCATACCATATGCAAGTTATCCACATTGAGTTTCACACGAAGGTGTCGCTCCAAAGCTTCTCGAACCACAACTTTCTCATTTTCATCTCTCAATCTTTCAGCGAGAAGAAAATAACCATCCTTTGCCAAATCTTCATAGGACATTCCGAACATCCTAAACCGGTTTGCCCAACGAAACAAATCACGGGGAGTAATAAAGCCATGCTTTCCGGCAAAGATTTTACTGTGTTGCCGATGCAATTGTAACTCCTTCATAACTTCAACCATTTTTGAAGCATAGCTTGGAGGAATTTTGCACCTCAACTCCAAAATCATAGAAAGTTCATCTTCGGGAATTTCATCAACATGTATCTCTAAGAATCGATTACGGAAAGCTCGAGATAGCATTTTCCGTCCTCCATATAATGTAGGTGGATTTTGAGTTGCAAATAGCATAAAATTAGGATGTGCATGAATAGTTTCTTGAAGTTCAGGTATGAAAAGTTCTCTGTTGTCATCCAACAATCTATTTAAGGCTTCTAATACATCGGATGGAGCAAGATTCAGCTCATCCAAGACAATCCAGTAACCAAGGCGGACAGCTTTCACTAATACACCTTCTTGGAATAGCAACCTTCCATGGGAATCAGTGATATAGGTGCCAAAGTATTCCTGCAAATCAGTATGCTCGTGATTGTTGATACGCACAAACTCATGACCGGTAACAGAAGCAAGATAATGTACAAGGCTAGTCTTCCCACTAGAGGTTGGACCCTGTAAAAGAACAGGAAATTTTTTTATATAAACTGCCCGTGCAATGTTTTTTAAATTCTCCTTAACACTTCTAGTGAGAACATAATCATCCAAAAACCCAACTGAGGTGGAGAAATAGGCATCAAAAGGAACATCTTTGGGTAAACTTCCACCTAGGATATAAGAAACTATCATGCTATGCATTACTTTCGCGCTGGGACGATCTAACAGAGTAAGAAAGAACATGCAAAATCCATCATAAAGAGCTTTTTGGAAGCCAAAGGTTTTCTCTGCTGTTTTAAAATATTCCAGGCCACGTGCAAGCGACCTCAAACTGAATTGTGGCTTTTGATTAGCCCCATCTTGCAACCTCTCCTCAGATTCTCGTTTGGCAGCTTTGTAAAATTGAACAATTTTATTAGAAAATCCACTATCAGGATCCATCTCATCCATGTATCGCCTAACAAAAAGAGTCAGATCATTTTCGTCCAGAATATCATCTACAAAATACTCGGTAAATCTGCTTCTTAAAGAATATGGCAATTCACGCTTTCCAGTATCTGTTGCCGGGTTCATGCAAGCAAATAACCTGAAGGATGGATGACGATCTATGTAATCAATATCACCCCTTTCAGCCAGACAAAGGGTACCCTTCTCACTATCCAGGACTCCAGTAATTCTCTGCAATGTCTCTGGAGGAGCAAGGTTAATCTCATCAAGTAAAATCCAATAGCCGTTCCTTAAAGCAGTTATAAAAGCTCCCTCAACAAATTTAAAGTAGACACCCGAAGAAGTTCCGATCTGCTCCAGAGCAGCTTTAAGTCTCGAAGAAAATGTTCCCCACTCATGAAGAACTTCTGTCAAAGGCCGCTTCCTCTTCGAGCCACAAGCTGATGGAGCACGCTGAATGACATAGTCGACAGATTGTTGACATGCACGTAGCAACTTCTTCCATTTTTTTTCGACAGCATATATTTCAAGATGGCGAAGTAGAGATTCATTTTCCTATTAAAAATATCCAGGTTAATCAACAGGTTGTAAAATAATCAAACTATGAACTTAATTGAAATATTATGAAAACCTTCTCGGAGAAAGTTCTACAGAATAATTCCTTGAACTCTTGGTAAAGAGGAATACAAATTGAGCGTGCATTAGCAGGCTTATATCCCCCTATAAGATCAGCAATGTCACTTTGCTGGCTAAGATTCTGCATAAAATTTTGTTTTGGTTAGAATCACAGTAAAAATACAATGATGAGAATAAAATAATGTAAGCAAATTATAATGTCAGACCAAGACAGTGAGTTGTTGCCCAAGTCTCATTGCAAGATTCTGCACAAGAGTTGTCTTTCCAGTCCCAGTTTCTCCAACTAGAAGAACGGGCTCATTGTACTTCACAGAGGATGCAACCCTCTCAAGTGCATGCAGGGAACTGCGAATACCAACAAAGGGTCTACTAGGTGGCAAATTCTGCACACAAAAAAAATTAATATTAAATATCACAATAATGAAGATATTTAGAGGGGGAAATTGAGTTATTTTGATCTAACTGGAATCTGAGTAAACGGGAGAGCAACTCTTCCAACTTGCAGATGAGACCTACAACTCTGAGATAAATGGCAAGTGTAAGCAATTAAATGAACCATAAACATGACTTTCATAGATGTAAAATAAGACAAACCTGGATAACAGGCTTGTTAGGAGGATAATCATGTTCTGTCTCCGGCAAAGGAACACCCCACACCTTGGCAATTTCTCTCATCATTAACAATTTTTTTGGTGAACAAGGGAGGTATGCAACAAATGTCTCAACAGCCTGCATCACATTCAAGTTCTGTAAAACTTAAGGAAATCTATATCTTATCACAAAAAAAATATTTAGAGCAAACAAAACCTCATGATAAATAGCTTGGCAATCAGTAACTGAAATTGGAAAACGAGAAACACTGATAGCCAAATCTGAGATTCTCTTGCACCATTTCAAAAGATCCCTAAAAAGGACAGACAAAAAGGTGAGTTAAAAAGCTGACAAATTGTTTCCTTAATTTCTGAGGAGGAACTCAGAGAGCCACAGAACAAAATACCTCAATGAAAACCTAGATACAGCGCCAGATGAACTCCCGCAAGCATGGGCTCCCACTTGGTTGGAAGAATGAGAGTTTATTCTTTTGAAAGTATCTGCAGAAATTAGGTCATATAATGTAGCCAACTCAAGTATATGCAAATAATCAAACATAACCCAAAAAAAAAAAAAAACATACCCATAAGCCTTGAGGTAAGTGGATTTAAATTTGGATACCAAGCAATTACAATCTCGGCCATGTCTCCACTGTCAGGAATTTTAACTAACACTTTCCTCCATAAAGTAGTAAAGGAGAGCCTTCCTGCAAAATTACATATAGAGTTTGTAATCTGTACAACTATAAATTCTTGATAATTCCACTACTGCATTTGCTTTTGATGACTAAATGATAACATCGACAAAAAGACAAAAAAGGCAGCCCAGTGCATGAAACTCCCGTCAATGCAGGTCCCGAAGAAGGGTCTATTTTATGCAACTTTACCCTGCATTGCATGAGGCTATTTTCACTAGGCAGCAACTTTACCATTACACCAAGGCTCCCCTTCGTAACATCGACAAAAATACAATTATGAAAAATATTTAGGTAAATTGTGAAAGGAGGAACTCAAAACATGTGAAATAAATAGAATGGAGAGTGGAAAGAACACTAATGGTACATCTATATTAAACATGTGATCGTAAAGTACCTCTAAAACTTAAGGGAAAGTTCTACAAAATCACAGTTAGACCTACTATGTTATATGAAGTTGAATGTTGGGCAATGACTCGAGGAGCAGAAGATGAGAATTGCAGAGATGATGATGTTAAGGTGGATGTATGGAAATACAAGAATGCATAGAATAAGAAATGAGAGCATTAGAGAGAGTCGAAGTTGCATCTATTGAGGAAAAACTCCGAGAGACACGTTTAAGATGGTACGGATGTACTTAGACGGCAAGTAAATGCTCTAATTAGGCAATGTGAAACAATGACAAACATGCATATCAAACTAGGAAGAGGAAGACTAAAAAAGACTTGTTTAGCAACAAGAAAATAAGATAAAATGTATTTAAGTATAAATGATGATATAGTAGGAGATAGAGCTCAATGGCGTAAAAAGATACATATAGTTGTTGTAATGGTGGGAGATTAATAATATGATGAAGCTAATTCCTTATTTCAACAATACATATGTAGTGGAAGGGTTTTGAAAGTTAAAGATCAGGTGGAGAGGATGATGAAGTTGCTGATGAAGAGAAACAGATTCAGGTTGAGATGGTGAAAAGGCTAAGATATAAGGCAAAGTCTCTAAAAATATGTGACAACAATAAAGACTACTATGAAGGAACATTCAATGACTACACATTTAAGTCCAAGGTGTGGAACATCCAAAAGAAAGACGCAAGAGTGGATCGAGGGAAGTTTACCTTGACAACAAAAAATTAGATTGTTCAGAATAAAGACAGAAAATTTGTGGTCGTACTTATCAGACACATGAAATAATAAAAGATTAATAAGATAAAAAGAGGTAAGAAGAGATTTTTATCCCTCGCCACAGAGACACAAGGACATTTTTAAGAATGTTGATACCACAAGAAATTAGTTTCAAGTCCACATGAGTGGATAAAAACAATAAGAAATAAGTCAAAAAGAAGACAACAATAATCCACCTATTAGAGTCAGGAACATAGAGCAAACATACATAATGGAACTGTTGTAGTTGAGGAGGCCAAGATTTACATCATTTGTTTGGAATTGTTGAGGCATATGGAATATGTCAAAAAACAATCAAAAAAACCTTTTCTACCCTATCTAGACAAGAAAAACAGTCTATTCTTCCAACTGTTGAATTTGATGGAGTTTTTAGCGAGGGGTTTAAGTATGCAAGAAGCATTGGCAGCAGCGATCCCAATCTCTAGCTATAGCTTTGAAAAGATGCAATGTTATAATGTGTTAACTCAAAGTAAATCACCGCTAGTTGATAACTGAAAGACATAAATTTGTCAAATAGATACAAAGACAATTTTACTTTATTTATATCCACATACAGGACATCTTAACACAAGAATATAACAAATTTCCACATGTCCATTTTTGTAGAAACTAAATTGTAAAGTATATTGCGGTTTTGCAAAATATCATATTCTAAAGCATTCATTAGAAGGCCTTATTCCTACTTTACCTTCAATCTCGTGTGAAATTTCATGCTTCAAGGTTGATATTGTGGCAAACATACGGAAGCTTTCACTGACATCAATTTCCTGCGCCAAACAACAGACACCATTAACACATCAATAGTTAGTGAAGAGAGCATGTCCATGAGTCATAATTTAGACAAGGAAGAAATTGGTGAAAGAGGGAGCTTAAAAATCATAAATGTGAACGTTGACACTGTTGGGAAAGTGGAAGGTGTTATGTGACATATATTCTACTAATTCAATCACCACTCCCACCTCTGAGCACTAAAACCATATCTCCTGATAGTAGATAGTAAACTCCAGTTGCATAACATCTACATATATGATGGGGAAAGAGAAGCCTATAAAATTTGCAAGATCCTAGAGATACACAGAAAAGACACTGCTAGTTGGCCAACATGATATGCAATACACCACAATATTCACTTTCCTTGGAATTTTGAACTGGCAGTCGAACCCATAGTTATTTGTTCCAACATGATAATATAGGTCAAAAAATCAGGAGGGTAGAGCCGTAGAGTTATCTTGCCAAGCACCTGCCTTTGGCATCTTACAACAAAAAAAGGGGTAGCTGTTCCCCTTCATGGGGAGGGCACTGTCAAACTGGATTATTTTATTGAATGAACCAGACAATTTCAAGCACTTCTGTCAATCTAAAAGTTAATCCTGAAGTTGCACAAACTATGCAAGGCAAGATACATCTCTTACAAAGAATATATGTAAGTGAAAATAAATCCAGAAATATGATTTCTTAACCTTTACCCACCATTAACAGGACCCTAAAATTGACCCAGGGAAATATACAATGCTTAATAAGGTACATCAGGGTTGCAACAAAAAAGGAGGAAAATGATTAACAGCCAATGCAATTCTCAATAAGGGATACATTAGGAAGGACAGGCGAGTATTACAAGTAGTACAACATGTGATTATACATGTTATATATCTTAATCTCACTTCCCAAATGAAATTTCAATGTCTCTTATAGTAAAATGCCCTTCCTGTTACCAACTGCAAATTAAGGTAATTTATCAATGGTGAAATCAATGGTTTGTAAACCATGGATCACATTAGGCCAGGGTATTATACATCCAAGACAGACATGGCAATATAACCTTGAATAATATGAATACTTAATCAGTTGACCACTTATATACACAAGTATTAGAGAAATTACCTCCCCATGACCAGTAACAAAAATACTTGAACCTTCTAGTAAGGGCAATATGATTGACTGAACCTCAATAGATGCTTTGTCTATGTCTTCAAACACAACCCAATATCCTTTTGAAATGGCCTATCAAAAATGAGTTAAAGAATGTAAAATCAACAAAAAAAAACATTCTAAGCTTCTACCTTAAAAGGTTAAACAAACCTGTGTAAGTGAACCAGGATGCCATCTGAATTCACCAGGTTGGTTCGAACAAACATAGTTCCCAATCAACATTTTGCTATCCATTTCATCAGCCATGTGAATGAACAAAACTAAAGCCAATAACAGAATACAGTCATTCAATAATAAACACAAATTCACAAAAGAAAATACTAGTGAAAATTTGGATCAGTAAATTATTACAACTAGGAAACAAATGGTACTTTAGATTTTCTTTGATTTTTTAAACGAATAAATCATTGGCATCAGTTAACCCATCATCCCATATGAAAATTCATTAGAAAGAAAGGGAACAGAGCTCTAATTTGTCAAAGCATGTAGAAAAATCAATGAGTATGTTTGATTAAAGTTCCTTTTAGATACAATTATAATGACAAACCCTTTCAAGTACCAGTAGCTACAATTTGATTTATCCCAATGATGTATCAGATGGTATTATAGCTAGAATTTGATTTTGTGACACATGGTTATGGGCTCAATTCCATTCCAATCCATGCCCCACGTCAATATGCCCCACACCGATCATTAAGAACACCTGTGCTATATACAACCTCCCCACCCCCACCCTCCAATCCCAGAAGTCTTAGTCCTTGATTATCACAGCCCCACTACTTAGTCTTTTTTTCACTTCATTTGTTTACTATATAGACTATAGCAATTAGTCTTTAAATGTAAAATTTTCACAAAGTGTGCCAAAACATATTAGCACAATCACATACTTAATGGCATATTCAGCACCAGCGACACAGTAGATACTTAATGGCACATTCAGCAACATCGACACAATAGATACTTAATGGCACATTCAGCACCAGCGACACAATAGATACTTTATGGCACATTGGCACTGGAAAAGCAAGCGCAATTATCTAGTGCTGATCAATATCTAACTTTAATAATTTACCATAATGGTAAGTTTTGGTCGATCCACCCAGCACAGCAAGAGATTTAAACATTGCAATTGGCACAATCATTTGATGTCAATACAAACCAAGCTTAGATACTATTCAAAACAAGATAATCCAGATGGCTAGTGAAACTTATAACATGGAAAACAATGTCATGAACACCCCATGTATTAAGTAAAAAGGAAGTATCCTTAACAAAGTATGTAGAGGAATTCTTACATGGTAGACAAGTAAAGTAAATGACAAAATCCTAAAAGTCATATATGGAACAGATCCACCTCAAAATTTTATATATGATATAATACATCTAAAGAACTGACTAAAGCACTATTTTGCATGAGAACTAGAAGAACAACAAAATGTACCTTGATTCCCACTGATCTCTGCCAACATACTAATAATAGCTGTTTTTCCAGAACCAGCAGGACCATGGAGAAGTATGGGCCATCTTTGACCCACCGCCATTAATATCATCTCAAAACTTCTTCTAATTGTAGAAGTCATGACAAATGGCTTACCAGGCACAACACTGGAAACAAGCCCACCTGTTAATCATGAGAAAGTACTGGCTCAACAAAAAAAAAGGACAATTCTTTAAACATACCGCAAAACCTTGTGTCGAACATCCTTTATTCCAGACTCGATCTTAAGCAAATTGGTAGATGAAACTAAACTATTATAGTCAAAGTCAAAAAATTGACTAAAATTATCAATTCCAACTGAGAACCTTTCTTGATCTTCCTCAACTAATTGGATATAAAATCCAGCCTTCTCCAATGAGGTATCCTGGCAGAATTCCTCAAACCTACACACATTGTTCATAATATTATGTAGCAAAGTAACATGTTAACAATCTATTGTAAATGTGAAAATAGTTTAATGTGCCTCACCGAAGTAAACAGGCAAAAGCTTCATCTGAACCCAAGCCAAAATCTTCAGTAGCTCTATCACTTATTTTAAGAGAAGTAGAGAGAATTTGAATTCCACACCATCTTATGTCCAATATATTTATCAGGCGTCTTGGAGAAAGGATAGCCCCAACATTTGATGTTTGTTGCATAAGGTCTAAAAAGCAGGTCCAATCCCATAAGCCAGAGAATATTTGTGGCTCCAATATTAGAAAACGGTAAGTTAACCGAATTACATCAAGAAGATGCTTTTCACCCTGGGATAAAACAGGTGATCATGAATCATAAGATGAAATTATAGGTCATATCAGACAACAGAAAATTGAGATAAGGTAAAAAGAATATATATTAGTCACAATATAGAAATGATGAAGAATCAAACTTGTAGGTAACAATGGAATGATATTGTCCACTAATGGAATTCATATATCTCCACAATGGTATAATATTGTCCACTTTGGGCCTAAGCCCTCATGGATTTGATTTTAGACTTTACCCAAAATGTCTCCTACCAAAGGAGATAACTTCCATCTTATAAGCATCTTTTCCATTTATTTCCAATGTAGGACTTTGATTGTATGACTAGGAAGTCAACTAAGTACTAGGGTGAACAAAATATTTCTATATGAACAACAATTGACTAAATGTGCCTTCTAGTCAACTAGAAGCTTGAGCAAATAAACTAGAGGTAAAATCCACTTGATTTTCAATATGGTCATTAGCTTTCCATCAGTAATATTTGTCTAAGCAATACAAAATGTGGTCATTGGAGTGCTCTTATAAAAATTGTTGGGGAGCTATGAGTTGCAAAAAGGTTGCACAAAAACGTTCTCCTTTTTCCTATGAATAAGTGCTCAAATGCCCAAAGCTCTCAAGGGCTTAACTTATGGTTAAAGTCTTCAACACATACTCAAGTGTTTAGTGATCTCCTAATTTAAGTTTTACATTTCATTGACTAATTGAGATTAGAGCATATTGTAATCATTCAAAGGTTCAGATTATATGACGTTTCCTCCATCATCTCTTATGGTAGGGGTGGCAATTTTTGACCCGACACAAAAACACGACCCGAACCGAACAAGAAAAAATCAGGTTAGGATTGGGTACTTTCGGGTTTGGGTCAAAATCGGATCGACCCAATTAATACATAGGTCGGGTCCGGGTCAACCTGAAGTTACCCAATTATAACCCGCGAACTCTTTTGCCTATATATATATATATATATATATATATGATTTTTCACATTAAGT